>CM022542.1:7280595-7880595 GCA_012273795.1 Dendrolimus punctatus | reverse complement strand
ACGTAAATAAGTCGTGGTAGTTTAGTTGATAGAGGGCCTTTGAGTCTCAAACGCTCGCGTAGAAATGACGTAGATTCGAATTTGGCCAGGCAGCAAGCACCACTTAGGAAATTTTCTGAATTGACATATAATTATATTGTTTCCATTACCACGTGCTGACGGTGAAGAAATACAATACGAGCATCATACACTTATGGCATAACTTATAATAATTTGTTAAATTTTTTATGAAACTGATGAACGAAAATCTTATCCAGAAACTCCTCTTAAGGATTAGAGGTGGAGGTAAAGTAACTCATAAATAACTGTCAAAAATAACAATATGGAGAGGTAGTTTGAGTGACTGCTAAGAGGCAAGATGGCAAGTATTATTTGAAACAGCCATTGATTAGGGGCTTAAGAGTCTATTATTTAAAAGATGGTTAATCATTTTTAACGAGATTATTATAAGTAAGGCCCTTAATATAAACCAATAGATTAAGTTAAGACATAGTTAAGATACCTCACCAGTAATATGACTATAGTTTCGTTGTCGTTAATATCTGTGTAATGCAGTGAACTAGTGACGTGTATCTCTCGCAATGCGGTGGCTAAATCAAAGAAAACAATGGATGGCGCGGATGTAAGCGCGCTGCGGTGAGCACTTCGCGCCACTTTCGCTACTTTGTGGATTGTGGAGAGGCGCCTCACCGAGCCCGGAGGAGTCGCCTCGCGAAATTAGATCGTATGGTCTGAAAAAAAAGGTATTGACATAAATATTATTATTATAACTCTTTCTATTAATATTATAAACGAGAAAGTTTGTAGGCGATACTTAATACTGGTTATTCTTTCGCGTAGAAACTATCAAACGGACTTTGATGAAACTTTACAGTAATATTAGCTGTACATCAAAACAGACTATATAGGATGTATCATAATTTTTATAAACAATAATGAATCTTAGAAATGTATGTACGCGCATAACTTAAAAACGTCATTACCGGTTTTGATAAAAAATATTGTGTGTGTTTAAGTGGGTTCCTGGATTATTTCGATTCGCAATTGGGACCAGTATTGGACCAATTGGGAACGGGTCCTAGATCCCTAAAAAATAAAAAAACAATTCAGGGCAAGACAACATCTGCCGGCCGACCTGTAGTAATTTATAAAGATGTTGTTTTTTTGTGAAGCTGGTAGTAAGTAGGTAGACGGCCTACTTAATAGAAAATGGTTACCGTCGCCTATACACGTTTGCAACACCATGGACAAAGCTAATGCATTACTAGTCTTTAAAAAGGGAATAGAGGGGATGGGATAGGAACAGTGAGATAGGAGGAAACGGCCATCAGAACTCATCGTACTAAACGCGATTAGCTCGAGGATGAGCATTTCACGGCGATATTCTGTGAGAGCGAGTTATCACATCCATCCAGCCTCCCCATGGTGAAAGTAATAAGACTGTAATGAATAATAAATAAAAGAAAATGTTTTTTTTTTCAGATAATGGTTGTACTTCTTAATTACGGTTTGGTACCCTAAAGTCACTCTGCTATTCATATTTTAGCAAAAAATTATATCGTATGTTCAGTGTCAGTGTCTGAACTATTTGCCAAATTTTATGTAACTCGGTGTACATTGACAGATTTTAAGAATGAGGGATTAAATTTAAAATAAAACATCAGATTTTTCCAAAAAATTTGATTGTAATTTTATTTTTATTTTTTTAGATATAAAACTTAAATCCATTAAAATAAGAAAATCAATCGCGACATTTTACTTATAATGTTATTATTAAAATGATTAACATTCGAAGTGTCAAATGTTTTTTAAATATTACTCGTAGACCTAACAGAGAATGGGCGATTTTTTTGCGCACAGTGTTTGCTAACCAGACCATTAAAAGCGGGGGTGTGAAAATTCGCTGCTTATTTTCACAGTACACAGACAACTAAAAATCCATACATATGGTGAGATATAACGTATTCACAGCTTTTGTGTTTGGAATTTTAGATTAAAGTCGTTGTGGTTACTTTTAGATAGATTTAATATTCCACAGAAATTTAATGAAGATGGTTGAGTTATTTATTTTGTTTGTTTTTTTGATACCTAAAACAAGCTTTTGCCGGCGACTTGGCTCAAGTAGATAAAGGGTGGTTTATGTCATAAAGAGGGAATATTATAATTCTTAGAAACGTTTGACTTGAAGTTTATTTTTAAGTACTTACAGACATAAATACTCGTAATGCTATCTAGCAAAGCGTAAGTGGAATTCTCATAATGAATCATGAGAGCAACAAGTTAAAATTGTCGCTGTCATGTCATTTTCGTTGCTGTGGAGTATTTCTTAATGAATTACAATGGTGGCGCCTAGAAAACGTAGTTAAAGCGCTATATTTTCTACTATACTCATCTATCCCTCAGTGATGGATGCCTTTTTCTGAATGAAAGGTAACCCTATGTCCAATTCTATAAAAAAATGATATAATATGTTGCGTATTTACGGCGTGAAAACCTCACAAACACATTCGAATTTATAGGATGTTTTTATATTCAACACAGTTATCATTATAAGAATATTGTCTTACTAGCATTTTCTGACGGCTTTGTCCACGTTGGACAGGTAACAAAGGTTACAGTTATTTTGCTAAATATAAAGTCAAAGGTTATTTTGAGCATTGTAATAGATTTTTTAGTATAGAAATACATAAACCCCCAGAAGTTCCCGTAAAAACTCGGGATAAGTAATGTTACTAAATGTATATATATATATATATATATATATATATATATATATATATATATATATATATATATATATATATATATATATATTTACTGTTATTTTATATTTATTCTTTTTACATATATATTCTTTTTTCTACCCTTTAATTAATATTATAGTTTATATTAGTTTACAGCATAATATATAGATATATATTTAAATATTCTTATTTTCATTTTTTTTAAGATGGCAAGTTTCATATGTGATTCTGAAAGGTCTGATAGTGAGTCTGAGTATGTGTCTTGCTCCTCTGATAGCGTTTGTAGTGACAGTAAACCTTTGGTTGAGTTGCTTGAGGCGCGTTTTTCCAACTGTACTTCTCTTTTTAATGTTGTTCATATAAATGCGCAGAGTATTCCAGCTCACTTTACAGATATGTTGGCGTCATTTAATCAAAATAACATCCATGCAATATTAGTTTCAGAGTCCTGGCTGAAACCTTGTCTCCCATCGACATCTTACACCTTACCTGGATATCAACTAATAAGAAATGACCGTATAGGCAGTGGTGGTGGAGGCGTTGCCTTAAACCGACCGGGGACCCTTTTCCATCATCAGCTTGTCTCCACAGCCACCCGCATCGTCGAATAAAATATTGCTTGGAGTATTTTACAGTCCATCTCTTAGAGTTAATTACTTCTCATCGTTAGAAAACCTTTTAGAAAATGTTATCCCTGCTTATAATCATTCCATAATAATGGGTGATTTTAATACCTGTCTTCTTAAACGAGATTATCGTAGTACACTCCTTGAGTCCTTAGTTGCTGCTTCTGGCTTGTCCATTCTTCCATTAAAGGCTACTCACTCTTTTCCCAACTCTACTCCGTCTCTTTTAGATTTAATTCTGGTATCTTCACTGTCTCATGTTGTTACACATGGTCAGTTCCCAGCGGATGCTTTCTCTTATCATGACATGATCTTTCTCTCGTATAACATTCGTCCGCCAAAAGCCAAGCCCAAAATTATCCTGCAGCGTAATTTTGGAGGTATAGATTCGGAGGCTCTACTCAAGGATTGCCGCGAGTTGGATTGGTCGGGGGTTTACAATGCAGCTACTATCGATGATAAAGTGCATATATTTAATACAATGTTGCTAAAGTTATATGATTTACATGCACCTATGCGTTGTATTAAAATCAAGCACTTACCTGCACCGTGGCTTACCGATGACGTGAAGACGCTTATACATAAAAAATCTCTTGCTAAGACTAAATGCAAGCTTAGTCCGTGTAGTGAGACCAAACAGGCTTACATAACTATCCGTAATCGCTGTAATAGAGTGTGTAGGGACGCGCAACGCCGGTATATTCATCAATCTGTTGACATAGATAATCCTTCCAAAATATGGAAATTTCTGAGATCCTTGGGAGTTGGTAAACCAGAGCAAAACTCTGTTCCAAAAAACTTCAATATTGATAACCTCAATCATCATTTCACTACTGTTATAAATTTTGACAATAATATAAAGTCTAACAAATTAAAAAATCTTTCATCCGCTCCAACTCCTTTTCATTCCCCGTTTTTTCTCAGACCATTATCTGTGATGTTACGAGTGCCATAAAATCCATCACTTCAAACTCTGTCGGCAGTGATGGTATTAGTCGCAATATGATTATCCCTGTTCTTGATGTCATCAACCCGATTATCACTCATATCCTCAACTCATCCATGGCTAGTGGTACTTTTCCAGCAGCCTGGAAAGAGGCACAAGTTATTCCTCTCCCTAAAAAGTCTAATCCTACGTCCTTTTCTGAATTTCGACCGATATCCATTCTTCCCTTCCTACCCAAAGTCCTAGAACGTCTAATCCATAAACAATTAAGTATTTTTCTAAATTATAACTCATTAATGAATCCTTTTCAATCTGGTTTCCGCCCAGGCCATAGTACAACAACAGCTTTGGTAAAAATCACAGATGACATCCGTCAGGGGATGGAAAGTGGTCTACTGACAATACTATCACTGCTAGACTTTAGTAGTGCTTTTAATAATGTTGATCATGACATATTACTTAGCCTTCTCCGCACTCTTAACATATCTCCAACAGTAATTGGTTGGTTTCACAGTTACCTGTATGGACGCCGGCAGCGAATACGTGTTGATGACAATTACTCATCATGGTCTGACCTTACTGCTGGTGTTCCACAGGGCGGCGTTTTATCTCCTCTCTTATTTGCGATTTTCATTAATTCAATCTCCGATAAATTAACTTCGTCCTATCACCTCTATGCGGACGATTTAAAGATATACACTCAAGCTGCTCCAGATGATTTAAGTACTGCCGTGAGACAAATCAATCTAGACTTAAACCACATACTTCATTGGAGTACAATGTTTGGTCTTGCAGTGAATCCTCGTAAGACTCAAGTGATAGTCATCGGTAGCCCTAGAATACGTGCAAAAGTCGATTTCGCAACCTTACCGAACATTGTTTTTGACGGCACTTAAATTCCATTGAGTGACACTGTAAATAATCTGGGTGTAGTCATCGATAGTGACCTGTCTTGGAAGTCTCACCTCTCCGAATTAAGTCGGAGAGTTTTTCTGTCTTCTAGATCCCTGAGAAGGCTGAGAAATTTTCTGCCTACTGCCACCAAAATTATGCTTGTCTCTTTCGTTACCCATTTTAGATTATGCTGACGCCTGCTATCTTGACTTAACCGTTGAACAACTAAGTAAACTTGAGCGACTTCAGAATTTTTGTATTAGGTTCATATTTGGCTTGCGAAAATATGACCATGTTTTATTCGCTTTCGCCGGAATACTCACATTCTCACATTACTTTATAACATATTATTCATTCCTAGTAGTCCTCCCTACCTTAAGGAACGTTTTGATTTCCTTCGCCTTTCTACTTCCCACAATTTGCGCACTCATACGTATCGTAAACTCACTACACCTGCACACTCTTCATCCATTTATGACAACTCTTTTACAGTGCAGGCTGTCAAACTCTGGAATGCGCTGCCTCTTACTGTCAGAGAGGCCAAATCATCGCATACATTTAAGAACGCACTCAGAAAACACTACTTTTCTTTAAATAATTATGCCTAATTCTAATATTATAGACTATTTAATATATATGTATGATACATATGTATGTATTTAATTTATAAAGTAGTTTAAGTATGTTTATTTATGATATTTAATGATTTGCACCACCTACATCGCCAGATTAGATTAAGTTATTCCTTTAGTTAGGTTGCCTGGAAGAGATTGCTTTCAGCGATAAGGCCGCCTTTTGTCTCTACCTTGTCATTATTGTTATTGTATATTTTGAAATTGTATATTTGGTGAGCAATAAAGTGTTATCTATCTATCTATCTATCTATCTATCTATCTATCTATCTATCTATATATATATATATATATATATATATATATATATATATATATATATATATATATATATATATATATATATATATATATATATATATATATACAACAATTGTGTTCCTAAGATTTTATCCATCAGTGAAAATTGCGCATCGGAATAATTTACTTTTTTTGACCAGGCCACTTAATAAAATCTTTCCTAAGAAAATTACCCTTGAATTTTCGGGATATAAAGTACAGCTAAGTCTGGGAAATTACTATCAAGCAGCGTAATAGTAGTTTTTACGTGAATCCTAAACAAACTAACTAAACTAACTCCGTTGGCTCAACGACCCAAAGTGAGTCCTGGCCTCCGAAGCGAGAGCACGCCATTTCCCTCTGTCCTGCGCAGTATCCTGCCAATTGTGGGCTTGCAGTGTGGTCAGGTCAGCTTCCACTCTATCCTTCCAGCGATACTTAGCAATACCAAACAAACAAACACAAAAAAATAAGAAATAATAGATTAAAATGTTTCAATATTATAGATTCCTGGGCAAGTAGTAGTTTCACTGACCCCCAAATGGAATGGATGATGTCATTTCTATCATTTTATTTTTCTGCCTGTTTGATGGGCGTTAATACTCCAGGCGCTAAGAGTAACGATTCCAATAAACTAAAAAGTTACTTATGTCAATATTAATATTAGTTATTCCCTGATAATAATTCCAGAGACAGACGTGACCGATGCTTCAAACTGACACAAAAATGACGCTTGTCATTTATTTTATTCCTGGAGAACATTTAACAGGCTGATCCACCTGGTGGAAAGTAGAAGATGGATTGTGTGAAAAATGAGGTGATTATTTGTCGTGTGTCAGATGATGTATGTCAAAATAGAGTTGTATGGAGGGAAAACACATATTTTGCTCAACATAAAAAAGCGGAAAAGTGAAAGAAAGGAGATCTAGAAAAGAGAAGAAAGGTGGTGACCGGCCAGATAACTGCAAACAACACAAATCCAGGCAACTGCCTTAATACCTGGCAATTTGTATGCAGCAGCCAGTTGAAAAGAGATCAGTGAGTAAGTAACCTCCACTAATATACATAGTATATACACATACCAGTGGCGCGGGATAGAAGTTCGGCTAGAATAAACCGGTTGAAGAAACATATTGTATAATGCAAGCGCCGTCTACACCGCTGTTGTAGAAATTAAGGCTCTACTATCACTATACAAAAAAGCACAGGATTTAATGACAGTAACTTTAATGTATAATAAAAGTAGTTTTAAAAAAGCCTTTTTAGACTAGCGCAAAACTAGCAATAATTATCCTTGAACAGAACACGTGAATGTACGACGCTCACGACCTTTTAGGGATGACACTTATGGTTGCTCTGGTTAAAGACCAAGATGCTTCTGCGTTTGAAAGAAAGATTTTCCAGCAAGGCTATTGTCATTCATCGCTTTTTACGTGTCGGGAATCGTTTGCGACCTTAATTATTGCTAAGCTTATCATTGGCTTGTGTTCCACTACACCTTTTGGTTACTATTCGCTAGTTTCGTAGGGTATCAAGAATCGTGTTGTATGAGGTCCCCATCACTGATACATACTGTTACGAGTTACGGGACTCGAATTAAAATGCCGCTGGAATTACTATAGAATTTTTTAGAACTATACAAACACGTATAACACAGGGACAAATATAACTGAACGCAACTAGTACCAACGTAATGCACGATTCAATAACACGCGCAAAGTCCGTTGCTATATGGCATATTGAATATACACACGTTTTTCCTCGCTTGCGATTATCGCTTGACTGCCCATCTCTCCATTGGGACATTGCTTTATACTGCACAATCACTATATGTCTATATGTAATCACACCTGGCTAATGTCTACCATAAAATTACAACACACACTGGAATGTTTTTCTAATTAAATTTTTCAAACACAAAGTAAACCAAAGAAGACGGTCATAAAAGAGCTTCAATGTTATTAGCTCAAACGACGCCTGCGGGTAATATATGTGCTTTGTTTGCAGGTGGCCCAAATTGTAACAATACTATATATAGTCTTTAATTGGTACACTGACATTAGTATAATAAATACAGTGAAGCTATTGAGTAGTTTTTATAATGTGGGATATTTTCGATTAGATATTTTTAAGGCGCCATTATACCTACATACTAAAAAAAATCATCACCCCTACGGAACCTTTGCATTTTAGTTAATTCAGTTTGGTCGATGTATAAAGGTAAGTTTGAAAGTCGTTACGTTTATTTAATTCCAACAAAATTGCAGGATTCCAAATTCCTATACAAAACGTATTTCAGACCAAAGTGAACAAAAATAGAGTTCATTAAATCGCTTATCGGACATTTTGGAGTCTCGACGGGAATTCTAGCGTTTCGGCGTAGTCCTTTTAATTGAAAATGCGAAACATAAAAGCTTTGAGGGAGGCGTTAGGCGACAAGAGCGAATTAAAGGCAGAAATATTAGGAGCACAGTGTTGAGTTGCCAGACACAAACACACTGAACTTTAACAGTTTTTATTTCGTCTAACCCATTATATACAATTTTCTGGTTAGAAATGTGCTTACTAACATAATCTACTTCTGTTCTTATAATGAAAACGTTATTTAAATTCGTTTAACATAAAGCCTTTTAATATTCGTCCTGAAAAACCTTATAATACAATACCTGAAATTAAATGCCTCAAATATAATTCGATTTTTATCAAATTTAATATACATTGAAGCTATTAAAAACAACTGGAATATACTATATTATCAACGCAGAACACGATGCAATTTATTGATTTCTTGTCTGTTTTTTGGTTTGTTTGTTTACTCAGAATTCATGTAAAAACTACTGGACCGATTCTGATGCGGTATTCGCTGATTGACAGCAAACTTAAAATCTACGCTATTTTTTATCCTGGGACTCCTATGGGATTTTCCTGGGAAAAAAAATTACCAGCTTCAAAAAATCAAATTCCAGTGTGAATTCCTTACTGATTGATAGTAAATTTTATGTAATAAAATGTGATTTCTATCCGGGAATACTTCGGGAATTTTCCCAGGAGTGATTGTAGTTGTCCGAAGGCATAAAAATTAGTTTATTCTGAAACAGTTTTCATTATAACGGTAGCTGCGGTACTTTGTGTCTCGGGAATACTGCAGAAACAAGTCAAGCGTGGACAAAGTCGCGCGTGCATATCCTAGTTTTTAATAAAATATTTTCTACGTAATATCTTACTTTAGATTATGTTTAAGTTATCTAAGACAAACATCATTAAATAGGGTAAATAATTGAAAAAAACTCTGTTTCTAATGTACGAAAACGATGTTTCAAGGAAAAACATTGTTAGATTAAAGCTCTGTATTACCAAAATTGTATTTTTTTATGTGTAGTAATAAAATTAAATGAAAAAAGTATATATACGAGAATGGAGTTGAACCTACATAGATATAACAATTAGTTAGAAGATACATGTACATGAAGATACATGAGGAGCGCTGTCTGTCACCTTACTTGTAAAATATTATGATTAATAATCTATAAATAAATCTTTTTCTTTCTTTCTTTCTTCTTTCTATTAAATAATACTGTAATATAAAACTATAATTACTGTTTAACAATGATAACAACAGTATTTGCCTCATTAAAGTTATGTGATCGAGAATTCATATAAACATATATCAGGTACGTGAAAACTATTTTGGGGATATTAGCAAAGCTTAGCTCGTTCAGTATCGAATCGGATATTATGCGACTTTTTTTATCACGAGATATAAAAAGTTCTAGTTGTGTTTAACATTTTTGTATCTTAGAATATAATTCTTGTGACTTGCCATTTAACCAAACGAATCCAAAATCATTGAATTGTTAAAGATTTGAAATTAAGATGACATGCAAAAATATCATCATTCAATATTTAAAGCAACGTGATTAGTTGTCTTCCCAAAGGAAATGTATACAATTTTAGTTCTAATTACATAGATTGCCTGTAAATTCATGAAGCAACACTGCGATAAAATTGTTTTAAACTTTTTACGCTAGTTGTATCTGCCGTTTTATGTCTGGCATGCTGTTATCTGCCAGTTAGTTTGTTGGCAACTCGACACTATCAGAATACCCAGTTCGTGCCAAAGACCCAAAGTAATAAGGCTTCTTATAAAAAGCGTGTTTTAAATATTCATAAACGATACATTTGAATTTTATCACTTACTGGAAAGAAATAATTTGATAGAAACAGAAATAGAAAATTTTCAAAAAAAAAGAAAAATTTCAGAAATGTGGTTAGTATTCAGTATTGTCCGTGCCCATTTCCTAAATCATATTAATATCGTTGGCATCAGTGCAGAACCTTGTAACTACGATTTTTGGTGAAATTATTTTATTCTCTAAATTATTACTACTGTTATTACTAGTATGTAATAATTTTGACGATAAAAAATTAATAATAAAATCATCTAAAAATGTACTGATGCCGACGATATGTAATGCTAGCCTTGGTAAAAAGAAATATTAATTTATAAACGTGTGTGTACAATGTACTAATAATATTTTTTATGAAGGGCGTTATAAAATTACTTAGAGTCGGTAACGCGTGGGCGACACCCTGATGTTGCAATCGTCCGTAGGCGACGGTTGCAACTTTCCTTCACATGGGCCGTCTGCCTGTTGCCTACTTCCGACAATAAAAAAACATGATTTTGCGAACTGTTAGTCCCTAGCACTTATATGTTTAAAAAAACACTTTTGGCTATTAGAACCCTTTTTATTTCACTATTACGAATAATAGGTGACTTGGAGTCTCAATATACGGGACCTCAAAGGTCTACCGGACCGATATGGTGTTAGTTTAGGCAATCCCGCTGGCAGGCATAAACCAGGTCCGTAGCTGTAGAGCTGTGGCTAATAACCAAAGAACTCTGTGAATTTGGAAAAAGATTTGGTATTCACAGGCAATTACTGCTGATCGACATTTGGAAACCGTTCTCAATGAACTGTTCGACTCAGCAATAAGTGCTTACCGTATAGGGTTGTAACAGAATGTAATATTAACAATGAAATAATGAGTAAAAATACCTATCCCAAAAAATTAACCAAACTAATTATGAATACAACAATTACAACATAAATTATTTGAAAAACCACCGTTTTACAAATAATTTATGTTGTAAAATCATATCTTGAAGATATAAAGGGGTTAAAACTATTTGAATTAAAAGTATACGTCTACATTTTTAATTCAATGATTATAATAACGCCGACGCTTTTTGCATTGATTAAAATTTACTTAGCAAAATCCTTTGGCTTTTAACTTAGTCACATTATTTGATAAGATAAAAGCAAACACTAGTTCTGACTATGCTTCATTTTAATTAAGTTTTCTTTGAAATCTTAAATAATAAATGATATTTTATGAAACGTTTATCTGTAACATTATCGTTGATTGCGCTGGTCTAAAGAATTTATAATGAATACAGATTTAAAACATAATTAAATAAGATTTTGTATGTAGTTTAATAGCAAAGACTTGTTTCTAGCCAATAAATCAAATGAATCTTATTTCCAAATTCTAAAAGAATAAGCATACTGAAACTATGATTTGGAATGATCATTATCGTCATCTGAGCGTTAAATCCCGGCTGAGTTCGGAGCGTTCGCTCTGACGCCCAGCGTCCATTTTTCTACTTTTTTTCCTCACTTCGCGCTGTCTTCAGCATCTCTCGTTTTGAGACCATTGGTACCCATGTCCGCTTCAAAACGTCAAGCAAGAATTTCTTAGGCCTGCCCCTACGAATGGGACCCATCGGAGGCGGCAAAGATTTGAAATGATAATTCACTCATATTTAAAAGTTTATATTTTAGGCAAGATATTACAATTTTAGTAATTAACATCTGTAACGTTGATGTACGTACACATAACTTTTTTTCAATAATTGGAGTCTGAAGTCATATCATATTGTTGCGACCTAGACGCTGACAAAAGACAAATTCATATTCCTCATACCTGCGGAAAAACATTTTATTACCTTTCGGCATTTGGTATTCTTTTGTTTACTTTGTCATTAAAAAAACAGCCCATTGTGTATTTTAATCTTTTACGGCCTATTGTTGTATTGTGATCACTACCAAGTGTCTTGGATTTAAAGTACAAACTGATTCTAGGAAATTCGGTTCAAGCGGGGTAGACATATTGCATCTGTGCAGTATAAAGTAATGCCCTTATTGAGAGATCAGGCAGTCGAGCGATAACACGAGCGAAGTAAACCTGTGTTCTACAATCGGAATCTTTTAGTGACGGACTTTGCGCGTGTTATTGAATTGCGAATTTCTGCATTACTTTTGGACTTTTAATTCGGTTATATTTGTACCTGTGTTATACGTGTTTGTATAGTTCTAATAAACTCTATAGTAATTCTAACGGCATTTTATTCGAGTCCTGCAACTCGTAACAATATATTATAATGATAGATCCATCTTCTCCATCGGCCATCGGTCCAACTTCAACTTGCAATTTCAAAACTTGCAAAAGCCAAATCGGCTACCATAGTTCTCCTGTGTATTTTCTATTTTAGAAGGAGATGAAATAATTTCAGTGCTCGTATCATTTCCATTGTTTTTACCTTTCACTGAGCATATGAAACCACTTTGTTGCCGGCATCGAGCCGACTACATTTCTTTGTACAAAGGCTCACGTCCGTACCACGTGCACTAAAGCTCCCGCCTTTGAGCATACAACCACCTAATTAACAAAAGTCTAGCGAGTTTAATGGTTTACTAAATATTTAAGGGCCAAGTGTTAAAAGTATTCGTTTTCAAATATTCTCTACTATTTGTTAATATTCAGACGGATGGAATTTCATATATTCAGCAGTTGTAAAAATTGCTTAATCTTACATAAAAGAGTTTATTAAAATGATAGACATTCTGAACTATCAACTGTCGACCCATCCGTCTTGACTACATATAATAAGATGATTAAAAAAAAAATTTTTATTGTATGTTTTTAATAAATAAAATTGTATTGGACTAGTTCTGCAGACGGTCAATATGATGGACAGCGGTTACCATTGCCTATGGAATTTCTAACACCAAAGATGTATGCCAATGTGCTGCACTCTCGACTAGAACCTGACCATTAATGTCAATAGAACATTACTTAAGGTTGTTTGTTATGGCGAAATCGTCAAGAGCAGGGGCGGTAGCCATCCAAAGGGGCAAATACCCTGGCTGTGGGATATTTTGTTGCTTCTTAGTATCAACATACATATGTATGTAGTGTATATAAAGTTGTTTTCCTCTTACTTTTTTTATTCCGAAGTTGGCATTTAGACAGACGGCCCAGCTCATGGGAAAGTGATTACCGCCGCCTATAAAATCTCAAAAACCAGGGGCGATGCCAAGGCTTTGCCAGCATTTAGGATAGGTAGGATAAACAGAGATTGGGGGATAAGATAAAGGGATCACGGATTAATGAGATGGAAAGGATGGGATATAGGATAGGAATAAGGATGGGATAGGGAAAAGAGATAGAAGGAGGGTGAAGCAAAGCACCGAAAGTCGCACTCGTCACACGAAATATGATAAGGCATGCTATCACACCGATCAAGCCGGCCCTAAGACCTGTAATGATAATGATTCCAACACGACTCTACCACGTACGAATAGAGAGAGTAAGCATAATGATTGAGGATGTTATCAGTAAAATTTAAGAACACCGGAACAATATTTGGTAGTCGCAATAAGATCCATTCATTCGACTCCATCGTTTACCCTAGCAGTGAAAGCTTGTACACCATTAAAAACACACTAGCTGACCCGCAACTTTGTACCGACTATTTTCTGAAAGACACATAAACAAAATCACCAAATCGATCGGTAATAGCATTCTAGACCGATCTCAGTGACTACCGGTTCTAACTGGAATTTTACCATCGAACCACTCAAACACAAAACAAAATCACCAAATCGATCCGGTAATTAGCATTCTAGACCCGATCTCAGGCCACCTACCGGTTCTAACTGTGAATCTAATCATCGGAACCACTCAAACAAAAAAAAAAAAAATCGGTAAACATCAACCATCCAGGACTACCAACTGGAAATCACCACCACCAAAAACAAAACAAAATCGCTCCCGGTGATTAGTAGGATTCTAGAGTCCGATCTCAGCGCACCTAGTGGTTTAACTGTGAAGCTAAACCATCTGGGGACCCACTCAAACACACAAAAACGGAATCAACAAAATCGCTCCTGGTACCGGTTCCAATTGTGACTGTAAACTATCCTGGGACCCACTCAAATACGCACACAAAATTTCATCAAAATCGATGTATAGTTTATGATCCTATAAAGAACATTATATATCAAGATAAACCACAAAAACACAATTTATGTATAATAACAATAAACAAACATCTTTTGTGGATGCCAATAAGCAAAGGAAACTATAATCAATGTGTCCAACAATTGCTATAAAGTCCCCGTGGTCTCAAGGCTATTTCTTTAATATCATCTTTATTGTTCGTAACCAATGTTAAAAGGCTTTTGATTTACACCAAGATGAAGTAGCGTCATCGAAGAATATTAATATTGGACGAACAAAGTTCCCTTTTGTAATACTAGCTCGCAGTAACAATGACAAGAGAACGCCTAAAGTATTTCTGGAATCGCGACTTGGCTCCGAAGGACACAATTAAAATAAGGCATAACCGAGAAGAGGCCATTGTCTTCCGCCTTGGTCTCAGGCGTCTATAATTTTGATAATAGACTAGAAAAATTCTTTTGTCTCGAACCATTCTGGAGTAGACTATCTGGTTCGATTATTTGCAGGGAATGATCTTACATGTAGGTATTTTAAGTACTACGATATAACGCATATGGAATAACTTATTTACTTTCGATTTCATTATAAGACAAGAATCTGTCTAATAAGCTAGATGGATTACTTTCCCTAGAGTTTAATATCATTGATTAAATTAAAATAACGTCAAGCTTCAATCCAAAAAAGCGGGAAAGTACTCTAATCAAGTAAAACTGTTGAACAAATTTTCTATTTGAGTAGAATTAATGAACATTTTCTGTCCTTATTATGTTATATTGAAGAAATATTTTAGTTTACACACATTGAATTTTGTTAGTAAGGTTTGAAACTTCATCATTTGTAAACAATATCGGCCTTACTTATAATAATCTCGTTAAGAAACGCTTAGGCATCTCTTAAGTAAGAGAATTAGAATCAGCCCTTATCCATTAATACCTTTTTTTCACTTATAAACGTGTATTACCTGTTGTTTAATTGGAGCAGAGATAAATGAAATTTGAATGATTAACCTATGTTAATCATCGTAGGTTGTACCCAAAATATTCGGTTAAAGAGAAGTTTATGGGTAAGATTTTCACTAGTCAGCTGCTGAGCAGTTTCTTTAAATTTAAGAAACGATTATAAGTAAGGCCCTAAATATTTGCTTCTTCATCAAATGGTCCTCCATAGGGCATAATAAATACTGTTAACTGATTTGTTTTTAAAGCATGTAATTAATATTTATCTATACATCATTATGAATATATTTACCTGTTGTTTTGAACGCATGAAATTGAGCTTGTTGTTACACAAATGTTAAAAAAGCAGTATTATAACAAAACAATTTTTATGATTAAAATAACCGAGTAGTCTAAATTACATCGCATTGCAAAAGCAGGTGAGGAGAGCTCTTTAACTATTGTTAGTGACTCGACGAGAGCATAATTACATTTTTTTCACGCCCCACTAATAGCAATTTCACTTATTTCGTTGGCGTAGACACGCTGTGAAACTTAAACTTTGTAATGGTTGAAACTTTCTGCGTTTTGGTTTTAATGTGACGCCATTACAATTTCAAGTTTTCTTAAGACATATTTTAATTCTCGGTTATATTTTAGAGAAGATAATTTCACTGTCTGTAAAAGTAGCTGTTGGACATATTTGGATTTCTAGTATCTAGCAAATGTTTGTATTGTTAAGATATGGTACCTAATATACCTTCGCCATGTAATAAGTTATTTATTACAGTAATAAAGTTACAATTATTGTTTATTATATTCATTCACTTATAAATAATTAGTCTAAAGCAGTTCTGCATAACAGATCTGCTTTTAGAATAATAGCCACCGCACATAACACACGGCTTTACGCAGAAATGTTATTTCAAATATGATGTAGTAGATTACAAGTTAACCAAAAGACAAAATTGAACTACTATATTACTATTTTTACATTTTATCTGGTAACTAATTAGCGATATAACAGGTTACAACGATGAACACAACAAGAAACAAACGTAAATTAGTTCTATAAAATATTTTTTCTTATAATAATTGTGAATTATAATATGACAACCTTATCTTGGGAAATATAATAAAACACAGAAGAAGTGAATTTTGTGTAGTTATAAATAAAATAATATAACCGCGAAGGCTAAGACTGGAGCTCTGCTTCGCAGCGCCCCCACCTTCTGGCCTACATAAAAAAAATGGATCTGTTCATAATAAATAAAAGTGCCATATACTGTAACCCACCCTTTAATAAATTATACTTACATAATTCTTATGGAAAGGTAATCGAATTTATCACATTGTCCGGCTAGAAGTAGGCATGTATCCATACTGCCCGTCCAAGTGATAAATTCAAGTTATCTCAAACCCTTATTTTTTAAATAGACCACGGGCCGTCGAGCAATATCAATATGGGCCGGCTTAGGTAATTAATTTATCAAATTAACCAACGCTCTTAGACACTATGCATAATGATCGGCCCATATTAATGCCTGATTAATCAAATTGTCCGTAACATATACATGTATAGGGAAAAAGAGACATGGAAAAAAACATTTATAACACTAATCTGTACATAAAATTAAATTTCATATAATACCGCATTATTATATATCTTATATTTATATTTATCCCTGCAGGAACGAAGAAAGAATACAATATTCTACGGCCGGGCGGCCTATCGTAAGAGGCGACAAAACAACCCACAGCCAGATGGTAGGGCATTTGCCCGACCGAACGGCGACCACCCCTGGTTTAGAGTATGCCACCATAACAACCTTGAGTTGTGTTCCGGCATCAGTGGCCAGGTTCCAGTCTCACTTAAGAGAGCAACAGCGTATTTGTAGCACCTTTGGTGTTGCCAATGTCCATAGGCGATGGTAACTTTCCATCATGTGGGCCGTCTGTCTGCTGAACTCATGCAATAAAAGAAAATAATCATATTGTTTTTGGATTAAGTAGTTAATTGAATAATAAGCAAAGTTCTTATTAATTATATTTACTACAGTGTTAAATTTTAGAAGGAAGATTTTTTGATGAAACGCTGTACAATAGTGCAGTAAAATAATAAACAAAGCTGTTTTCTATCATTAAAAGAATATAAGATGATAAGAAAAAGAGTTTCGACTCTTTGTACAATTAAACGTCTTTAAAATACAATCAAGTACACTTGAAAGATTCAAAAGCGAGAAATATTTTTTGTTCATTAATAAGCACTTTCTTTTGTAATGATTATGAAACAAAACCCGCAGATCAGTTAGACAGCGCCGCTTTGCGAAGCTCAATTACACTTAAAAGATAGACGAGGTTCTTGTAATTTTTCTAGGGTGTTTCATTAAAATTTTCTTTCAAAGGAAACTCGTTTCACTATTATATAGCATTTGAAGAGTACAGAAACGACGCAGTTTCCGCACAGCTCTCCTAAGGCGATATCTCTAGTTAAAACTACCTACTGGCTTAATATACAGTATCATTTCTACCCTAAAAGATAAGTTAGAGTGAGTATCGTTTACTTTTTAAGCTTAAGCTTATATTTGGATGGAAAGAAATATTGTTTTGACTTTGTTGAATAATAAAATTTTGTATATTAATAAAATAAAAACTTAATTTAAAAAAACCGACTTATTTCTAAAGCTATTATTATTAATATATATTATCTAAAACATCTTAAAGTCATTTATACATTTTAGTTTTTGAAGTCGGTTTTTTTAAACGAAGTTTTTATTTTTTATTTGTTACTTTTAGTGTCTAGCTATGTATCGGTGGACCTACGAATGGTGCCACGCTTGTTAAAAAATATAGGTCACAAGAAACGGGAACAAAAAAATGTTCGTAAAATGAAAATAACTGGGCCAAACTATGTCAAATTTTTAGGGGACCACATGACAGCTATTGCGCGTCGAACAAAAAAAGTATCACGTAAATCGGATCATAAATCACGGAGTAATCGGTGAACATACATTAAAAAAAAAAGATCTCGACGAATTGAGGACCTCCTCCTTTTTTCGAAATCGGTTAATAAAGATCGATTGTAAAAATACAATCTATCCTAAAAGTTACGGTTCCTGGAAGAGGTAGAGGTGAGCAAAAACGCCGCTCGTATTGTTGTGCTAAAAAATAGGTATTTTTGTAACTTTTATGTAATCGTTATTTTGGTTAGCAAGAAAACCTTATCGACCTATATATCTAAGGCTTCAGGCGAACAGACAAAAGTGCAGTTTTTCAAAGAGACAAAATTGTAGTTAACTAGTTGGTTGTATAAGGCTAAATTGCACACTGGTAAGACATTCTAAATTGTAATTTACATAGATTTTAGTAAACAACAACAAAAAATGCATTTTTGCGTATACGCCTATATGTTATGATGCCCTCGATATATATATGAAATTTTTAACAGACGAATGGACATAAAAATTGTAAAAAATACCCTTTTACAATTATCATGTCCATTCATCTGTTAAATATTTCAAAGTCTGTCCAAGTCAATAAAAATAATTATAAAAATGGGATCTACCCAATCTACCAAAACGGTTACATACAAGCTGGCCAAATCGCCGACATTACAGGTTTGTAATGGTTCGTTTCGCTTTTTGGCAAATATCGTCAAATTATGACGAAAAGAAATTGTCTTTAAAATTCCTTTAGACATCCTTGGCAAACTTTAAAAATGTAAAAAGCCAAGCCAAAAGCCCATGTGAAGCTTAGTATTGTTATATGCGAATTTAGTATTTTTTAGTGGGTTGTAGATATGGGTCGGCATTGAATTTTTAAAAAGAACATGATAGAATTGACTGACATTGAATACAGATAAAAAGTAAAAGGTATTGCCAGAAAAAAAAGATCGTGTTCTAAATCTTAATGGCCTGGTTATAATTCTAAAAATCATTTCGAATATGAACTCAATAATCTTTACATTCTAATTATATTAAACATTACACAAATGAGATTTTATGAATCACAGTCGATTGTAAAGCTGATGTGTGAATGACTAAATATGTGAAGAGCCTTTATATTGCACAGACTGAGGCCAAATAATTACGAGCCGGCTGGTGAGATCTTTGGTGCTTTAATCAGGTGACGAGTCGCTGGACACGCCCACAGCCGTAATTAGAATGTCTCCTTGTACAGCCCTGCCTCGCACCTTTAACATGCGAAATGAATAAGGCATCGCCGAACTTAATTTCCTGAGGGTGCCTGCCAGGTATCGAGATGAAACTTTTAAAATGGTTTTTGGAGTGATTCTTCTGATTCAATTTCAAATCGCACTTTTTATCGAGAATAGTTTCAATTTATTTTAGATAGGTTTAGTGTAGCTGCTGAGTACTTATTGGTAAAAAAATATTGCATGAGTTCAGCAGACAGGCAGACGGCCCACTTGATGGAAAGCGGTTACCATCGCTTGAAGACATTTGTAGCAGCACCAGGTGCTGCCGCTCTCTGAATGGGGATTGGAACCTGGCCACTAATTCAAAGTTGTTATGGTGGCATACTCTAGACCAGAGGTGGAGCCATCCAGGTGGACAAACACCTCCTCCACAAACACCTGACTGTGGGTTTTTTTTTGTCGCCTCTTACAACAGGCCGCCCGGCTGCAGGCGGTAATATTCTTTTTCCGCTCTTTCACGAATAAAAATACCTAAATTTTTTGTTTTTTATTACGAACTAGGCAAACAGACCGATGACCCAGCTAATGTAAAGTGATTACCGTCGCCTAGAGGTTCGCAACACCAGAGGTGAAGCCTACGCGTTGCCAATCTTTAGGAAGTGGATGGGATAATAGGGACGAGGTAAAGGGCATGACATAGGAGATTGGAATAAGTAGAGGCGGACGCGAGCTATCAGAACTTTTAGTCATAAAACGAACTAACTGATGTATTTTTACAAAATTCTAAAAATGCCGTGTATATTAAAGTTATTTAAAAAAAAGAACTGGAATACGCTATATAAATGATAGATAACACGATCCATTTTTTTAAAGTTTTCTTGTCTGTTTATCTTTGTGTCTGTTTGTTCGGCATACGCGTAAAAACTTCTGGGCCAATTATTTTCGCTGATCAACAGCAAGTTCTTAATTTTAAAATCTGCGCTACTTTTTAACCACGATATTCTGCGAGAATTTTTCTAGGCATAATTTAAAGTAGCTAGAATATAAAAATCTAACTCCAATGTGACTTTTTCACTGCTCGATAGCAAATTTTATGTAATAAAATGTACGATATTTATTACTCCACGAATCTTGCGGGAATTTTACCGGAAACGGTTTGTAGTTGTTCGGGTGCACAAAAAGTAGCTTATCCGACACAGTTTTGAAAACTAAAACGATAGCTTATATTCGTTTTCAAGTGCTGTGTAACTTTGTGTCCCGGGAATCCCGCGGGAATTTCATATTATATAAAAATAATTATTCGGTTATGCTAACATGGTTATGGGACCCGAAAACATAGAGATTCCTATACGAAAGATTAATCTCGAAGTACAATCCAATTTGTGTTCGAACAAAGACGAGATTTATATCTCAATACAGATCAACAACATAAACAGGGTATCGATACAGTTCTAAAAATTGCCTTATTTTCGAATAAAGAGGATTTCGCATGATGCAAAGGAAGAAAATCGAATTGAATGGAATATGAACAAGGATAGGCGTTGGAGTAAAGCATTATCGCATCAAAGGAAATATTGAACCGCAGTTCAATATTATATCGACAAGATCCAATCCAACTCCTTAAATCAAATCCTTCAACTTTGAAAGTGAGTTCGGCTAATATCTAACGCCTTTGCATTTATGAATAATAACTGGAAAAAGTTAAATTCTCAAATCCCGCTTCGTCTGAATATTGTAGAATTCGAAGGATAACGCGGCTAAAGGAAAATAATTTTTCTTTTTCGTATAAACTGAAAATCAAGACTTACTCGTATTGTTTCGGTAAAGTAAAATTTTAAATAAAAAAACTTACTCTCAATCCTGTCTGCGAAGCACGCCTTATAAAAAAGTAATTGTGGCCTAATCTGTATATTGTTACAACCTAGGCGCCGACAAAGACAAATTCCACGTAAAGATCTGTAGAAGCCCATTTTATTACCTGTCGGCATTTCAACTAATTGTAACCCTTTTATGATCGTCTTCTTTTGCTCACTTATTTATTAGCATACGTTCCTAATTATTATGGAGAATAGTCTATTGTCCTATTGTACTCGCTCATAAACAGCATTAGCCAGGTCTTGCGGATTCTTTTGCATTTGTGAAGTATAAAAAGACGGCATGATAGAGAGACGGGGCAGTTGAGCAACGAATAATATACGGGCGTGACGTGTGTACATTCGGGAATCTAATAGTGACGCACTTTGCGCGTTTTATGAATTACGACCTTCTGCGTTACGTTTGGATTTGAGTTCGGTTATATTTGTACCTGTGTTATACGTGTTTGAATTTTATTTTAATAAACTCTATAATAATTGTAACGGCATTTTAATTCGAGTCCCGCTTACTCGAATCGGTGAAACCAGGCAAGCAAGTGACATCGTTATAAACAGATATTGTTAACATATTCGTTGATTTTACTTAAACAATATTTGCAATTTGTACTGAACAACTAAAGTCGCAATATATGTATAATATAAGCAGTGAACAATAAAAACGAGAAAAGGGCGGAGTAACAAGGTTTATGGGTCTGTAAAAATGATACTTAACTCCGTGCTAGAAGTCATCAATAAAACTGGATTGACTGTTTACAACTCTTTCAACGTCCTGTCTGCATATGGAAGAGTGTGTTCTTGTGGCATATTTATTTGTTACATACAACCTTTGACCGCAGTTTCACCCTCGTTATTGTTATGAATATCAAACATCCATCCAAACTTTCGTATTTTTAATATAAATAGAATTATTTATTTTACTAGAAGATTTTCGTTTCTTTCTTGATTCATACTCATACAAAAGCAGATGAAAGGAAATTTGCTCAATTTGTTAGGAGAGTTGGGCTTCTTATAAAATTTCACGAGTCTTCATGATTTTGTCACTATTTTGTATAAAAAACAATAACTTTCATATTTAAATTTTCTCACCAAGTTAGAGAGAAGTCTTAATTTTTCTAGGGCAATATTTCTTATATACATACAAACATACATAACTTCACGCCAGGTCCCTTGTGGGGTAGGCACGAACAACAGAGCGCCATACAGGCTTATTCTTACACACCTCACTTGCTTCTTTGACATTCATAGCTCTTGTCATGCACGCTCGTCTGTTCTTAAGGCTCCTGACATCACCTTCTGCTAATACACGATCAATTTGATCAATATTTCTTAGAAAATATAAATTTGCAACGCTCAAAACTAAAAGGCTCTGTGCGTTATTAACTCACACTATGGTTTGCTGATTCCGATTTTATTCATTTAAAGATATTATGCTTGTAATAGGTTTGTTTTTTGTGATCACGGTATTATAGGTGTCCATAAATCAATCGTATCAGCTATATTTGTGGAGGAACATAAGTCAGTTCAACACTCAACAATATTAGAAGTTATTGAATATCAAACTAAAGAGACAATTAATAAAGAAGGAAATAAATACATAAAAGTCATGGTACGAACCATTGACGTTCATAGTGTAAATTTAAAAAAAGCTGGGTTACTAAAAACACTTTAACTTTATAATAAAAACATAAAAAAATAATATACGATTTTAAAAAGATATTTGGTTAAGGTTCATCCGATTTAAGGGTGGACCCAAAATGGGTACCTATTGTCCTTTCTGAACTTTCTTGATATTTGAGATGTAAAGAGACTTAAGACTCTAAGTAAGCCGTTCGTAAACTTTGAAATGTAATAAGTAGGCGACATGAAACTTTTCTAAAATCGTACCTGCTGTCTCTGAATATTGAATTTCTTCTTGCTATTACATTATTAAGTCAGCGCCGTGACCCCGAAAGTTTTACAAATAAATTTAGTACCTACAAGTGTACTAGTATTTTTTCTATTATACCTACTAATCTTAGTAATAAAAGTAAATTATCTGTCTGTGATTTTAATATTAAAAGTTACGTTACTTTACTACGTTAATACTACTACGTATAAAATACCTGATCATGTATTACGGTTTTTTGGAAATTTTATCGATTTGAAAGTTTTTCTCGACTAGTTTGCCGTGCGTGTTTATACTGCGTGTGATTTGTGGTTGGATGATAATATTTTGTCACGCTCTTTAAACGGCGCTATTCTATCGGAACAAACACAATACCTAGGTAGGGCTCGCGGTATTTGAGCGGAGCTCACATTATTTCAATAGTGAATTTAGATGTTTTTATAGTTATACGTTAATTTTTTTTTGGATGAAAATAAAAATAATATCTGAAACAGTCGGATACATTTAATTTCGACGATACCTTGTACGGTCCATAAGATATAAATATATTTTATCCGTGCAGGAACGGAGAAAGAAAGCGATTTCCTGCGGCCGGGTGGCCTGTCGTAAGAAGTGACAAAACAAACCACAGCCTGGTGGTAGGGTATTTGCCCGACAGAATAGCTACCACCCTGATCTACTTGATACCTCACCACTGCACTCCTGCTCTCTTAAAGGAGACTGTAATAACAGTCTCCTTTAAGAGAGCAGGAGTGCACTTGTAGCACCTTTGGTGTCGTAAATGTCGATTAGTGACGGTAACCGCTTTCCACCAAGTGGGCCGTTTTCCTGTCTGCTGAAATCATGCAATAAAAAAATATAAACTTGGACGAAGTAAGTCGCAATCAAAACTAGTACAGAAATACAGGGCGATACATTTCTGTAAATAAATGTGTGATCGGCAAACATATGCACACATTGTATATCCCCAAGGTTAAATGGTACGCTTCTGTTATGAGTAATAAACAACGAATCAATTTGAGGAAATTTTTTTGTAAATTTACCATGCCAGGAATCAAACCCGAAGCCTCCGCGTTGCAGTGAGGTAGGCCGGCTTAATTTAAAAATTGGACGTATTCATCTAAAACGTATAAATCTACTTTAAGATTATCAGTAACATAAATAATTTTAGGTCATACCTTCTTTACCGTTAGCACGTGTTAATTATTACAATATGCATATTAAGTCAAGATTGCCTAAGCTGGATTACTGCCTGCCAGGATTGAAACCTACGTCTAAGATCGTACCGCAATTTACTCTCTTATACAAATTCTTAAAAATATCCCTGCAAAGTTTCAATGCCTTAATTAAACTTAAATCACTTAGGCGTTACTAAACAGCTAAAACAAATATAATATCAAATGCATATACAGCGAACTCTGGAGTTTACGCAAGGTAGTAATAATGTATGTATTAGTTATTATGCGCAGTAGTAAGCTGTGGTAATTGTACCGTACGTCATTAGCAGAGCGTGCTTAGTGCTTGCATGGGAGAGGATACAGGGTCTTACTTGTGTTACGTTATTCCCTTATCCGAATTGGTTCTGTATTATTACTTTCAATTAAGTGAAATGGAACTAACGCTCTTCTGAAATGAAAAAGCACGCCCTTACTCAGGTATAAAGAGTGAAGTAGTTTGGAACTAGCGGCGGTCACAAGCTATAATACAGGGGTCAATAGCGTAGCCAATGTCGATTTACCTTGGCAGGTCCTTACTATAGCGGGCAGATCTTTTCCATATTCCTGGATGAAGCCCTGCTCCAAGCAAGCTTCGCGAGGTCTGCTGAAACAGAGGAGAAGATACAAAAAAGCGTAGTTCAGATTCTGATGTGTCAATTTTTTATATTAAACACTGCAATGATATCAACAAGGTGTTCAGTTTGTCAGTTAATGTGTGCCATTGTGTCTTTAATGAACATGTCATTTTTTAACCGACTTCGAAATAAGGAGGAGGTTCTCAATTCGTCGGAATCTTTTTTTTTTGCTTTTTTTTATGTATGTACGCCGATAACTCTGTGATTTATAATTCGATTTACGTGATTCTTTTTTTGTTCGACGCGGAATAGCTGCCATGTGGTCCCCTAAAAATTTGGCATAGTTTGGCCCAATAGTTTTCATTTTACGAACATTTTTTGTTCCCGGTTTTTGGGACCTATATTTTTTAAGAAGCGCGGCACCATTCGTACGTCCACCCATACATAGCTAGACACTAAAAAGTAACAAATAAAATTTAAGAACTTCGTTTAAAAAAACCGACTTCAAAAACTAAAAGTCTAAAATGTATAAAATAACTTATTTCTAAAGCTATTATTATTAATATATATTATCTAAAACATCTTGAAGTTGAAGAGTATTATTACAAACATTTCTAAAACGAAAAAAAACATAAAAATGATAAAATTCGACCCAGACTCAACGTACATGGACAGTAGTCGAACTACGGTCATATTTTGTTTTTATGTCTGAGACCTGAATCACATTAATCCTTTAAACGCTGTAATAATTTTTTAGATGTTACATAAAAAACAATTAATTTAACCATATATTATATCTTGTTACAGTAATGCGATGTGGAATACTTGACGTGACTGCATAAGGATGGATGAGCAGACGCGCTCTGCTAAGGGCGTTATGGTAACGCTATGGATATTAGTTGGATTAGCCACAGTGGTTGCTGTCAAGGTGGTGATAGAACCATTACCCAAAGGTAAGTTACTGTTATAGAATTCAGTATAAGATTCAGCACGAAAAAAATATTAATACATTAAATTGAGAATCGGTTCTTAACAGAGATTTTCACAAATAGCGCAACATTTATTCAACTGCTATTGATGTAAGTATCTATTCTGGAAAACCAGAGATCATGATTTGTTCTTTGAAGACCTCTATTAATCTAAGATTGCTTCACTATATCGGAATACAAACGGAACATTATCAGAAACGTACTTGGCTTTCTCTTTAGTAAAATAACCATTTAGAGTAATAAGCGCATACAGTGAAAAACAATCGGGCAAGTGTATGCTTGTCCATCCAAAATGAAGCGAATTGAAATGAAAGATGACAATTATTTACTGTTTTACAAATGAATAAGTGATATATTTTATAATTAAGTGTAGAACAATATTTGAATAAAAGTGCAAGATTTAAAATAACTTGCTTTGACATTACTTTTAAAATACTGTATTACAAATACAAAAGAATCATAAGAGTGTATTTTCAAATATATAAATGTATATTACAATACACCTATATATTTATACACAAACAAACTCTAACAGCCCTGCCTCTTGTTTTCCTCATCTCGCTAGATTCATAGTTTGACAGGAAGAAAACTCTTTTTAGGGTTAAGCTCACCTGTGTGATGTGATGTACTGTGGGGATGTACACATACATCCCCACAGTTTTATAGTTCTCTCTGTTCTTTCACCTTCTCCCAGTTTTTTGGGGTCGGCAGAATGTCTTTTTCTTTCATATTCCTCTGTTCTGACATACCTACGTCCTCTGTCACACCACAAGTCATATGTCATTCTTCACACAATCCATCCATCTCTTTTTGGACTACCGTTACATTTGACTTACCACTATGTTAAACTTCTATATGTAAAAACTATCTGCAATATAGTATAAAGAAATAATTACTCTTGATAGATATGACAGTATAAATTATTATATTCTTACAAAATCTAGGAGGCTTTGGCGTTTTAAGATAAAAAAATGTCTCAGTCGATTTCATTGTCAACTACCCTATTGTTCCTTTTTTGTCAAAATGGCTACGAAATTCTAAAAAACACTACTAATACCGTTCGAGATTAATTTTTATTCGCACCTCTCGACTGTCTATTTTCGGCCATCGCGCCGACGCTTTATTGTTTTCTCATTAATTTACAGTCCGCAGCTGTGGGTAGCGCGGATTTCTAAGGAGTTTTTATCCTGTGTATTCGGTATTCTTTCTTTTGAAAATGAGAGCGTCTATTAATATTAATTAAAAGTTTGAATAATTGAATGGATTTAGAATTGTTCTTCGTTGTTGGCTTTCACCGGCACAGAATCAAGGCAATAATTAAAACTTGGGAGAACATTGTTTGAATGTTGGGAACGACAGAAATTTTGCATTAAATTACACAATCATAGCGCCTAAAATATATTCTTATACTATGTAATAACTAATATTGTGTGTTCACTATAAGACTATAATCGGTTAGGTCCTTAGGTTTTCTTCACACAATCAATTCATATCTTTTTTGGTCTACCTTTAGATGTGTACACCTTAATTGAAAATATCCCATATTTCAAAAATTATCTTTTAGTCTTTACTCTACGGATTTCTACAATAGTATAGAATTTTAAAAGTGTAGACTTTTGTGTTTGTCTGTTTCTTCAGGGTTGATGTAAATACTACTAGGTCGGTTTCAGTGCGGTTTCGGACTTAAAATCTGCGGTATTCTATATCCCCAGATAATCGTACGGCAATTTTCTTGGGAGAGGTTTGAACTGGCTAGGTCAAAAAAAATTGTTCTGATGCGAAATTTTCACCGATCGATAAAATCTTTAGTATAACGATTATAGTTGTCTATTCTTTTAGTAACATTACTTACACAGAGTTATTACGGGAATTTTCTGGGATTCATATATTTTTATATTTAAAAATCCAGCTGATAATACTATCTTTAAATATAGCAATTACAATTAAATTATAAGTTGTGAGTTTTATATGTGCTGATAAATAAGCCCAAAATAAGCGTTCTTCTAATAAAAAAGGACTCCTCTATTTCTGAAGTACAGCTTATTTACCCTCCATGCGTGTTTAAAGCGTTAAGGGTTAGAACAACTTGACTTGATAAAACTTCATAATTGCGCAAAACAATCAAGTAAATAAATTAAACAGACCTACAATGAGCAATGCAAGTCACGAAGTTAGGCCACAATTAAGAGTTCGCAGTCGGCATATAAAACAAGGCAACGCATTCCTTCTGCAATGCTTAAGGTAATTGCTGACAGAAAAACAACTAGTTGCACATAAAACACTCTATTGATTTACCTGGAAATTACGGTGTGTTTGACTTTTGAACTTTAATGGGTGACTGCGCGTATAATCCATTGAAATCTTACAATTTAAGGACCGAATATTGCATTTTTAAGAGAAAGCAGTTTTATTTTTGGGACATGTGTGGGGGGTCTATAGAAGCTTAAGTCACCCTAGTCACCTACCGGAGACCTTACGTAGGTCGTTGTTCCATAGAATTAACAATTTTACACAAATTAGTTCATTTGAGAATTTGGTGCAAAGGTTTGGTATTAATAGTATTATATAAAATTAATATTTGGTATTATATAATTAGTTAAAGAGTCTTTTGCTTAATGCAAAGCAAAAGACTCTTTAACTAATTAAATTGCCATTATTTCACCTTGTTTTAGACTTTAGTAAGGCAATACAAGTTGCTGGCTAACATTAAAAGCTATGAAGGAAGTTGCGTAATTAACCTTGCCAAACCAAGTTTAATTAGACTGTGATTTATGTAACTGGGTATTGTTATTAAATATATCAAGGGATTTCATCATCTACGTGAACTTCCTTGAGGTCCTAGCTGGTGGTCAGAACTGCAGAGAGATTCAAAAACAGAGGAACCGTACAATTCTTGACGTATATATTATTGTTGTCTCCTGTATGTGTAGGATTATATTGTAACGTTAATTACTAATATATAAAAAAAACTGATTTTGAAGTAATGTTTTTATAAATATAAATATTTCAAATACAGAATTCAAGTTATATATTTTTTTAATTTCTTTAAAATTTACATATACGTTTAATTTAGAAAATATAAGGCATAAATCATATTTATGTATAAATCAGTCAATTTAAAACTTTCCTCTTTAAGACTGACGATTCATTTATTTACATCAAAATAAATACACAAATTGTAGATTAATATACCTAATGAAGAAAAAATCTCGCAACTCGTAGTTCGATTTTTCTCTTGCTCCGTGGCTTGTTTTTTATTTTTTATTAAAAATAGAATTTCAGAAATTATACTGAAAAATGGCCGTAACGTCGCAATACTAAAAATAAAATAATTACCGCGCTTAAATCGTTAAAATGCAGTTATATGTACAACTCGCGAAAACTTAGAAAATATTATTCAAATAAATTTCGAAAAACTCTTGAAATATTAACGACCCAATAAAAACTTTGGAAAGTAAGGAACACAAATTACATGCAATAGATAATACTTATATTTAGAACATTCGTATCCAAAAATTGCAGCAACTGCATGTAGACAACAAACATAATGGCCTAAATCTGTCGAGTAGATTCCTTTAAAAATATCAGAGAGATGCATCAATGTCCGCTATCGGCTTGCTCCACACATCAACATGACTGGCGCCTGCAGGGCACAGGATCTACGTGGATGCCAATTAAAAGTATAGATTGTAACATGCTAGCGACGAATGGTTTCGTCTCATACATCAGACATCGGTCGGTTTATGTGCTCTGCATTCGAAATACACTCGGGCAGTTCAAAATTGTATTTCTATTTGTTTTTAGAGCTTCGTAGCCATTTTGCAAAAATCGTAACATCGTCATGTCCGTTTATTTTTCTGTCCGTTTATAAATCTGTTTTGTATGTCAAAGTAGCTGACATCCTATTATTTATAGTGGCCTTATAAACAACTATATTGTACTAATCAAATTGAATTGAAATATAGTGACTCATCACGATATTTCAGGAACTATAATACCTATAGACTTGAAATTTGTACGTGGACCTTCCTTTCGCCCAGTAGAGGTCAGCTAAGAACGGATTTTACGGCACACGAAGCGGGCGGGTATCAGATAGTGTATATATATATATATAGCTACATATATATACCGAATCAGCTAGTATATATATATATATATATATATATATATATATATATATATATATATATATATATATATATATATACTAGCTGATTCGGTTGTTTTATAAGAATGTTTTGTATAGTTAGTGTTATCACTAACTAGCAAACCTAAACTGCAAACCTATGTAAATGATAGCTATGATGTATATGTTAGTTTTATAAAGTTTACAGTTAGGATAGGCTTTGATATATGTTATTTTTATTATATACATGCACAGGTATTCTCATTGCGGGCGAGTGTTCGACCTACGTGATCATGCAATGAGAAGATCTGGCAGTTTAAGAATATATTCAAATATTTATTCTACTGTGTAACGTACAGACAGACTTTAGCTTTCTAACTGCTACCAAGTAAATACCTAAAAGAAATTGTCTTGCCTTTACTCTGTTATGTAATTGTAATATACAAAAATAATTAATTTAATTTTTTTATTCTCGATTTAGTAACCATTTCATTTTAGTCGTTGCTCCATATATAGTATAATATTAACTGCCGCTTGCAAGGTGCGTCTTTCATTTTTTATTTTGTATGATTAGCAACATTGCAGAATGTAGGCACGTTAAAAATCTTATTAAGCATTATTACCGTAATATACATTATTATGATTTATTATAATGCAGTCATAAGCACTTAAACTTATCAAGAGACGTTATCTAAACACTTAGAAAACAAATTGACTAGATTACCCATTGAACGCAAGGAAACGGCCTAAAAATTCGAGTAAAATTGGTAACTCGCACGTCAATGTTACTTGGATGTTTTAGAATGAATAAAGCTGTTTACATATTCTATATGAATATTATATGAAAAATAATCTTATGTATAAAATTCTCGTGTTACAATATTACCATACTCCTCATAAACGGTTTGATCGATTCTCATGCAATTTTGTATGCATATTGGGTAGCTCTGAGAATCGGACAACATCTAGTTTTCATCCCCCTAAATGTTAAGGGTAGTCCACCCCTAAATATATTTTTTTTAATTTTTAGATATTTTTTTTTAATTGTGATACAGCATTAAAAAATACATACAACCCTAAATTTTCAACCCTCTACGACCCCTATTTTTTATTAATTAAATATCGATTGAAGCTTTTCCGGGCAGGACGACGTCTGCCGGGGCAGCTAGTGTATTTATATTTGTTACTTCTTTTTATTATTTTTTACTTTTCCTTCGTCCGCTCCTTATTCCATTATTTGGGTTCGGGGCTTCTTACTTCCTTGAGCCAAGTCAAGCAGTTATGAGTAGCCGATTGGGCAATTAGGAATTCCTATTTTTTTTTAAGTTCGACCACCAGGTCAATGGCGGACTCTAGTAAAGACATAATCAATGTAAATCAAAATTTTAGAACCAAGTAACAAGATTATAATGAGATAAGGACCAAAAGTAATAAAAAAAAACCAAATAAAAAGACAAAAAATATATACAATAAAATAATTAATAATTAAAAAAATATCTAAAACAAAAAAAAGACCGGACAAATCATGTTCGTCTGGTGGACAAGGAAAGAAAAAAATGGCGGACTCTGCCTTGCTTTTCTTCTGTTACTTCTAGAGCAATTTGTACCACGTGGTTTTCACTTCCTTTTTTTGTCATAGCTTTATCATTTACCGTTTGTTACTTTTAATACAATAATTATTACCACGGTCCACTCACGCAGTGTTTACAGTAGCCGGTGAGTGTAAGAATTATTATTCTTTTTAAGAAGGTTAATATTTTGTACCGTACACGGCGGGATCGGTAACCCGACGGTCCAAACCCACAAGGTAATTTTTGGCACTTATATACTAGGTACTTACCTGGTACCTACTCCAGCCGGCGGTGGCAGGAACAGGAACAAGGGGGAACACTATTTAGTCGGTATATTAAGGGAAGGGCGCCCCTTGAGAGGAAATATATAAAATATCCTACCAAACTACTGCTACAAGGGAAACACTACGGGGGTTAGATAAATGTCTGTCTAAATGCACCCGCGCCTCGTCCTATATCGTCACAACCACTTTTCCTTGGAGTATATTACTTTATTAAGCACTATAAGTGTTCCACACACTATTATTTATAAATAATGTTCAATAAATAATTAAATATGAAATAATATCACGCGAGAGCTATCACCGTGCGTCTTCGAGTCAATTGCCAGTGTACCCGCTTTTCGACGCGATAAAAAAAGTGCACACGAATGTATCGCGTAACAATCGAAAGCCGGCGCTCGATATCTGTATTCCGAACAGTCCCCCGCCCCAGCCAGGAGAAACCTGGCTGAGTCCAAAGCCAGAGAATCAGACAGAACAAACTAGTCAATTGGGAGCCTTGACAACCCAGATACAGCTCTCTTTAATACAGTGTCTCCTACCAAGACCTCAGCCACTCGTGGAGTACCATCGGAACCGAAGAACAGCTGCACAATACGACCTCGTCTCCACGACAAAGGTGGCATATTCACTTCTTTTACAAGAACAAGGTCCCCTATTTTAGGCGGATCTGTTTTATCAGACCATCGAACACGCTGCTGAAGCAGATGAAGGTACTCCAAATTAAACCTCTTCCAAAAATTCTGTGAGAGTTGTTGCAACAATTCAAAACGGGACAGCCGATTAGTTGCCACGTCAACTAATGGATACTCAGGAAGAGCTGTCAGTGGACCACCTACCAAAAAATGACCAGGAGTTAAAACTTCCAGATCATTTGGGTCCGACGAGACAGGACAAAGTGGCCGGGAATTTAAAACTGCCTCAATTTTACAGAAAACAGTAGCCAACTCTTCAAATGTAAGAACTGTTTCGCCAATTACTCTATAAAGGTGAGTCTTGGCTACCTTGACAACAGCCTCAAAAATACCACCCCAGGAAGGACAAGCGGGGGGACTGAATTGCCAAGTGATTCCACGACGAGACAAATTTGCGCCAATATAACTTTGGTTATCTTCCAAAAATTTGTAAACTTCTGTTAAGTATCTATCGCTACCCTTATAATTTGTCCCGCAGTCGGACCGAATCAAGCTCGGTAACCCACGACGACTGACAAAACGAGACAAACAAGCAATGAAAGCTTCAGTGCTAAGAGCAGAGACAACTTCTAAATGTACGGCCTTAGTGGCAAGGCAAACAAAAACGCACAAATAGGCCTTAACTACTCTAGCATTACGTACCGAAGAAACCTTTACCGAGAATGGACCTCCAAAATCCGTGGCTACTCCAGAAAAGGGTCTAGAAACTGTAACCCGATCTGGAGGAAGGTCCCCCATTTGAGGTTGAGTTATAGTCGCCTTTAACCTATAAAAAGCAATACAACGAAATATCACATTTCTAATCGCACGTCTAGCCGACAAAATCCAGAATTCTCTATGAAGGATGGCTAGAAGTGAGTTCAATCCAGCGTGAGCATTCTTCAAATGACGGTCAGATATTATAAGTCTTGTAAGTGGACTTTCCTTTGGGAGTAAGAGAGGATGTCGTGTCTCGTAAGGTATCTCGGCATTACGTAGCCTGCCTCCTACACGCAAAAGACCCTTATCGTCGATAAACGGGTTGAGGCGAGCAACAGCACCTTTCAACTTAGTGCGGCCTCCTTTTAAAGTCGAGAAGACTGGTTCAAAGTGCTCTGCTTGAACAAAACGAATCCAAAACAAAAGAGCTTCCTGTCTCTCTAAAGGCGACAAGACGGAAGACAAATCTCTATAAAGAGAGTTTCGTGTATTGTGAATAAATCTCTTCATCCATCCCGTTACACCTAACAATTTATCAAGAGAACTAAATCTATTCAGCAGAGACTCGAGATCATGCGGCACATCCTTTGTAACAACGAGAGCTCTTAATCCTAGTAAAGGCTCAATGGACTCAACAACAGAGTGAGGCCAATCATCTTCAGGCTCAGAAAGCCAGGCTGGTCCCCACCACAAAGGATGGTCTATCAAATTCGGAGCAGCACAGCCACGTGAAGCGCAGTCTGCTGGGTTCATTTCACCCGGAACGTGTCTCCAAATTAAAGTAGTTGCCGAATTCTGTATCTGAGACACCCTATTAGCAACAAAAACTTCTAATGCATGAACAGAAGCTCGCAACCAAGCAAGAACGATCTGACTGTCAGTCCACGCAAATACAGTTTTAATATCCAAAGTAAGACCCAATGTTGACATTAAATTATTCAGAAGTCGAGTTAGGAGAGCAGCTCCTGACAATTCTAATTTGGGTATGGTAAGCCGTGATCGAACAGGAGCAACCTTACTCTTTGCAAGAACAAGTTTACATCTCACAACTCCTGACTTATCTACAGTACGAAGATACACGGCAGCTGCATATCCATTTTCAGAGGCATCACAAAAGCCATGCAGCGTAGCTTTATATCTACCACGAGGTAAAAAAGCTCTATCAAATTTAATCATTTGGATGTCAGGGAGGGACGAAACATAATTAGTCCAAATTGACAGTAAATTTCCAATAAGAGGGGCATCCCAAGTTAGTCCTTCTAACCAAAGCTTCTGAACGAAGCATTTTGCCCAAAACACGACAGGACTCAACCAACCATTTGGATCAAATATCCGTGCTACAGTGGACAACACCAGTCTCTTTGTCCATGTTTTGAAAATATCTAAATCTTGTACACGAAATGTAAAGACGTCCGGTATTGGTTGATACTGCACACCTAATACAGCAACAGCATCAGGATTGTTAACATTCTGAAATATATGTGGATCCTGCTGATGCTCTTCCGGCAAGCCATCAAGTAAAGCTTGAGAGTTGGATATCCACTTTCTGAGCTCATAACCACCATCCTTCAGAAAGCTGATGAGCTCATCACGCAGTACTAATGCCTCTTCTTCACTAGCGGAACCTGTACAAATATCATCTACATATGTATCGGTAGATACAACAGCCGAAGCTCTAGGAAAACTTAGTCTCTCGCGTTCAGCCAACTCTAATAAAGCTCGAATAGCAATAAAGGGGCTCGACTTCAGCCCGTATGTATTAGTGTTAAGCTCGAAAACCGTTATGGGCTGAGATTCGTCTTCGCGCCACAAGATGAGCTGGTATCTACGATCGTCGGGATGAATTAATGTCTGACGAAACATCATTTTAATATCTGCCACAAAAACGACTTGATGTCGGCGAAAGTTCGTCAAAATATCGGAAATATCTCGTTGCAACTTGGGACCGGAATGCAAACACTGGTTCAAAGATACTCCATTAGAAGTAGGAGCTGAGCCATCAAAAACTACTCTAATTTTGTCTCCTTTAAATACCGCATGATGAGGAATGAAGTAGTGCTCATGAACACGCCAATCTAATTTTGAGATAGTCATATGTCCCAAGTCCAAATATTCCCGCATAAAATCAATATATTTCTGCCGAAAGACTGAGTCTCGCTTCATACGTCTCTGCATCGAAGCTAGCCGCTTTTCAGCTAGCATTCGTGAGTAACCAAGTCGAGGCCGAGACGGCAAGAAAGGCAACCTCGTCATAAACCGACCTGAGCGAAGACGACCTGTATTATTCTGAAAGAATAGTTCACATTCCAGATTTTCAGGGTTGTCACGAGTAGCAGTTGGGGGCTCTTCTACTTCCCAGAATCGCTGAACCGCTTCAGCGAGAGAGAGACCAACATACGAATCATGTGGTTCGATAGATTGAGACCCAGGAGAAAACACAGGTCCCATAATGACGTCACCAAGATCACTCGAGACCGTGACAAGACCACCGTGTTGCAGTAACCTCGTGTTACCAAACTGGAACAATCCTAACACGTCTGCACCTAACAATAAGTCCACTGGACCTGGAATGTGAAAGTCCGGATCTGACAATGATAAACCGGATGTCAAATTTCTCACTTCCGCAGGTAAGGATACTAGTGGATGTCGGCCCATAATATTATTTAGAACAACAGCTGAGGTGACAACAGACGGCCGAGAAAATCGTAAAGGAGAAAAGGATAGTGAAACCTGTCCTAATAAACCAGAAACCCTTACTCCACCTACACCTCGAATGAAGTCTGCGCCACGATCCAAGCGCAGTTGTAAACGCTCCACCAAGCGTGACGATGCAATACATCCCTGAGATCCCGTATCCAAAATTGCGCGTGCCTTCACATATTCACCTCGAGGAGAACAGACGCGAACCTGGGCAGTAGGTAATAAAACAGTCAATAGAGAGGGAGCTGACACAGGTGGAGGTTGCGATACTAGTCAAAATGACGAACGAGAATTCTGATTTTGGTACGAGGTTGACGGACAAGAATAACCTCGCATGAGCATAGGATTCCACTGCGAATAAGTTTGCTGCGGTAGAAATGCAGTCACATAACGCCTATCCAAACGGGGCCACTCGGCATATTGATGTGACATATCAGAAGCAACTCGACGCGCTTGATCAACAGCAGCGTTAGCCATACGAGGTGCTTGTCGACAACCCCCGCCCGTAGCGGGATTGGTGCGATAGGAGTTATTAGAATGACCTTGAATACCAAAATTATTGACTGAACTACTTCTTGGTGGGACTGCCTGTACACCACCAGCCCATTGGTCTTCCATAATCACCTGATTCTCTTCGACAACGTCCATAGATACCGGAGCAGCCGGCTTTGGAGATCCACCATCACGGTTGCCACAAAGAAGATGGTGATGATTACCCTGACACTGATGACAGGGTCGAGTAGTTTGACATTGAGACACAAAATGATTACCAAGGCAACCAAAGCACCAGTTGCGCTGCCGAACTATGTTACGTCTAGCCTGCCAACGTAATTTTCTAAATGCAGGACAGGAATCAACAACATGTTTATTATTCTTACAATATACACACCGAGAACCCTGGTGAGGTGTGGAAACCGTATTAAAAGTACGAATATCACGTCTCTCAGGTGCGCGGCGATCCATGCGCACTTGTTGCACCTTAGGCCTACTATTAATGGTTTCGCCAAATCCAGGAGGGAGAATATTCTCTAAACGACGACACTCATCTTCCATGAAGGTAACTAGATCATCAAACTGTGGTAGATGAGTGGCAGAGTCTCCACCATACTCCTGTTCAAATCTGTTCCGTAACTCAAGTGGAAGTTTATTTAACACAATGTGTACCAACATAAATGACCAGCTCGGAACAGGTAAATCTAAACCCTTTAATCCATTAACGGCAACTAACAACGGGTTAAGAAGTCGGGTACGTAATGTCTGAGTTGCACGTAAAGTAAGCAAATTTAAAATGGCCGACATGTGGGTATCCGCTAAACGTCTAACATTTTGGTAACGACGCATAAGCAAAAACGAGTCCTTTGGCCTCTCCTCTAAGGGATGCCAACAAATAGGCCAATTTTTGAACGGGAGTCAAGTCGTTGCGAGAATGTACAAGGCTCTCAAATAAATTGTTAAATGCAACCCACTGACCTAAGTCCCCGTCAAAATGGGGTAAATCTAACTTAGGCAGTCTGCCTACCAAGGCAGGGGAACATTCACTGTCATTCTTATACATATTTTCACTATTCGATTTTTTCAATATAGTACCCACCGCTTGGCGGATTTGATCCGCTAAGTCATCGGCTTGATTTACATCCGCATTTATTTTGTCTAAAAACTCCGACTCTGGACTCAGTTCCAATAGCGCGCGGTACGCGTCGTATAAATCGGACATCTGATCATCTAAGACCTCATGACGTGATATTAACGCCTGCTCTCGATCCCTACGCGATACATTCAAAACGGCAGATCCGAGCCACCGTAACACACCGGCTATTCGGGCGGAATATTTACCGGCCATACTAAGCACGAATTAAAAAAACTTACTCGAATTAAATCGATTGATACGCAAAAAAAAACAATAAAAAAAACCACGAAATTAAGTCATCAAAAATTACCGAAAGTTACAAAAAACAATTAACCGATTTTTTAAAACTATAACCACGCTCTGCTACCAAATTTTGTACCGTACACGGCGGGATCGGTAACCCGACGGTCCAAACCCACAAGGTAATTTTTGGCACTTATATACTAGGTACTTACCTGGTACCTACTCCAGCCGGCGGTGGCAGGAACAGGAACAAGGGGGAACACTATTTAGTCGGTATATTAAGGGAAGGGCGCCCCTTGAGAGGAAATATATAAAATATCCTACCAAACTACTGCTACAAGGGAAACAGTCTACGAGTCAATTGCCAGTGTACCCGCTTTTCGACGCGATAAAAAAAGTGCACACGAATGTATCGCGTAACAATCGAAAGCCGGCGCTCGATATCTGTATTCCGAACATATGTATAAAGGTTTAAAACATTTATTTCTCAAAAGAATTTACAATTCACTTACAGAGAAATAACTAGTTACTTATAACTACTTACTTACTAATAATAATTAACATTAACCCCTATTAGCGCATCTGTCCATTTATTATTGTAATATTTAAAATATTTTGTTTCCGAGTGAATTTAGTAAATTATTTATAATATGTGAGGGTAGTCTTGAGACAAAAGTCGGAGCAAAGCATGTTGTTCATTAAGGCAACGGGCTTATTAAAACGCGTAAAGCGATTTGAAAGTAAGGTTACCTGTTTTTGTCAGTCGGTCTGTCTGTTAGTTACTATGTTTAATGGTTACAGACCGAATCAGGCTTTTAAAGTCACTCCTCTGATTGATCGTCACTGCCTCGGTCTCGTGGCCCTGACTTCTGGTGAACGCAGAACACAAAGGTGTTTTAGTGGGTATTTTGGCAACTAGCTGCTGCCCCCACACCACTACTAAGTATATGTAATTTATATTATTATAATCTATTCAAATAAGAATATCTTTATAAGTTTATTTTTGTTATTATTTTCTTTGATTACGATTGAATTAGTTTAAATTTAGTTAAACCACCAATAAATATTATTTAAGTTTTCTTGTAATGTGTCCTTGTTCGGGGTTGCCTGGAAGTGATCGCTATAAGCGATAAGGCCGCCCATCGTTCTGATGGAAATGTATTTATATTAACTGTCTAGGTATAAGTTATGGTGAACAATAAAGAGTTTCATTCATTCATTAATTCACCTCTATAAAAAATGCGGTCAAGCCAACGCGTTGCCAGTCTGTAGGGTGATATAGAGGGGATAGGATCGGAGGTATGGTATAGGTGAGTGGTATAAAGGGTATCGAATAAAGAAGTCTTACAAGAGCAAGAGGATGAGATAAAGGAATGGAATAGTGGATGGAATTAATAAGATGGGATAGGGGGAAGGCGAGATAGGCTATCAAAACTCGCACTCATCTTTCGAAACTCGATTAACTCAAAACTAACCGTTTCTCGCTAATATTCTGTGAGAGCATATTGTGGCACCGCATAAGCCGGCCTTAAAAGCTGTAATCAAGATAATGATTCCATCAGAGCTCTACCACGTGCGTCTAGAATAGAAACTAAAAATATCAAGAATTAAAAATAAAATTTTGGAGAAACTCTCCGTATACGGTCCAAATCGCAGACGGCAACGTCTTCCCAGTATTCGTAATTTCTCTACTCCGTCTAGACAAGTATACAGGCTAAGGAGACCCCTTTCATCTCTAAACGTCTATTGGCATTATTTCTATTGTTAACGTTCTGTAACAAAGTAATCTTTGAAATGTTACGTTTATCATTACTTAATGTTATTAAATTATTCCCCTTTCGTTCTTTCGCGAAACATAAAACGTAAATCTAACAAAGATTCTGCGGAGCTTTTACTTAACTTTTACGACAATGCCTGAGTTTAACGGTTAGATTTAATTACATTTGTACTGTTCTTGGTAATTTCATGCTTCGCTTTCACGTTTTGGTTACATTGTTTTAAGTTGATATTGAGTATTCGCGCAAAAGATATGGCCACTTGCTCTGCTCACCCCGAAACTAATTTGGGCACCAGACATGAAAATTACAAAGTCAGAATATACGGTCTCCACTGTTGCAACACACGACAAACTTGTATTATCTCGTTTTGTTTTGCCTTTTGTACCAAAGCCTGAAGACTAGCAAATAGTTTAATTGCATAGAGGAGCTTAACAATGGAGTTCACTATCTTGTTTGTGCATTGCTGTATTTTTGGAAATACAAATCGACAAAATCTGAAAAATCTCAAGAATAAAATTGTATATAATGTTATAAGTCAATATGCAGTCTCTTTTCAAAATGACTGGTTTATCCTAGATTTAAGCAAGGCCTTTCGACAAAACCCGAATTAAATTCCAATTTCTATACTAAAGTATTTTAATCAAACTTAGAAGTAGCTATAATAAAATTAGTTTTAACGGTTTTAAGCGCGATAATTTATTTCATTATAATTAATAATTTTGTTGTTGTTATAAAATGAACAAGTTGGCGGTAGGCTAAATAAAACTAACAATACTCATTGACACTTGACATCTTTGTCTTCCGTGATCACGGCTACTAAAAATTGGTTGAAACGTCGGAATAATAAAAATTAAATAAATTACCGCACTTAAAACCGTTAAAACGTATTTTTATTATGTACACTAATTGCGAAAACTTAATAAAATGTTACTAGAAGTACCTTACTTTTTAGTTAAACGTTGATAATAAAATAATCTGTTTCGGGTTTTGCCTAGTCGATCCTAGAAGCGACTAAGGCAGACACGGCCAAACGTTGAATTGTACTGCACTTGTTACATGTTTAATAACTGTATAAATTATTATCTCCTAGGTTAGGAAAAATTCGTTTGTCAAAAGCAGAAAAACGTCATTTAGTTGGAGTATGGTTAAGACATTATGTGAGACCTGAGGCTTAGTTAGTCAAACCTAGGAGCGCCAGAGTTTGGATGTTTGATTATAAGATATATAATTGCTTAAATATTAAAAATACATGAGTTACATCATAGATAAAATATACTAATGCTACTGCTTCACATGGGATATTGTTTATAATTATTGACCGTTTCACACAAATATAGCGACGGATATATTACGTTATTTGTCATGCGATATTGTTATTAATTTTCTAATGTCAGAAAACTTTTGTATATACACTAATTTAGTTATATATTAACGGTGCTGTTTTTAGAGTTATAAATAAGACTCAATTTTGTTAATAAATACAGCAGACAAGCAATTGGACCGCCTACCTGGTGGAAAGCGGTTATCGTCGCTTGTCGATATTTCTAACACCAAATGTGCTACCAATATACTGCAGCTCTACAGGGAGACTGAAAACTGGCCACTAATGCTGACTGATACTCTAGACCGGGAGTGGTAGTCATCAGGCGGGCAAATAGTACCCTACCATCTAGCTGTGGAGTGTTTTTGTTCGCCTCTTACGACAGGATACCTGACGTCAGGAAATTATTTTCTTTCTTCGTATCTGCACTAATGGTTCCTGGCTCATTTGGCAACAGTCAATAACTTTAAAAATATTCGAACATAAGAATAACAAAAGAAAATTTTGTTCAACAAACTACACGACAGATATGTTGATAAAACAAAGACAACCAGATACAGGGGAGTTTCGTGGTTGAAAAACACTGCATTTGTTTGGAAACACTCTGTTTTTGTTTGGCAAGGGCCCGGGGCCGCGGGCGGGGGCGATTTGTGACACTGAAACAAATGACGCGCACCGCACGCCCGATTGACGACAGTTATACGGCCAGAACTGCAGTTCTGGCCCGTTAATGGTACCTTTTTCGAGTTTCCAAACAAACTATTGTTGTGTTCGGCAAAGTCATTTAGCCGGTTTTGGCAATATATTATGCTGACTACATGTACACACGTAGCTTTAGGTACTGCGTCTCTGTTCAGTATTATTTCACAAAAAATTCTGTACAATAAACTACTCGAAGTTTGATGACGTTATTATCATTGTAACTGTTTCTCCTAGTTATTATTATTAGACAGAACTCAGTATCTAAAATACTAGATGCTATAGTACTTTCTAGTTCTTATTCTTCTTAGGCAAATTTCTATTTCTATTTCTTATCTATTATGGTTCACGAAACTCATGCAGGTAAATACATCACAAGATGACCGGTCTATAAAACCTATTAATCCGCCTTGGACTAACGTAACGTAACGGTTTATTAACCAACTTCAAAAACATGAGGAGGTTCTTTTATGAGCTGGTCGTATTTATCCTATAAGGATACCTATATTTTTTCCTAATAAGAGTTACTCGTATTTATTTGTGTCTGTATAAAGCCAACATAATTTTTCTCATCACACCTACTAATTAAGATGTACAAACATACAATAAGGTACAAATAAACCGACATACGTATGTTATTGTGTGTCGGACAATAACGTTGACTCGTGTAAAGGACGTTAATCATGACGCCTACTGCCATCCGCAGGGAGTTTTCTCTTAGCAACATTTTGCCCTTCATTTCCTCGGGAGCATTCTGTTTCCGTATCCGGGGTAAAAGGGAATGTTTATCTGACGGTGATGGTTCGCCTGAAATGGTACAAAAAATGTTTTATTATTTTTTTGTTTGTTTTAGTCTCGAGGGTAATCTTGGTTATTGAGGCAACTAAATTTTAACGAGTGCCGGCTCGGTTTTGATGTTAAAAAGTTTACGTGGACAATGATAAATATCCTTTGCTTAAGTAGCCAAAAGTAAACATTACTGGTAAAAGGGCTCGTAAACAAAACACTGTCAATCATAGGACTGCACGTCAGTAGGGACAACTTTATATCTGAGCGTGACGGTCTTGCGAGTTCAGTGTTTAACCGCATCCCAAAAGTGCACAACGTGCCTAAATAAGTTTATATTTCTAAAAACAGATTGGCCTAGTGTACTTCAGTCCACGCCCATGGAGGGTTCCATAGAGATGGCGAAACTTCAATGATTAAGTTTTTTGGATATGGAACTCTAGAATACTCCATATTTCGAAAACTACTAGACAGAATTGTTCAATGCAATCTTCGTTGATACTATTTTTAATGATTCTCACTTTGTTGTTATTTTTATTTTGCACATCATAATCATTTGTTTTCGAGTCCCGTAGTAATTGTTAATTTACTAACACGTAAACTACATCCATCTCTGGTGTAGATGATTAATTATAAGATTTCGGCGTCAGTGATATAACAAGATTGTTTATGTGTTTTGGGTTATGTGCAGATAGGAAATCTAAAAGAGAATCTTAGTGCTACTTAGTATACTACTAATCGCCTAGTCATTAGTGTTTGAAGATCATCGACTAAAGAGACAAACGAATATTGAAGCGAAGAATGACTACTTTTCGTTTGCAGGAATTACAACCTGGAGATGGTACCCAGTAAGGATTAAACGATGACTCCGGAGGATTGGCTGCTTTGGCATGATAATAATAAATCTAAACCAATTTTTATTGTGTCAGCTGTTATCTATTGTGAATATTAGATCTTTCATTTCTAAGCCGGCTGTGTGATCGCGTGTGGCTTATGTAGCCTATTTTACCCGTAAATATGCATACATTTTGAGAATTTCAAAACACCGTCACATAAATTATAGGTTCCAACAATAGATAAGCAGACTTTATTCATCGCCTTTATAAAACGTTTCATATATAATTCGTGAGAAATATTTGAGCTTAGAGATAAATAAACAGATGATTAAACAAGATATGTATAATACGAACACTAAACATAATAATATAAGATTTCGGATATTGGATATTTTCCTTATGTTTCTTGAAATATTATCACGTTGTTAGTGAAGACCTATGAATTGTACTTGGGATAAATTTATTTTATGCTCTCGTATTCGTGAAACAAGATATAATAGTATTATGGCGAAGGTTCTTGGATATTATATGTTTTTGCTTAAGTAGGATATTTGTCAGGTAACTTTTAAGGTGCTTACTTTGATGATGTTGCTGTTACAATAAATGTTTTATATTTTTGACTGTTCATAGAACACACTATTGATAATAAGTCAACTTTATAGTTGTAAATGTCCAAGCTCACTTTCACCCTTTTCTAGCAGACTTACAAACGTGGCTTTCAATTCGTCTGTATGTTTTTTTTGTATGTGGGTTACTCGATTTCTCCGTGTATTGTGGAGTGATTTTAATTTTTTTTGTATCTAAAGGCTATATTCCCGAGTTGTTCTCATTGTCACCAAGTCAAGAACTGATGAGTGGATTGCAATAAATTAGAGAAACTCACGAAAATCGTTAACCAACTTCGTAACACAATATCTCCGTCAATTGTAAACCAATTTTATATTTTTTCTTTACTCGTAAGTGTATATTCCCGAGATTTCCGACGTCACCAAGTCAGGATCTGATAATCCCAGGGAAACCGAGATCAACCCTGTTGAAGTGCATATACACCGATGAGATGGCACATTTGTATACACGTGCACATGTCAGTTGTACAATTTCCACAGATGCTTAATATATTAGTTCTAAAGCTATTGAAATATTTACGCATTTCTTCACAAAAACAAATCCGACTTCAAAATAAATATCAAAAAATAAATATTTAATCGACTTTTGTCTACAACATCTTGATGCCGGTGTCAAGTAACACATAAAAGATCAACAACAAACTTCCAAAATTTACTAATTTTTATTTTTAATTTGATATTTTTTTTTTTTTTAGTGTGAAGTAGGTTTGGTTTTCTTTTTTAAATTGTCAAGATGTTATCCTTCATGTACCACAACTTGGATATAGTTGTTATGTAGTGTTGGTATGTGATGCTAGGACCTATCGTCTTAACATCTTACATTGCCTTAATGCCGCAGTTTTGGGAACTGAAGACATCTGTTAACCCTGATGACGTCAACTCATTGAGCCAGTTCCCCGACACGAAATGATCTTCTAATAAAAACAATGTATACTAATTAGCGCGTTATTCATATAATAATTTAAAGATAAAGTCATGCTCAAATGTTGTCATTTGTGAAGCAACTATAATTTATTATACAGAAAGATTTTAATGTCAGAAAAAATGTTTATTTTTCTCGAAAATCGCTTTCATTTGACATAAGGATAATTCAAATAAAGTTTTAGTTGAATAACACACCAGGTATTTATATACATAATAGGGAGTGGTTCATCGTGTTAATATTTACGATCTCGTAAATCAATAGTGGTCTATGTCCACATTAGACGATTTATTCGATTTGTTAGCATCCCTTGGCCGTGCTCCCGCAGGGACTTTCTCCCGCGCTCTTAACGTATTCTGGACACCGACAACTGACCTTTCAATATCATTCGAAACGAATTCGTCTGTGTGGAAAAAGGAACCGATTACCCTTGTTTACGCACAAAATAAAGTTTTCTTCTCATTGGCTTAGAGATAAAGCAGAGCAGAGATTAAATTCGGGTCTTGTTTACAGTGAGCCCCGCTCGCCCCATGTAAACGACCCTAGGTAAGAAGACAAAATATCATTTGGCATAGCTTAATGGGCTCTGAAGAAAGGTTACTTTACGACTTCTTATTTGGCGTTTTGTAATGAGTTTTGTAACGAGAGGGGCTGTTGAAGACTTTGCCGCTTTGATGTTAACACGATTTCGAATGTACGACGACGGTATTAATGGCAAGTATTTTACATGTATTTGCATTAACCACCTAAAATATTTCCAAATGTAGCCCACATTTTTCGTAACTAGGTTTATTAATATCGACTGGTATTACTTCTTTCATATACTCTTCTATATATATTATTAGTAATGATATTTAATAACGCCATTTAGTAATTTAATTTAACCAATTTCTAACTATTGAGTTTCAGGTGGAAACTATTTAAAAAAATATTAGATATTTTTGAAGTGAACCTTCTTTAGAATCGTTGTGATTTCAAAATTCAATGAAACGAAAAATCTTCACTAAAAAAGATAAACACATAAATAAATAGGGCTAAGCTTGCGAGAGAATGAGATATGTAAAACTCATATTCTGTAGCACAGTTTAGAGAGTAAATAAGACCGGTGATTATACACGTCCAATTTGGACTGAAATAAAACTGATAATAATATTTTATAGACTAAGAACAAAAAATGCGAGCTTGTAGTTTTGAGGGACTTCACATCGGAACGGTTGCTACTTTTATACACAGCATAAGTACGAGCATGGAGTACTGCTCTCGGCTTAGGGATGGTTCATCCAAACATCATCTCGAAGCACTAGAGTCAATTAGCAGAGAGCCAGGAAGCTGGTTGGCAACGACTATCTTTTCGACGACAAAACTTAGTCTCGAACATCGAACGCAGAGTTGCCAGCTTATCGGCTTTCTATCGGATACTCACTGCAGAGTATGCAAGCATATAACGAGTAGAACTCATTGTCGGAGTCTGTCTTTCCCGATACTTATATTAGCTGGGTGTCTTTAAGTGCCGTGTGACGGTGTGAATAGGAACCTTCTAGGTAAGCGAGAGGAAAACACTCCTGAACCATATCTTCGCTCCACATACGGCAGGATCGTGGTCAAACGCAAACCTATACTATTCTAATAAAAGAGTTATTAAATGTAAATAAAATGTGCCAGTGTTCCAATTGACGATACTAAAAATCACGCGAATTGGAAAAAAACAAGGAAAGAGAACCCCGGACTCCAAATCTGATGAAACGAACGCCACCTTTATTTGAGGTAGATCCTATCTCAAATAAAGGTGTACTCAAATATATCAAATAATTTGTGATGTCAATCAAATGATGATGACAAAAATTATTTGATGCCGTTAATTTAAAATAAAAATAAACATCTTTCGCGATATCTTTTCAAATCAAATCATCATTTATTGCATAAAAAAGATGGTAGGATTATTTCATAGTTTCACATGTTTTTGCCTCTAGGGCGTGCAAAATGTTGTACATATTATAATTTAAATTTTAAGTATCGTCTTAATGTAAGTTCATAAAAGGCCCATTGCTGGGCTCAGGCATTTCTGTTTTAGGAGAGCGGCTGGTAGAAGCGTCATGCTTATATTATAAGCATTGACTTGTTTCACACGCAGGGTATTTCGAAGTGGATGTCATCATGATGTTTACCGATATACTTATAAAAATTCCAAGGAAATGCATATTAGATGATAAAAACTATGTTAGTGATGCTTACCACCCAGAATTCTGACCCACGTCACTTGAATAAAACGCTAGAAAGACGTTTGTTTGGTTTAAAATATGTGCAATTCTAGGCAAGAAAGAAATACGAAAGTTTATTCGACAGGTTCATTCCAAATGTTCGGGTAATCCTGTCACTTTGAGTTTGGTCTCATCCGAGAATCCTTGTTACCTGCCTTTACATTGGCAATACTTTGCAAGGTTTACGACGAACTCCAAAAATAAAGGCTGTTTTCTTATTCTGAGATATTCATGTATTCATTATTTTTCCAAATTATTTCCGCGCCTTAATAAAATGTAGAGTTTATTGCTTGCTGAAATTTTAATAACGTTGAATTAAGTGGAAATGCCGTATATAGACTTAATAAACTTCGTGAAATTTCGAGTTGACGGAAAAAATAAGAAATAACGTTGGACTCTTATAGACAGTACCTATATATTATGAAAATTTGCAGAGCTTTTTAAATATTTTACAGTACATAAATACACTGCTTTATAATTTATGTACTCATTTCTTATTTTAAAGGCTGTACGCTTAGTTATTTTTGTACTCAGAGACAAAAATATGTATTATTGAATACTTATTAAAATTATTTATAAGGCTATGGTGTATAAAACAAAGGATCTGGGTATTTGACTATTCGGCAAACCTGACATTCTATTCCATTCAAGATTTTTTTATAACAATAGCAATTAGTATACATATAGTATACATAAGTTAAATGAAGTAATGTAAAATGTGTGACATAAAAAATAAAATAAATCAATTACTGTTTAATATTTTTAATATTTTTTATTTATTATCCAATATGCTTACATTCATATACATTACAATCACATTTGAACTGTGGCACAGAAACCTCATGGGTTTATTCGTGCCGCAGGGAGTCGTGTACACAATATTTTTATTTTAATAAATAGTAGCAGAGGCGAGTAGTGGCTATCATCATTCTAGTGTTTAATTCCGATTTGATTATAAAGCGGAGGGGTATCATCATTCTAGTATATGATTCTCATTTTAATCCCAGGACTGCACATGTGGGCATGATGGTAGTGGTAATGATAGCTTTAATAATATAATTATGAATAAATGAATTTTGTAATCATTATTATGAAGTCACTTGATATTGTAGTCAGTGTCGATAATAACTTTATACATATTTAATATTTATACATATTTAAATAGTGCATATATATGAGTAATATCGGATTTTTTATATCCCAACGTTAGGCTTGGTGATATAAAGTAAAATCTATATAGCCAAGAGACAATACTATATGAATATACTAATTGACGATGACAAATATTTCGTAATATACTCGCTCTATGTAGTTGTGCGCTTAAGACATGAGACAATATGAAAACCTATTATGGAGAAAACCCTGCATAATCGTCTCTGCAAACAAACAGCGATATAATAAACAGGCAAAAACTAACAGATACATAGATGTAGATTCTATAAGAACTGTCAAAGCGGTATCCTCTGCCAGTATTCAAGTTATTGGAATGTGCATCATTCACTGAACCACCACAACGGGAGCAAAAGAAGCAAAAAAGTGAATTTGTTTTATGTAAAAATCCAATTTCATTATTTTGGATAAGATAGTCCGCTTATTGAAGATGTTTATGGATTGATAAGTAGATATTACCATGCATTATTCTGCGACCGCAAAAGTAGGTCAGTCTTTAATACGTGTAAAACTGCAAGATAATAATCTTATACTTAATATATAAAACCGAAGAGTTTGTTTGCTTGAACGCGTTAAGCTCAGGAACTTGTGGTCTGATTTGAAAAAATTCTTCAGTGTTAGAAAGCCCATGTATTGATGAAGGCTATATATGATCACGATAAGACCAAACTTTTTTTTACTATTCCACGCTGGCGAAGTCGCAGACAGAGGCTAGTTATACATAACAAATATTAATCTTTTGGTCTTATTAATTTTAAATCAATAACGCCGACGTCAGTGCAGGACCCTGGTCCTACAAGGACTTGCAACGACGCCGACGATATAAAGTTTTATAGGCTACCGAAGACTTTTTTATTTGTATCATTATCCTTTTAAAGATCTTTTTCAAATATAAGAAAGAAAACAGAAAATTAATATACATCTATTACTTAGAAAAATGATTAATCTGTTTTAGACAGTGAACTAAAAAGATAAAAGAGCTTAAGTGAGCAGACATTACATATAGGGGACATCTAAACACCGGCCAAGCGACGTATCGTCCGCCCGATATGATCCCACATGTCCCGGGAGATTTCTACCCTAATTGGACGTGGACAGCCTCCCAAATCATTCGACGATTATTTAATCTATCGTACCTAGACTTAATGGAAGTTTATTTAATAATAATATTTAGTAATTTGTATTTATCGACCATGCTATGCTGCTAGTTATGTGATGAACAAACCACCCTTTCACATCCACCAGGTCTAAGTTGCTGGAGTTAAACCTGACATCTTAGACGTAGGGATCCATACCAGTGGTCTCATAATAGGGGATGCTAGGATATACAGTGGTGAAAACTCTTTAGTTACTCAATACCTACGCTTCTTATTCAATAAAGGCATTTTTAAAATTATGTTTATAAAGTGTTAGGTATTGGTTGATATATAAGATATTTAAATTATCATGAAATTACAATGAATTATACTTGGTACAAAAAAGAATTTAAAATGTATTCCAGACTATTCTTAACGATTAATAAGCAGTACGAACAACAGGCGATTGTTCTAGAATAACTTGAAAGCGAATTGTGGCATTGGATTAACTACTCAGAGTACGAGCAGGCGAAACTTCCCGTCTGACGCCGAGATCATTCTCTCTAATATTCAATTTAACTTTGACACTTCGCCCGTCCAACAAAACCACTGTCAGCTTTTTGTTTAAAATCCCACCAAAATTATAGACTTTTTGGAATTTTCAATTATTATACTGACCTGCACGTCTAAAATCATCAAAGAATTACGAAACAAAATGGATTTAAATCAAAATTTGTGGCCACTAGTAATATAAACTGTCAAATAAATAAAATATATATAATAAAATGAGAAACGATAAGAAAAAAGATATGGGAAGAGTTGAGAAAACGACAGAACAGGATGTGGATATATTATGTCAAACTCTAATATTAGCTTTATATTCTAGAACAATAATACGCTTTCGCGTGCTAGATGATATATGATATGATAATTCGTAAGTAACATGGTTACGTACATTGCTTTTCGTACAGTATTTTTCTTCAATACAGGTAACTTTATACTTTCTAAATACAAAAATCTTACTAACAATATGAAAGATTTAAGCTACGGATTCACTATTCACTAAGCAATAATAATTGATGCACAATTTATTTGAGTAAAACGCCCCTGCTTCCAGGTAAGGTATTGACTCGCGTTTTTATTTTTTTAATTCGACATATAGATGCGCATATGTAGATTGTAAACGCCTGCGGTAATATGTGGCCTGAGGAATGTGTATCTATCAAATTATTTTCTTCATAATTTGCAATCTCTCATAATTTTCTCTTTTATTACTAGATAACTAAAAATCGCGTCGTAAATCAATACTAGCTAGCACTTTCTATTTTCAGTGACAGCTGCACGTCTATTCTGTAATGAATACGTGACTTTACAATATCATTCCTCGCTTCCCAAATTTATTGTAATATTTGAGACAGAATAATTTTCACTTACAAAGTCTTAGGAACTTGTTTCAATGTCTCGCAAGTTGAAGGATTTGACGTCAAGAACTTTAGCAGAGTTTGGATTACGTAGGTTAAAGTAAATGGAATTACGTAATGAACGGTATTATATAAATTATCCTACATTTTCAATGAGCTAATCATAATTATTTGTTTCCAGACAATTTTAGAGTTGATAAGTTTCACGTTTATTGATAAGATTTAATAGGTTCAAGATATATGTGAAATATTTATAACCGCCGTAACGATATATGTACCACAATTTTAAGCCAAATTGATTGTTAAATTCATTCGCTAATTCTCTACCGTGGGACGTTATCGTACAATGTTTTTGTTTCTTGTGGTCAGATTTGACTATAAACTTTTTGTATAAGAGCTTTATCCACTCAAACATCGGTTCCTTATCTAAAAGCATTAAAAGTGTCATGAACCATGATCATATTCTAATTCATCTCTGATGTCCAATGTTTTATGCATTTTATATAAATTCATTAATTCACTTGAGGAAGAAAATTTCACATGTGTGATAAATCATAAAATAGAAATATAATTCATATGTAAAACGGCTTTGCTACATGTAAATAAATTGGAATACAACATTATTTATTTTCAAGATAAAATATATTTTAACTTTAACTTGGTTCACGAAGTTCTTCATCAAATTACATTCAGACTGATCATTTAATTAAATTTAGTGTTAGAATTACTTTAGGACTTAAACGCAATATTCTAGTAATAACTATAAGACAACTTGTAAAGAAATAACAAAACTGAGTTTCTGTTAAACTAAGATTCATTGCTGTAGTTATCATAAACAAACACTGACGTTACAGGCATTTAATTAACCTTTAAAGTTACAAAAATAAGTTTTTCTACATAATGAATATTAACAATACACACAAACACTTTAATTGCTTTAAATTTATCTGTCCCTTTTACTTTATAAACACGGCCATTAGATTTATATTGTACAAATAAACCAGTGGTCAAAAATGTACCTGTAGACATATATATCCTCTTATCAATGTCTATCAATATCACGTATGTGTAGATAGTTATACTATACATATACAGTACTGTATGGATCAGTTTGTGTTTGGAGGTTGGCATTAAAAATCAGTGTGTTGTTGGGATTTTTTATTGTGGAACAGCATACTACTTAGCTGTCAACGTCGTTAACTGAGAAGTCGACGTTTACATTTTTCTTATGCGTATCTTTATTAAAAGCTTATTTATGTTTTCGTCGTTTTTCATGTTAATATTTTTTTTTTAATTTCCATTTGTAACTTTTATAGACACTTCTGAAATATTTCAAGATGATAAAGGTAGAAACTTCTTTGAGCATATATTGTAATATACAAAAACCTGGTTAAATTGTTTTTGAGATGTGGGATATTTTTGATTAAATACTTTTTTAGGTCTAACCATGCCACCTTCGCAAGGTTCCGGTCGAAGGGGAAGGCCCAAAAAATGTTGGCTTGGCTGGTCTCAAAACGGGGGATGTCGAAGACCGCGCGAAGTGGAGTAGAAAAAGTAGGAAAGCGGACCCTGGGCGTCGAAGTAAACGCTCCGAACGCAACTGGGATTTAACGCTCGGATCATGATGATGACGACTTTTTTTCAGGTGCCAAATATTGAAGGCAATCACTTCACATTTATCACTCTACGATTTTCTTGATTGTGCGTGGCCTGATACTCTCTTACTATATTAATGTAGTGTGTCTGTCATACATTTTGCTAAATTTATTAAAGAAATTTTTATATTTTGCTAATAATTTATGAATATCCCCAAGAGTTAGTTTGTTTCTTCGTGTCTATAGTTTTTAATTCTTTCGAATCTGTGGTTCATAAAATTTAATAAACATAAAAAAAATTGTCTAAACGATAAAAAATTTACTCTAGTGTCGCATCTTCTCAACTAAATCAATGGTACCTAATTACAATGTTCAAACAGTAATCATAAACTTATATCAAGTCTTGTCGTAAGTTAGGAAACTATTTCCTTGTTTAACTAAGTTTATGTTCCCTTTGAATAGAGGCAAGTCGTAATAGATTACCGAGTGAGCACGATTAACTATAGTAATTATGTGATATGAAACAATTGGTCTGCACTTTGATTGAATAAGTAGTTTAATGGCTCTTCTATTTCAATAGATTACTCTGCTCCTTCGAGTGTTTATTTGCAGCATCAATGAATTTCAAATTTTTGGCATTCTGTAGCCACAACAAGAAGATGATTCCTACATATTTGCCACGTCTGTCCATCTGTATGTCCGGCTTTGTATTTATTAATATTATTTTTCTCAACGTCTATTTATTCGCTTTATGTAGATGAAATTTTAAAAATAAGATTCATATTTCTTTGTTATTTGGTGAAGCCATCTAGCGATGTTGGGTAGATCACAGATAATTTCACTTCATACGTCACTGCGGCAGCCCACTCGCGTGAAGATGGTGCTTAGACTTTGAAATTTTTATTTCGTGGACATTCGCATACGTATCGCCGTGATCGGCGCTGTATCAATTGAGCAGGCGCACTTCAGCATATAATCTTTAAATACTGTTCGAATAAACTTTATCTGAAGGTGTGGTGAACTGTTGGTGATCACGGATCTGACGACGTACTTTGATAAGGTGAGTGGGCATATTTTTTAGCCGCTCCAGTGGTTGTCGTATGGGTTTTTTATCTTGATTGCCCGGCATCGCGTCCTTCAGTATATCACCATATTTTAATTTTGGGAACGAACTTTTTATCATCGTAGCCCACATACTACATGTTAGGGCTATTTACACGCCTTAACAACTTAACTTAAGTTACTTAAGCAACAAATTTAGGATACTGCGTTTTCCCAAAACCTAATCCTCTGGCTCATGTCTCACGAGATTTCTCTCAGGTCCTGAGTAAATCTATCTTATATTCATTAACGATCGTTGTAATATATACGTACCTACACATTTGTGTGTAATTTTCATGTATATATAAGGCTAAGTGTCGAAGACAGCACATAGAGAACATACAGGCGTATTTAGTTTTGTCGACATATGAATGACAACAGAGAAATGAGCATTACCACTAAATTTATTTCTGTAATATATTTAAGCTTGAAACACGAAATATTACCTTTTAAGAAAAAACTTCAAAATATTTACTACCCTAACTGTATGAAAAGAGTGTTTAAATTATTAAAAAAATTGAAATAAAACTAACTACGGAACTGCTGTTTTAATTTCATAATATAATTTGTTGATGTAAAATTGCAATATATGTGATGTTACACATGAGAGGGAGGAGTCTCATGAATGTGACCAAAAGGGACAAGGACGGGAATGGGTCAAAAATCATGACGTAATGCGACGTAATTTTAGACGGCCCCTAACACATTATGAGAAAAAAGATTATGAAGTTTCATTATACTGTAACCAGTGCGTAGTGTAGCTGACAGGCAATTTTCTGCAACATTTTTTAATGTGTGCGTGCAAATCTTTTATTATTAAATAAATTTATGTTCAATCCATCACTTGGGATATCAAAAGCAATTTTCAATGGCTCTTGGAAAAGAATAACGATTTTTATAATAATAAACTAGCCATATTATGGCTAGTTTATTATTATAAAAATCGGCAGGCTTTATTTGATCCATAGTATTGTATGTCGCTTTAGACAACGGATTTTGGGTTCTACGGTAAACATACGCGTAGAGGCCCTTCCTAAAATTTTATCTAAATGTAACGTGATAGAAATATGCAAAGAAAAGCTCCGATCATTGTGGAATAGTTGCAAGAAACGGAATCAAAAAGGACCAGGCGATTGTTATGAACTGTTAAAGGAACAGTGTAGCAAGTATTATAGTAAATTTTAGACCCGAACACAAAAAATGTTGCGTAGAAGGGCAACGATTTGAAAAGGTGGATGATGATGAAAGTTTACAGGATTACAATACTTCATTATCCTTGTTATATCATATCATTAGGCCTTATTGCTTATCGGCCTAATCATATCATATCATTAGGACTTATCGCTTTTAAAGCTATCTCTAATTTAATTATATATTCTTAATGAATAAAATATCAGCTGGGAGCACATTTCAGATTTATATCTTAATGTTTCTATTATAATACTAAAGTCTAATTTAACGAATAAAATCAAATCGCTATATAACCATTAGATGGCCTCGACTTTTGAGGACATAATTAAAAAAATCAATTTCCTTAAAATATTTATCGAGGCAATTGTCAGTTTGTCTTCATTGTTTATTCGGTGTCAGTAATTACCCACCTAATGTTATTAACTTTTATTAAGTAAGCGTTCAGCATATCAGCTGTGTCATATAATCTACATGTTACTGATAAATTTATTATCGTTCTTATTAAAACCATGAACATAGATTTTTTGCTAGACAGATATATCATCTGTTAGATATTTCTTTAGCTGACTTAAGAAATATCTTACAGAGCTTGTTTTCTTTTTATTATTATATGACTACATGATTTGTATATAACTATGCATAGCCAGTGTCAAATATTTATGGATTTTAAAAATTTAAAAGTATCTTAAAGAAATAGGCACTAGGCGAAAGCTGAACTCATGTAACAAAAGCCTAAGCTAAATTTTATCGGTTTCCAACTAAAACGGGACTAAAAATTACTTTTCCAGTGTCGAAACAATAATTTATTGGCATATTAAAAAAATAATTTTACTAGACAGTAGAGATTATTACCACGAAGGCTTAATTCTTCGTTAAATAATCAGTATCCCATAACTATCGTTAATTTTAGCCAGTATTATACTCAGATTACGCAAACGTTGTTAATAGATTGATTAAAATGTAATTTTTGGTTATGATTTTTAACTCGTGTTTTCCTTTCGTTTAGCAGCCCCTTTAAATAAATACAAAATGCACGTATTGTCTTTTATACGTAATCTTACACTAATTAAATCATCTTTAAACCTGTTATCAATTCTTCTTATAATAAAAGAGTTAATCCTATCACAAGAAGATAATTCCTTATTAACTAGAGTTAAAGTGCACTGAAAGGGTACATCTCAAATCTAACTGGGGAGTATTATTTGAGGGCGTTAAGTGACTTGCGGACCAAAATCTGGATCAAGTATTGGCCCTGTGTCTATATATTTTCCGGGATAGTACCTGCGTCCACTCTAATGCTAGTAAAGCTTTGTAAAGGCTTAAGAACATATAGAAATACTTTTATTATTTAGTTTAGAAACAAATTAGCTTTATTGCTTGATTATTGGCAAGTATGAGTTCCAATATGAAGGCCATTTACCTAGGAAGTATATTTACATTATACATTTATGGATATACGAATTAAAAGCGTTGAGAAATGGTACGCATACTTCTAAAGTATGGTCAAAAAAACTCTTGCTTATTTATAAATAGGTACGTATGTCAATTTTTTTTTAAATGAACAGTTATTATTATAATTAAAAAATAAATTTTCTATTACTATGAAGTACGCGGTGTATGGTAAAATCGAAATTAAATAAAGAATTACATCCAACACTATTTCAACATTATGATCCAATTACAATCATTTACGGGACATTCAATTAAGCATTGATATCTAGTTCGATTAGCAATATTTTTCTAGTTGAATAAGTAGAAAAAGAATACTTTTACGTTGAAAAATCAGTAGCAAATGGGCCAATAATATGAAGACAGATAGATCTTAAAATTCTTAAGCCGCGGGCACATCGAACTGTATTCGACATTGGACAGTTTTGGTTTCGTGATTTCATTGCTATTAGGGCGGCGGTGCCGTCCCACGTTTATTGTCCAAGATACGAGTGGATTTGTGGAAGCAATTTCCTTTATACATTTTGTTTTGTCCTTTTCCCTGCAGTTTGATGGTCCACTTGGTGAATTGTAGTTCGGTGCGGCGTTCGCTCAATCGATACGATACGCATCTCTGGCGCAAGTCGTGACTTCAGAATGTAAAGGAAAAGGTAATTATAGAATCCGGGCACGTATACACTATCGGATTGAAACTAATTTAGAATCGAGTTTTTTAAACCTCATCTGCTTTTGAAGGTATACAGTTATTACTCTGCAGCGTAAGTAGTTCGTGCGTTGTCTGAAATCATTTGTCTTACTTAATTAGATTTTATGATATTCCACCTGAGATAAATTAGTTTGTGAGGTCTGTTTTACGAGTGCACGAAATCATTCATTATCGTTTTCATCAATCAACTTTAAGTGCTATTTTAAGTGTCATGGTGATTCTACATCAGATAATGACGGGCATAAAATATGACTGGCGTTAGAATACTGAACCAAATTAAAACTTTCTATAGATAAAATATAAACAGTTGTATGTCACAGGATTTTACTTCTTCTCATTAAGTACACATAATTTTTTAATTCGTACATCGTTTTCCATTCTTACAGAACTATTTTCTGGCTTCTGTAGAAACTGCATCTTGGACATTTCTCTTAACCAAATGTGTTGAGAACTTTTCAGTTAATAACAGGCTGGTTTATGTTAAATATAGAATTGTCTGTTTACAACTGACTGTGTCAGTGAAACTGTATTGCACAAACTAAAAATTAAAACTATATTCTCTGTACAAACAACTTTTTTCTATTCCATCCAACATCTATTCCACCAAAAGATTATGGCCCTTTCCACGAAATGCGTAATCAAATACCTCTGCGAGCTAGATGACTACACTAAGTGGAAATTCGCGATGAAAATGATTCTCATACGAGAAAAACTTTTCAAGTATACGTCGGAGTACCCGGATTCCAAAGACATTATTGCTATTGAGAAAGACCAAGAGGCACTGGCGTTGATTTGCCTACATGTGGAACCTACACTTTACGCGTATTTACAGCAAGCAAATCATGCTAAAGACGCCTGGGATAGCTTGGCTAAAGCATTTGAGGACAAAGGGGTAAATCGCAGGATAACGCTCATAAACGTACTTCTGGACGAAAAGCTAGAACGGCATGCGTCAATGCACTATGTAGCTGCGGTTATATATCATTCTCAAAAGCTGAAGGATATAGCATTGAATTGGGTTTAACTCATAATTAATATGATATTTTATGATGTTTACAAAATAATATAAAATGCAATGAAAACAATATTTAACGGGTTTCAATAAAATGTACTGCGGCTATTGAAAAGTGGTTATATCATCAAGAAAACTATTCACAACCGTCCAGTTAAAATCGCAAATCTGAAAATTACTCCAAAATCTTAGTACTATATCCACCTTTTCTCGTCATATTAATTCATGGTTTCAGAGTGAAGTCTACTTTTGCGTGTTGGATTATTAATATTAAAAATTTATTTATGGACAAAATAATAATTATTTAACATAATATATCAAAACTAGATCAATGTTTCTACACATGTACGTAATATGAATCGAAAACAGGAACATGTAGCGAATACAGGAACTAATCAACAAGGTAAGATATCAAAACACTGGGATTGTCATTCCTAATATAACTTTTCTCTGATGACTTCATCTGTAAATCTGTAAATACCCCAAACTTGCTAAAACATAGTCCCAATAATATTAAATATTAACATTTTCCATGTTGAATTTTTCATACCTATACTGATATAAATTAAATATTTTTTGTATTCTTAGAAGCAGTTTGAAGATGATTATCATGTAACTCATTAAGTTGCTATCTTAATATATTAAATATAATATTATTGAAATCCTGAAAATATATAAAACACTTAACACTTACATATTTAAATACATTTACTCAATGCTTTATGTAGATTCACGTACAGTATAATCATACATTAACGTTCTTAGGGTATAGCATATTATTTAATAATTTAACAAATATTATTACGAATTTATGCGTACATATATACATACAAACGAAAAGTTATACGCCAGGTCCCTCGCGGGGTAGGCAGAACAACAGAGCAACATGCATACATGTCTCTTAAATAAAATAAATTTTATTTTATTATTTGTATATTCAATTATTTTATTATTATATAGTCATATTTCGCCAAACACAAGTCTTTAAAAGGTCATTCTGTCTCAGAAAATGTAGGTATTACACTGAAAAGAAAATATTTGTGAATAAAATTTTACGACTACTCTAAATCAAAGTCAAAGTGGCATTTATAATTTTTCTTCAAATTTTATACTAACGTTATCACGAACAATATTTTACAGCACAAATTTAAATAAATAAGCATGATAATTTAATCTAATTTAATCACCCCGTTATAAAAGATTTTCTGAATTTTAGTAAATAGTATAAGCGTCGGGGCAAGTTGTTTACTTGCAATTTTCTAACTTAAAGATTCCAGTCACTCATACTCAACATCACATGATTGCCAGGGCGGGTCTTGTATGTCTAACTAAGAAAGTACGCGCTCCTTTTTGAGGCAAATAAACATGACATCGTCATTCAGCCGGGGATCGTGTGTGAAAACCTCTGGTTCGTCGTCCAACCTCCCTTTTTCCCTGTAAGTTGTCAATTCTTCCCATGTTTACCCTTGCAAATAGTGTTGCTATGTGAACCAAATTGCCATGATTTTCTAGATTTCGAGGACGTTTTTAGTAGTAACATATAAATAATAATATCTGTATGTTGTTAATACCAGCCCTTAAACGTCTCGCCATTGGGCTGGAATCCATTTGAAGGGAATAGCGGTCTCCCCGTCATGATTTTCAAGGCTGAATTACAGGATTCACACGGCGCTTACTTTGAAGTATGAGTTTTCTCATATGTTTTTATTAACCATCATGGTAATTATAATTTATAAATATAATAAGCAAGCTGTCTTAGCTGAGGTTGCTTTTCTGCTTGCATTAGAAGTCACAAATTTATAAATAAACCTGGCTTTTAAAGTATAGTTATATTTATTAAAGTATTATACCATTACCACAAGTTTTATACTATTCTATGCCTAAAGAGCAGAGTTATACTTTAAATTCTTTATACTATTTATAAGTCAATCATTTTTATACTGTAATTATATTTGTTTATACGAAAGTTTTCAGACTTTTAAATTAAAATAGTTGGTTTTCAAAATCTTTCGTAACTTTAGTTTCATATGTCATAGCAACTGTAGTATATTTCGTATAAAGACTAATCTGTAAGCATATTCTATCCCTAAAATACTTGTGCTAAGTTTTATGAAAATCCTTTCATATCAAAAACCGTGAAAAATCCAAAACCCTGTTTTCAATTCCCCATCTCGGTATTTGTCACATTATTCCTGACATCACTTTTACACAACTTCTGTCGATAATGTAGTTTCAGCGTACATTAACATTGAAACGTATTTTAGCTTTGTCAAGGTAAACTATTCACGGTTGTGTTGTATGTTATATCGAAAGCCAAATTGGTCTGGACTTATTTAATGTAAATATATTATTCTCGGATAAAAATCACATAATACAATTAGATGGTATTAAAAAGAAATTACAAGGTTACTGGTAATTAAGTTTTTCTGGTTGGTTCTCAGGGTTATGTAATTTTTTTACTTTTACTTCATACTTCTATGTATTTTTAGTTCTTTGATATATTTCTGTTCAGTTGTAATAATAACTGCAAAGCTTTCCATAATTAAGTTTATCTGATAAAAAAATAGAAAACATTAGGAATACTTAATTTAAATTTTAGATTTACACGAAACAAGAAATTGATAGTTCCCGTTGGATAATGATTTGAAGTTTACATTACCGAAACATGCCAAAATCTCTGGTTTATAATCATGAAATTCGTAATAGTAATGTATTGGTACCAATAGCCAATGCATAATATTATTAACTAAAATTACTTCTATTTTCCACCATAGTATGAAAGAAAAACTGGTCAGCGATTTTAAAACTTCTTTCTTTGATGAATCTGACAATCTCAGAGAAGTTATTTGAGATTAAAACGACATAAATAATAATGGATATGTACAACTTGTCTGCTATTAAAGTAGATTATACTGATTACATGTATATTGTATAAAACCCGAGATGAAAATGAAGTTACAATGGTAATCGGTGCCATTTAAGAAATCAATCTAAGCCAAACGTTCGCACAATCGGCGTGCGTGGTTCAGACGAGCTAATCAAACTAATGCGCACCGGAGGGCCGGCCGATTGGGCCCAGTTCGATGCCGCAACAAATCACAACAATAACATCGATGCCTGATTGATTACTGTGGCTAACGGACTCAATTCCACTCTTGCATCACCTGATTGCTTCTTCATTAACAGGGTTTTGTTTTACTCAAGGTGAGCGTCTAAAAGCTTTCTATAATTTAAGTGAACTAACCCTGTACACCAGTGACATTAGCTTTAAATGAATATAATAGAAAATGTACGGGAATGACATGATACTTAGCGTAACTAGATTTAAAAAGTTTCGAAGACAGGTTAATTATTTTCGACACTAAAATCAACCGTATTTGCTATAAAAATCAATATAGACATTTCAATTTAAATTAACTAAAGGGCTTTGAAAACAAATTGAACACAAGAGTTAGTTTCACCATAAACCAAAATATTGAAGTAATATCCTCATTTTCATTTACTCTGTGAAACATCAAATGAACGGCAGAACATCATTTTTAGCTCGTGCACGGCAGCACGTCTAACTGCCGTCAAGTTAACGTCTGTACAACGAAACGTTCCCGCGTTCAGACATTTATTAAGTAAGAAATAAGAATGAACCAAACCGGCCACAATGTTAAGCTTAAGTTGTTCAACAAACGTTAAGGAGCGTTTTATGATCCCCGCCGCCGTAAATTGAACGATAATCCTTTAAGAAAACACTACATTCTTAGCAAAAGTCATAACATTCAAATGTTCCAGACGTTTTATATTTTAAGCCTAGCTATTACTGACCCAGACTGTAAACATCGTTTGTCAACAAGTTAATATTGTTACGAGTTGCAGGAGTCGAATTAAGATGACGTTAGAATTACTATAGAATATAAACTCTAGAACTATACAAACACGTATAATACAGGTACAAATATAACTGAACACAACCAATCCAAACGTAATCCACGATTCAATAGGACGCGCAAAGTCCGTCACTAAATAGATTACCGAAAGTACACAAGTCTTGTTTCGCTCATGGTTATTGCTTGATTGCCTCATCTCTCAATTGGGGCCTTGCTTTATACTGCACGGATGCAGTATGTCTGCCCGACCGCGTGGACCGAATTTCTTAGAATCAATTTGTACTTTTAAAACCGAGACACTTGGCAGTGATTACAATACAACAATAGGCCGTAAAAGATTACAATATACAATGGGCTGTTTTTTTATATTAAACACAAAGTAAACAAAAGAAGTCCAAACGCCGAAAGGTAATAGAATGCAGGTGTGGATTTGTCTCTGTTGGTCGTAACAATATTATGTCGATTAAAATCTAAATGTTCAATATAATATATTATTTTCAAAGCATGTGTATGTGCGTGAAGCTTTCGACTGCAAAATTTACTGACGGAGACACTTAATATTCACCTGGAATAAAGCCATCGGGCTTTCCACAGTACTGGACGTGCATTTCGAGTTGCGTCCAGTGGCCAGACTTTTTCGGATACAACACAAAGGCACTTATTTTTTTGCCCACCTAACGTGAAATCCAAATCAATGGTTAGCTCGACTCACTTTTGTTATTGCAGCTATTATATTCGGGACGTCCAACGCTTTACTCTTTATTCCTGGCTTTTTGGCCACTCGGTAACCTGCCGGCTCACTAATCGCCTGTCGTGGTTTCCACGTAAAAATTCATACGATCACGCAAGCTATGTATTGTTTCATCACCAACGTGTCCAATGCTTTATACAATTCTAAGTTTCGAAGCTAAATTTTTCGTAAAATTGAAAGAGATTTGAATTAATTAAAACATCTGTCAGTATTAAGATAGATATAAACGGTTCTATTGAGAAGTGTAGACAAGTTGACAATATCGACTGGCACAATAGATAATAAGCAAGGATGATAAGTTAAAGAACGTCGTCGCTGTCATATTACTTTAATCGGGTCTTGGGAACAGGTAACAAAACGTCAGCTACTGTTCATCTCACTCTGCAGCTTCCATATAATAAACTGAGACCAGCTGCTTATTGTATCGTCGACAGCAAAGCCGAAGGACTCTATTGTCGAGCTCCTTCGAAGAAATAAATAACAGCGACTTACTTGATACTGTGAGGCTACAATGCGTCGTCATTATTTCGCGCTTAAGGAGCCTCGGGCCCTCTTTTTACTCCATTTACAGTCTTTGCAACGCCTAAATAATTGTACGTTAAATTGTCATGTACAACGTCTAACACGCCATTGTATTACCATATATATGTACAAATGCTTAGTCTATTTTTCGAAGAGCCATAATGCTTAATCTGCTATTCACGATAAATAAATATAAACATTATTAAATTCCCCAATTGGTTGTAAGAAAAATATGTTATAGCGGTCACGGCAGACGCTGTCCTGCCCTGAAAAATACAAATCTATAACACGATTCTAGTGCCACCTAACGGTTCCAATTGTGAAAGAATGGGGTGGGACTTAAAGTATGGCTATTAGATTAGATGTTTATGTAACTTAGTTTGTAGCAAAATACAGTCACAATTACCGACCTCTAGATTTAAAAAAAATACAATAAATAACCTTTAAAATTATAAATGAAAATGAAACCTGCCTATGACCTATCTTGGAAGAAATCCAACAAAATGAAAATAAATCATCAAAATCGGTTGAGTAGTTTCGAAATTCATCGCGGTCAAACACTGTGACAGGAATTAATATATAGCTAATTATTGAAAATAATAAATGGATTATTAGATACAGACATCGACCAATTAAACGTTTGATTCAAGTCTCGCGTGACCAAATGACTGGCCTCGAAAAACGCAATAGCGTAGCCATCCAACGACGAACATGGCCAGTCTTTTGGGGACCTTATTGATTGCGGTTTGGTACTAGATTTTGAACTTTAAATTTTATTTAGGGTGTGTAGCTTACTTTAGTGTTTAATATATTTGTTTTAACTGTTTTTTATTCAGAATTACAGACCCAAAAATGCAGTGAAGTGTATCAATCAATGAAGTGTTCGTGAGATCGTGACCAGAACCCACAGAACCCCTGTCAAAAACACATCATATTTAGCTGTTATCCAGTAAATCGCTTCGTCAACTTCAATCAGTACAATGAAACAATATAGGAAATTTAATAAATCCTTGAGTTTATGGTGTTTCGAAACAACACGCGTCCGCTCTCATGTCATTTCGAATGAAGCTTGACAAAGGTGTAAAAAAATAAAGGATGTAAACATAATACTACACTAATTTGTGTAATACTTACATGGCGAGGAATTGTATATTGTGATAGGTGTCGGGGCGCATTAGCGTCAGGTCTGCCTCGCTGCCGCCCAAGCTCCGGTTTCGCAGAAGTGTTTCACTTGACGCTCTCCGATACCCGTTGAGACCCCGCTGGCTTTTTTCCAAAGTATCTAGTTACTGCATGTTTGTAAAAAATATTATGATATTACGTTCTATTTGTTGTTATTTAAGTTATTTGATTCGATAAAACAACTAAAAAAGTCAACATTTTAAACAAATCTAATATGTTTCCCAGGATATTTAGGTTATATTAAATTAATAGGACACGTCTATAAATCCATCATTAGACCTGTCCTTTTGTATGACGGTGAAGCGTGGTCTAAACTTGAGCTATACAAGGAAGAACTGTGTGTTACGGAGATGTATATTGCTGCAAAAGATGTGTGGAGTGACTTATTACTACTTAGTTCGTCACGTCGTCGTTTCGGATATAGAAACAAGCGGACGTAGCGGCGAACGGGCACGTTCACTCCAGCTCTGGTCCGGTGCACATGTCGTAGTAGTGCTCTACGGTGACAAATTTTTGTAGGAGAACCGTAACCTTTAATCAATTGATCGAACTTAATTATTTAGATTGGCAGTTTAGCTGCGACCGCCGTAGAAATAATACGGTAGACTAGCGAGTAGGTACTTTTAACTCTCTGATAGTTGTAATACCGATCTACCGGCTGTTAATAATATTTTTGTAGCTTTTTGTATTCTAACCATTGTAAACCTTACAAAAAAATAATAATCTTATGATATTTCTAGGATATAAAGACCTCAATTTGTAAGTGTATACTGTACCCAAGGCTTGACGTTCATTATTTGAAAAACACGAATGGCTTAACTATAATGCTACTGTTATTATATCAAAAACCTCTAACACCAGCCGTTAAACATCCTAGTGCTGGACTTTCCCTTTTTATGAGAACGGAATATATACCTCCCCATTATACATATCCAAGGCGGATTGACTAGTTGCAGATATCGGTAATCTCGATATGCAAGATATCTTTGATACAATAAATTAATATCACATAGTAGGTGACCTATAAAGATGTTAATTTGGATCAGTAGCTGTTGATAACTGACGGTGGCTTTAATTAAATGTATTTAAAAATATGTTTTTATAATAAAGAAACGAACATGTTTCTGATAAAACAGATGTCTTCATTGTAAACCTCCAAAAAAGTAATAGTGTAGGCGAAGCATGCAAAAAACATCCAAAATTTAGCAGCACACGCTACCTGCTACTTTGTGACATCTTGATGTAGGGTTGCTATTTGTGGCATGTCAATAATTTATTAGCTGGCAATGTTCATCTTTCATATTGTAGTCTATTTTGTGGCACTGAACTTTGTGAATGTCATCCATATAATATATGGTAGACTTCGGTTGCATATATATGTTTTTCTCTTCACTGCATTGCATGTGATGCGATTACTAGCATATATAGTTTATAGAGTGTGCGCCACGAAAGTCCCACACGCGCGGCGCTGTAATCGCGATACTTAATCCTGTCAGAGTGATAATTATTATTTGCTAATCAGTAAATCGATGGTAGGTAACTAGGTACTGAATAATAAATACAAAGTATTCCACAATTTCAGCTGATTTTTTTTTTCGGGTTAATTTACGAACAAAATTGTATCAAATAGCGGAGTTGCCACTTCTACTGTACCTTTATTTTCCGTGAGACTTCTTTTGTAGGGCGGAACATACTGTTGCGAGCACAATGTGACATCTATTATACATAAATTATTTATAAAAGTACCATAAAAAACTATCTATAGTAATTGAAGTGAAACTTCAGAAATCACAACGATTCTGAAGAAGTTTCAAGAAACTCGATGAAGCGAAAAAGAGATTAACACAAAAATCTATAGGACTAAGCCTGCGAGAGAATCAGACGTGAAAAACTGAAAGTGATACTTAAGAAGCTTAATTTGAATTATAATTGTACCGACCCCAATTAATTGAGATATGGTGAAAGAAAAGACAGAGAGAGAATATGTTGAGGGACATAGGCTAAAAAAGTTATATTGGATGGGATAGAAGGATCAGATAGGAGGTATGGATAGAGTGGAATAGAATAAGAAGATTGAATGGGATGCGCAGAAATGGGCTATTATTGGAACTCTCACTCATCTTATAAAACATGATTAGCTCAAGCCTAACCTGGCCAAGATTCAAGCTCACGTTCGATTTGACACGCACGAAAGCGTTACTCATTAGGCCAACACGACTTACATAATAAAATAATTATAATTTGCGAATAAAAAAAACTACTAAATAAAGTAGGTACAGTGCATTGACTACTTTTTTTGTAAAAAAATAATCTAATTTATAAAGCAATTTTAGCAACTTCGTAAAATTCAATGTTCAATATCAATTCTAGTGATTTAATTGACGCTGATCAAAGATCACTTGACAACCCTAAAAGCTTCATCTGCCACTTGAACGATCGAAAGGTACGACGGCACACCGGTATCAGGAAGGAATGTACCTCAGTACAGTGGGTGACTTGAATAGTTCCTGTCCTTTTCTTGCTCAACCGGCATCGCTTAAGCAAATTTAACGTTCCATCTCATTTCTACACACCAACATTTTCGGTACTTACCTGCGTTAAAATGATATACATCTGTTGCGGTATTGGCCTCTCACTTACTCGCATGCTTTTAAACGCATTGTTGATATTCGTCTCTCGCTCAGACGTCTCACGGACAGGGGGTAGACGGTGTCGATGTACGCTTGTGTTGGTGTTCGTTTATTTAGTGAACTTGGAAGCTTGCTGTTGTATTTGTGCATAGGGTGTCGGTCATCTTTGTGTGCGTGAGTTGTAGAGGCGCGACATAGCTTTGCCGTCTCCATGACTTAAAAGTTTTGTATGGAATGAGAAAAGCGAGCTAGTTGCGCGCCGGCCGGCACGATAGATGCATGTGTGTTGAGCCTTCGTTTAACTTCTTCGTAAATCTACGATTATTAAAACTTATTTTATTAAATAAACTGTACTTAAATTACCTGTAAACAAATGTTAGTGTGACAACAATATATTGCTGTTATAGTGATTTATCAACTTATTAATATTGTGTGTTGTTTATTTTTTGTGAAACTGCAACGTGTTTGGTTCAACGGACCGAGGAGGTTGGTCGTCGTTTCCTCGTGTATAGGCCATTGTGCATCATCCAAAGTTCTAAACGCCAGTTTTATTTTGTCGTCAAAAATGTAGGGACAAGTCTCATAATAATTAGATCTAAAATGTTCAAGGGAATGAGTATTTTTATTGTAAAACACTGAATAGGCAAGCTCGTAGAGGACTCTCCTAATAAAAATATTCCTTCCCATGTTTGACGTTTGCAAGACCAAGGATCATTGTTGTTTTAAACATTACTCATTACAGATTTTTAACTACTAAGTCTGGTGTGCACCGAAATTTAACTAATGGTTGAAATGAAATAATCGTTAAAAATATATGGCTAAACATTGATTATTTTATTTTAACCACCGGTTACATGTCGGTGCACACCAGCCTAGGACTAACTACCCTACAGCTTCATATTCGTAACTTAGTTTGAAATCTGTATATATCTGTATCTATAAATCTGTATGTATCCTGCAGAAACTCTAACATTCGTGGTTAAAATATTCGTTATTCATTCTTGGTGTAAAAACCAAAAAACCTTAAGGGCATACTTTAATACCTATTTCATTATATCTGGTTCACATACAAGTCTTACTCAGTTTACTATTTATTCTTTTGTTTATTTATATAATTTTCATTTTATTTTAATTAAAACTGCCTAGTATATGTTTAACGATTTTTAAACCCTTTGTGTTGCAGTTTAGGTATGTATTAACCAGAACAATTAAAGTCCAATAATATTCTATTCAAGATAACAAAAAATAAAAAAATCAGCATCGTCTTTAGTCAAATTAAAAAACTAATACTTTAAAAATTTATGCAAATAAACGAATCGATTTTGATATGTCTTTGCGTTATACACATAAAAACTAACCCGTGATAAGAATTAAAAATTTCTCATGTTCATCTCTTATCTCTGGACTCGAATTTCATATTAATGGATATTTTTCTCAATTTTCAAAAGAAATACAAACGAACATCCCTATTTTGAGTTCGATATCTGGCATGGTAAATTTTGTAAATTAACTTTATTATTGTTATTTACTACGGTCTGGACATCCAGGTTTCAACCCAGAGTGATATAACCAATATAGTAGTAGTATATCTATTACCCAAAAAAGTAAAAAAAAAAACAAATACAATGTCCATATACCTAGCAGCCTAACGTCAAAAAAAAACACATTAAACATCGATATATGAAATTAAACTAAATAGATACAATAAATCTATTCATTTATATAATATTAAGAGTAATATGGGATAAAGAAAATAAAATAGTTGGATTTATCTGGTTGGTGATCAACTGAACATGGCCACAAATTGGGGCCTACCTACAGATTGCCCAAAACCGACCTTGGTGGAATAGAGCAATTATTCGCTGCCATCATAGTCAGGATCCTCAGCAGTGAGATTAAAAAAGAAAAAACGAAAATCTAAAAATCTTTTTAACACATTAAAAAATAATTACTAAATAAAAAAACTGATTGGTCTAAAACGTATCTTCTAAATAATGGAACTAAAAAGTAAGAAGAATGTTTGTTCTGTGATCTACTAACGTATTTAGGAGTTTTTTATAATTACGTTTTTTATTAAGCGATTGTCATTTCTAGCACTTAATAACAACTACGATTTAACGGTTTTAAGTGCAGCATTTATTTGATTTCTTCAGTGATCACGGCTATTGAAAAATGGCGGAAACGTCGGAATAAACATAAAATAAATATCGTTCTTAAAACCTTTAAAAAATAGTTTGAATTATGTGTACTAGTCGCAAAACTTAAGGCTTATAGCAACGCCAACGTCCTTGAGGATTTTTCGGTACTATTTTTACCGGGCGATAGCGGGATTCAATAGATGCTGTCGTTTTTCAGATGCATTATTATTTTATTATTGTAAATAAAAAAGTAGTATTAAAAAAACAAATTACTTATTTCTCGTTTTATGGATATTTTTATCCTGTATTTTATCCTGTTCTGATAAAAACTGAAGTAGTAAAATGGTTTCATGACAATAATTTGGAGGTTATTGGGTGATTTTTTTTCTTAATTTTCCGTAACCATAGAATAGTTACGAAAAAACCACGTTATCTCTCATATCATGAAGATTTATAATAATTTTGTAATTAATAGATCAGTAATTACCAACGAAAAGTTGTTCCATTTACACCTTTCTTCAACCTTTTGTGCTACAGGACCCTTAAGAAAGTACTATATATAGCATTATTATTCTTTGCCTGTCCTATCTGTCGGCTGAAATATTAAATAAATTGTTACTCTATATTTTCAATCAAATGCAAAGACGAATATTGTATACAATCAAAGAAAGTGCTCGTAAAAACCATATTCTTTCTTGAGTACAATACATCAAGCAAGATAATAATTAAACTATGGTTTCATACATTAGAATATTACTTCCAATTCCATGTCTATAAAGTTGAATAACCTTAGAATAAAAATAGACACTGGAAACAGACGGTACACAAACACAAAACGCCGGTAAATACGGCTCCCCTACACAAGTCATTAGTAGGTCTTGCTTTGTCGAGGCTTATTATATGAGAATGCTAATGAAGCTTTTGAAATGATACACCAAGTATTTTTTTATCAGTATAAGTATTAATAATCGACACGTGTCAATTTGAAATTAAATGCTATCATCTATAATATACAAAATAACATAGTTCTTCTTTAGCCAATGGACGTATGGCTCTCCTAGTTTTGCGCCACATATCTCGGTCTCCCGTCTTAATCATTCAGCCCTATTATTGTTTGAAGATGTCATGTCAGATTAGCCAATGATTTCATCTATAGACGGTTTCCATATCTTGCTGACTTATTCATTTGCCTTATTATCGATTAGATGATTAGATAACTTTAAAGGGATTAGAATTCTACATAATTGTTTAATATCTTGTAACTTTCCAGTTTTATTCGTATATTAGAACAGGGCAGCTACATATCTAAGAGAAGCATGCGCTTTACCAATAATTGAATATTCTCCAATTGAAAGAGATGCGTTTGTATGTTTGTCGCATAGACAATGATACCGCAGCATATCAAGAATATATATTGAATAAAAATTATAACACACAGTAGTACATATAAACTTAATATGTACATCGGTGACTAAGCAGATAAATAAACCTAATATCCAAATACATCATCAACGGCCTTGTCGTAAATTATATTTAATATAAGAATCTAGATAAAACAATTTCCCTATAAGTTAGTTCTAATAAAACTTTTAGATACAATGAATATTTTACAGAACGAAAGCAGAATGTCAACGAAATAATTGAAATAAATATAGAGCTCAAAGTAACAAGAAAAATATTGATATTCGTATTAAAACTAAAACAGTGATATTCGGCCTGTGGACAAAAAACCAAATTATTTCATCTCTATACAAAAAAACTACATTGTATTTTTTAACATGACAAATTGAAAGTTTCAGATGTAATATTGCTTGAACAAAAATACTACCTATATTGTCATTTTATGAGTATGTGAGAATTAGGTAAATATAAAGTTGTCATTCTGTTCTTGTACAGTCTTTTTCAAATATTATGATCATTCATTTAGAAACAAATGGCCGTACAAAAAGAGCTTTTCCTTTTTTAAGTTTGCTTGTAGGCAAACGTGCAGACGGACCGTCTGATGACAAATGGTTAGCATCGTCCATTTTAAGCATACCTATCATCAACGCTAAAATATTATCTTTAATTATGTAGTTTAATTTAACTATCCGGTAAGAATTTTTAAAGAATTCTCATAATGCACTGAGAAAACCACGCAAAGTAGTTTGTTTCCCAATTTGCATATGTACAGCACGAAGGATCGAGAACTATGTACGTACAGTGGACATGTCTTAAACATTCAAGAAATCCAGAGTCGTCCACGAGTGGTGTGTTGAATGATGACCGAAGCGCCAATTCCCACAGTTCATCAGAACACGTCTTCTTAAGAACTGGGTTACTATGCCGTTTACTAAATCAGGTTGTTATGTATGTAAACCAAATATATTATAACAAGTAGGTAGAAACAAAAATCATATACATTAATTCTCGGAATAGAAAGTATTACGAACAGTTGATGTTTTACTAAAAAGCTTTAAATACTATCTAGTAATATCTCTAACAGATATTGTGTGGTCTTCTGCAGCTAATTTAGAAAGTTTTATTCACATACAACTATCAATATGGTGTTTTAATAAGTGGACATTACATTTCTTGACACGTTAGTAACTCCTCCAGTAGTATATAAGCCCATAACATAGTGATCACTTTTCATCAGAAGCGCCGTTAACCTGTAAGATGTTCTTCGGCAACAGAAATATGGATTATTTCATAAATGTCCTGTTATATAGATCACTTAATCTCATGAACGTAATAGTTACTTGGTGATTTAATTATATATTGCACTTGATGTATATAACTTACAAATATATACATTGTAATATAAACCAGATAGATTTTCACTACTAGGTAGCGTACCTAGAAGAAGGCTGATAGCATTACTACTATTAACACAGTGACTAATTACTTGAACAAGGCAAGTTTTGTCTCTGTAATCTCATTTAATATCTATAAATGATTAACACACACAACAGCGGTGCATATTAGCCTTTTCAGCTAATGTTTTAATCCCATTATTCAAACTGATATTGTCTACAAGAAAAATAACCACATACACTTGGATAGTCTTATTACTGTAGGTTGAATCTCTAATTTTGTAGTTCTAAATAAAAAGTCTTAATTATGTAAACCAGAACCAATTTGATAGCTCATAAACGTCAGAAATGTGACTTGAGCCATCAGAGAGGTCAACAGCATTACGAGCATCCCATAGTCCGTAAAAATCTCATTCTATAATACACCAAGTTACCCCACAGATATAAATATGGCCATAAAAGCCCCTCACATCCCGTTCGAAGAATTACTATCATTGCCACGTTGTTGTTTCTGCTTGTCCTAAACAATTGATATCTCTATTTGTATCAATAATGCGAGAGACGGTTACGTGCATCTTGTACGTGGTTAGAATCCAGTGGCGTGGACTCCCCCAAGTGGCGGCTGTGGGCAGGTCAACGTCACATTTATTGAAACTATTGACATTTATGCTACCAACATGCCTACCATACATTATATTTCGTAAAAGATATACGTGACAGAGATACTGAAACATTCTTTATAATACTACGTCTACTTAGAATTATCCGTAGATATGCCCATTAATTTCAAAAGAAACTTACCTGAACTAAAGTATAAAAGCATATTGACATTTACTTAGTCCCAAGATATAATTTACCTCGAGACAAATGTTACTTGCTTCAGTTTTATTAAGGCCACCAGATTAATTTGGGAAAAATACCGATCAAGAAGGAACTACCATTATAATTTTGGTAGTTTATTTTATGTTAGGGGTTTCTCCTGCTTTTACAAAAGTTACTGAAATGAGATACAGGTGTATTATTAAGCTATCATGACTTTGTTAGATATATACGAGGTTATGCTCGTGATCTATTGTGTTTAATTATTCATATAAGGTCATCAAGTAAGGTCCTGGTGATTCGTTTTATCCGTGCAGGAACGGGAAAGAATACAATTTCCTGCGGCCTGTCGTAAAAAGCGACAAAACAACCCACAGCCAGGTGGCAGAGTATTTGTCCGACTGGATAGCTACCACCCCCGGTCTAGAGTATGTCGCCATAACAATCTTAATTTGTATTCCGGCATTAGTGACCAGGTTCCAGCCTACCTTAAGAGAGCAGCAGCGCATTTGTAGCACTTTTGGTATTGCAAATGTCCATAGACGATGGTAGCCGCTATCAAGTGGGCCATGCGCCTATCTGCTGAACCCATGCAAAAAAAATATCAAAATCTGCATAGATCTACCACAGAGAATATTTTCAGAAAATATTTTTGATCTCAAACTGTTCCTTTATGAAGCGGAATTTAATAACAAATACTAGTTATATATCTGTTAAGATATTTGTGCATCGCTTTGAATACTCCATGAACATTTCTTGAGGTTGCGGTTGGGGGATCCAATAGCGCGTTAGTACCATTTAATTGATTTTGTGTTACAGAAACTAATTAGACTTGAGGTTTATGTAACCAAACAGTATTAATAACTTATCGTGTTGGTCCTCGCATAAGCTCGTCTCAGTAATCCGTCTTGGTTAATTGAATAAATTAATATTCCGACGTGTATGCGTTTGTTTTATTTATTCACATTAATCTTATTTTGATAGGTTATGATTTAGGGATACGTTATTTCACATTTTGTACGAATTCATTTATCAGAAACTCATTAGGTTCAGGCTGTATCGATTTTTCACTGAGAGAACATCTCGAAAACTTTACATAATTCTTCATTTTTCAATATAGGAGAAAAAACTTCCTAGTTATTGACTTAATTAAAAAAGTTATAAACAAACATGATAATCTTTTAAAAGCTATATTGCTCTTGCATAGGTGACTTGTAATATTTCAAAATATTTATTTCATTCAGATTATAAGACTTATTTTATGAATAAATACAATCAATAAACTAATACTTTCATAGTTTAATGTGATTAGGGTATTGAGAATCTATTTTTTAATATGGACTGGAACGAAAAAGTAAAAACAGATTTTTAATTAGTTATTTAAATATAAATTAATATTCATGGAACGTTGTTCAATTCCTAACAAGGCAAAATCATTTACTGTCTCCAAAAACCAAATAATCCAAAGGATTTTCTTGGCTCTGGCTGCTAACGTGATTTAGTCAATGACAAGCAGTGACGTTAATTATTATTGATTACAAATGTAATCACTACATTCTATCTTTATAATAAACTAGCTTCTGCCCGCGACTTCGTCCGCGTGGAATAGTTACTTTGGGCTAACGCTAACTTTAAACGCGACTTTGTTTACGAAGGTGAAACGTAGGCAGCGGAAGCTTTCAAAAGGAAACCCCGAATTCGAAACATTCTTCATTGGAGCTCCGCTCCTATTGGTATTGGCGTAATGATATATAGCCTATGGCCTCGATACATGGGCTATCTATATCTAACACTGAAAGAATTTTTCAAATCAGACCAGGAGTTCCTGAGATTAGCGTGTTCAAGCAAACAAACTTTTCAACTTTATATATTAGTATAGATATGTTACACTATCAGTTTCAGAACATTTATTCAGATACCTTACTAAGGAGCTTAAAATTTGCTGCTACCGTATTGTATTAATAATTCAAAACCAAATTTCCTGGGACCCTTCCCTTATCTCCTTTGGCCAGTATATTCGTTACCACGCATTGCTTGCCTTTAATTTACGTCAAGACTACAGCAGCTTTTCCCAATAAAATTTCAATTACACTTTCAGCATCACGTGAATTTCTGACAATAGTTGCTCTACATTTAAAGATTTTAAAAGCTACTCGATTAAAACGAATTCGATTTATGAATCCTTTTAATCATTTTCAGCTTTATTACTTTTCTGTTCTTGATAAGATCGCTAACGCAGCACGTACCTACTTAGATACTTAAAAAGTTATTTATTGCTAATGAGCTTAAAGGTTAGACTTTAAGTAAACAAAATGGTTATTATGATTGCGTGTCACGCAAAAACCATGTTAATGCGCGGGATACCGTAATAATGTTAAAGTAATAGCTTAAAACTTTTTCTATTACAAAGCCCACTACGAACACAAAACAATGAACACAAACCCAAATATAACTGCCCAAGTTGCTGTCAACGAAAACTAATATCAGACCCTTAAAAATAATTACAACCGTAGCGAACATTTAATTAAAATAACACCAAATAATAATTTACTTAACTAAGATGTGTCGGCAGATATTTTTACTCAGTTTAATGACGTGACATGGATACGGGTCGAGGAGGAAACATCAAGTATTGTATTACGAGGCTCGCTGGTCTTTATCGAGGCGAAATTTCATTATAATCGTACCCCCATTCCACGTACCCACCATTCAATTGGAACACCTTCTCACAATTGGGAGGGTTGCCTCAATGGGTTGTCGGATGAAATTTCTTAACATTCTTCCTTTCATAATGAGTCGAGCCTGTCGTGCAATGGGCAGCAGTAACGGTGTAATTGTATTGCGGAAAAGATCAATAGGTGTTAAGGAAGATTAAAACCCGCTTAATGAAGCTCCAGTAATAAAATGACATATTTCCATATCGTTGGAATTTTTCGGATTTAAATTTGAATACTGAATTACGAGAAAAGAATATGCGTTAAATTTTACCAATAGACTATTTGAATGATAAAGAATTAGTAATATAATCAACTAAGAATCAAAAATTATTTTTCGGTTGAATGTTATAATAATTTATAAGATAAAATCGTAAGCCCGAGGAGGTAAAATGAATCACGATGTAATGAAGACATTATCATAAACCGGTTCCGACGTCCATACCTTTATATTGGTTTTGACCATTATTATTTTAGAAAGGAAATACTTAAGTTGTGAGAATACGTTTTCTAGCAACTATAATACTCTGTGTTCAACGATATCAAATGAAAAGATGCCTTAGGGACGGTTATTGAAAAGGGTATTTCAAATAAAAAATTATAAACAATTCCGAATCCATTTTTCATTTGCTAAATGATTCTAACACCACGCTCTGATCCCATAGGATATAAACAAGATAAGGAGCGAATTTTAAATTCTGATACTCGTTAAGTGTTACTTGAAAATGGGGGACTATTTTTATTTACTCCATAGGATCTACTTTCAATTGAACAAAATGCGTCGAGCGTTTTACGGATATCATTAATCATTTGAAATAAAATTTTGAATCCTCGCCCTACATGTGACAACCTACTAAGCCATTGATTACGTGTCATGGGCAATATATATTGAAAAGTATTATAGAGTTATTTATAATAAAATAAATATACTATACGTGCCGTTTAGGTGTAAATAATGACTATAGGCTTATAGGAAAGCTGCCTGAAGTCTGTTGGATCTTAAAATATAGCAGAGCGAAAGCCTAGGTTGGTTTGTTCCATTATACCAACTATTTTTACGGGTTGTCATCGGTAACCAGAACAGCAAGACTCATACGAACAATAAACTGGTTATCTCAATGTTGTCAAAATCTACACAACATGTTCTATTTCGAAAACATCACGCATGTGGTGTAACTAACTTTTGAATTTTATATTCTATATTCAATATAGTAACTGATAATTAATAGTTGTTTTAATAAGTCGTGGTAGAGTAATGGATAGCATAGGCATCCCAAACTCAAAGAGTGCGGTTCGATCCTAACTGGAACGCATGCACCACTTAGACAGTTTTCTGATCTAATGTGCATATTATTACAGTTACCACGTGTTAACAAGGGTGAAGGAAAACATCGTGATGCAACCTGCACATCGATATAACCGATGTGTTAATCTGCCAAGCCGCCTTGGACAAGCGTGGCGGGTCTATCGTCGGTTTTCCTATAATGAGAGGCCTGAGCTTAGCTGTGGGACATTTATGGGCTGTTATTATTATATTATTTATTAATAAGTAACATTAAAATCAGGAAAAGCCGTCTCGGATATCTGCAATCTGCATGCAGTTGGTAGTATTATTATTATAGGTCTTCATCTACCCAGCCTTTAAAATGAATAAAATATAAAAAGATATATTATTATTGAACTGTGTGTAATAATTATACGGTATTAAATAATCAGAATATTTTTTTCCTTACATTAGTTTAAATTCTCAAATCTACACATTAGGGACCTAAACACGCCTGCAACCCTCTCTCGTGTCCCTTTTTTGACAGACCTATCTATTTAATTCATCAGTGGACTCTTTCGAGGGGCGATCCCTGACCGCATTCAAGGAACGATATCGGTCACATGACGGCACCGATCTAAAGATCCGGAGTTAAATTTAGTAGAAGACATTTATTTACTTATTCACTGATATCCAAGGGTAATCATCTCTTTAGGGAGACTGAATAACGATATCGGATGATGGTTCTGATAACGATGTAATGGATTAGCTTTAAAAAGTGATCGTAAATCCTTGTATGACGCTTTGGCTATTATAATTTTGACATTTATATTCATGACAGATTTATAATAGATACCAGTTAATGTTGAACCGTTTATGACGATGTTAATCTGTTCATATAATGATATTGTCGCATGTAGATATTTTATTAAAATTTTCAAAACATATTACGGTTATGAGCTATATATTTTGGTTTCAAACATTCAAACTGTTTACCTCAAGTTATATATGGTCAATGTTCCATACAATGACAATTAAACATGTATATTTCAATTCTGTATGTTTTATCCGTAACCGAAACGGAAGAAGAATATAATTTCCTGCGTGCTGTACTGCTGTGCCGTATAATAAGGATCATTATTATATTGTGTAGGAAATCATCAATAATTTATTTCTGTCGTAATTTAACTTCCTATTATCTTGCCATTCTGAACTAACTCATCAGGTCAATCAAAAACTCATTGTGATTATTTTCTCAATAAGTTGAAATAATAACTATGCTATTAATTAAAATACTAGTTTTAGTATGAGAAAAAAACATTTATTTGAAGTTTAAAATGTTCTTTAAGCACTACTTCCATTAGCTTGACAAATGATGCTGCCCTCAGTATTTCACACACTACCCATCGATCGCTTTTTTGGTCTGCTTTCACATTTGTACCCATCAAATTTCTTTGCCTGTAGTATATGTGCAATATATTCTAATTAAAAGCAATCTATGAGTAATTAAAGCTGTAAATATTCGTATATCGGTCAGTATAAAGGGTAGACAATGTTGGTGCCCCTGTTGCATATCGCCATGCGGTTTCCATTACATGAGGTGTGTTTAATGCCATCGGGTGCCGTAATGGTCTTTGCAGCCATTAAGCTACCCCACAACACTGTACTTTTTTAATGTAAACTCAACAAGGAATATTGTCATTTTTATTGTCATGTAGGCGTATATTATGTTTTTTATACATCCCTATAATTTAGTTTTATTAGATTCATTATATTTCTATTCCGCATACAGATGGTAGGTTATTTGATGTTAAATTGGTTGTTAAGCTTATTTGCTATTTTTCTCTGTTTGACTGGGTATGGTCCCACGCTGTCGCAAAGTACCAAGGTGGAAGATTTTTTCTTAATAAATTATTCCCGAAGTCTTCCTTAAAATTCAACTGTAGCAATGATGTAAATTCCTTCTTCTGTACTACTTGGAGCACACAACCATTAAATACTTTTATCGAATGACTCGTCATGTATTTATGTATCAGCAACATACTTTTACCTGTGGTGGTGTGTGACTTCGGGAGCATTTATTTTTTTATTTGCTGGATGATTTAATAACTCAACAGTAACGTTGAAACATTTACATATTTGTAGATTTATCAACATTTTAAGAATTTTCAAGTAAATACGGGAGACCCATACTAGTTTTCATCTTCTATTTCACACCCTTCAAGACTATATTTTGTGACAACATATTCTTCTATATCTGTACTAAATTTCATTAAAATCCATTCGGTAGTTTAGTCGTAAAGAATCAATAAACATATTTTTTATGGATTTTTATAGTACTACTAGTATATATTTGTACCTATGTACAAATTTAATTTCAACATTGGGGTTTGGGGTCTGCTTTTTCTCCTAAACTTCGCAAAGTCATACCGACTATCTTTCTTGTAATCATTGCAACAAATGTCATTGTTTTATGATATTATAATGGATGGATGTCATTGGTACATACTTAAATCAGATTTTCTTGGATTTCTTTAAAATTCCTTGTACTTTTTTATACAAATAGTTAATGCAATAAATATTTACTAATTATATGTATATTTAAATATTTGCCTTGTTAGCTTTATCGGCTGGTAATTTGTATTTACAATCAAACAATAACGTGTGCCTAATCAAGTTAATTATTAGACTCGTAAACAACTAAGGTTGAGATTAACAAAATTTATACGATAATTGTTTAGGTTTAACGAGACAAATTTGTTTGAAGGTTAATGATCTATGATTCCAGCGTTTGTCTGCTGACGGCCGACGCCGCCTGTCGCCACTTCAGTCTGAATTTAGGCCTAAATGTTTGACTAATTTTGTCACGGAGCTTAAAGCTTAATTTATAATAACAACGGTTGTCTACTTACCTCGACAAGTTAGGTGAAATATTTTTAAGTGTTCTGTTTTATATCGCAAAAATATGTCTTTTTAAGTTATAGAGCAAGCTTTAATTAAATTTTCTAAAAGTTTTGATAAAGCATCATATACTTATTTACTTGTTAAAATAAAAATGTTTGTTGAAATTGTTTTTGATTTTTTAGGTTTTTTATAAGTACGCAATTCATTTATGGTTTTTGTAAAATTTCTGAGACTGTTTGACCTAAATATCGTCTTGGTAGCTTAGCGGCTATTGCTGCCGCGTCTTATTTCTATGATTCAGGTTTATATTCTGTGCGATAAGTACGCAGTTTTTCTTGACTTCATATACACATTAAATTACCGTTATTATTATACTAACGATCATGGTGAGGGATGCGGCACATCAAAATAGTTTTGTACATAGCCCGTTAATTCCTGTTAGAAAAGCATGACGGGGGTACACTGTTCACTCTCCCAAAACATGTATGCCCAAGACTAGCATATGAATGTTAAAGAGCTTGTATTGTTTACATGATATACGTAACAACTAATAGATTTAGGTATCACAGTCATTATTGTCATAATATTTTTGATGTCAACAAATGCCCACCTAAGTCTTCCCACACATCTACCTTTCAATACAATGTTTAAAATAAGTTAGTTAAAATGAAAATTCATAAAAAAATATTATCAAAGAAACGTTATAATGCTATTACATACTGCTTTACTTTACGTTTAATCGACTTAAAAACGGAGGAGGTTCTAAATTCATTTGTATGTTGTTGTTTAGTTAATTTTTTAAAATAATTACCTACCTACTGCTTTACTTTACCTTTCCTATTACGTTACACTTTTTGACGACAAAATTAAACTAGAGTTTACGGATGAAATGCACATAAAATGTTAAAAATACATATTAAACCAAGTCTCTGTATTTCAGAATAATCTGCAAAATGTTCCCGAACATTATTTGCTAACTCTTTTGGTGTTTGGTGTAAGTGAAAAAAACAATGTTTCAATTAAACGTTCGGACTATTGGTGCCCTTGCAGTGGTGGTACGGTGGGTAACACTCCTGCTCGTGTCGATCGGATGGCAGGTTCATTCTCAGACTGTACAACAGACTTCTGAAGTGGATAGTTCTTATAATTTCTACTATGAACAACCATGTTGTTCAGGGACGGTTGTCAAAACGAAATATCACATGCGGCATAGAAGAGGTAAGAGTTTTCACCTTTTTTTGTTGATTATATATTTGAGAGAGTGTATCTAATCGTCAAATTGACTTGTAAGGTAGCATAATGGTGTATTTTATTGAAAACGGCGGACGGCCCATCTACAACAACATGGTTACCGTCTGCTATAGATGTTTACAGCACCATAGACGAAACACGAGATAGGAAATGTGAGATAGGAGGGACATGGTACAGGGAAAGGAATAGAGGGATAATACAGGAAGAAAAGGATAGGGGGAAGGAGACCATCGAAACTCTTACTCATCGTCCGAAATACCATCAGCTCAAAGCTAACCCTTCCACGCCGATATTCGGCGAAAGCCTCACGGATAGAGGCGACCCAGCGAACTATAATCGAGATAATGGATTCCAGCGTGGCTCTATCAAATACAATGCAGTTCTTCAAGACTTTTGAAGCCAAAATACCCAAAATATTAGAGATACAAGTATTATTTCAAATTATTTCCTTTCCGATACTTTTCTTCAACATTGTCTTATGTTTGACAGCTTGTCAAATCTTGACATGTCACTTTGCTCTCACACATGAAAACCGCTTTGTTGTGCACACACACAAACGCATTCAAGTCGAGACGGTTTCAAGGGTACATGACGTCACATGAGAGGGATATATTAATTTCGTAGAGAGTAAGTGAGATGGCGCACCTTTGTTTCATTGCCCTCCCTGCAATGATGTCGAGTGAAGATTATTATACAGTTATATTTTCTTCAGTATTCATTGGTATTGGTATAAAGGGTGCTAAGTTATATACCAAATATACAATTCATTTCAATCTACTTATACGCACCACTCAGACGAATAAACTAAATATGTAAATAGTATTTTTATTAATTCTATACATATACTAAAAATAAACTAAATTATAAAATACATATACTTAAATAAAATTGATGTGCCTGTTTTATTAATTTACTAAATGCATCTGAAAGCATATACGGTACATATATCAAAAAAACATTTTTTTTAATATTTTTGTCTGTCTGGATGTTACGGCTAAGCCCTGAAACGGCCTACCTGATAATGACGGGAATTGCACTGGCAGATAGCTGATGTTATAAGCAGTAACTAAGGCTACTTTTATTTTATAAAAAAATAATTTTAAAGACCCACGTGCACGCCGGCGCTATGTCACCGCACCGGAAGGTAAAATATAATTCTACGCGGATGAAGTTGAGGGTGATAGCAGTTGAAATGTAAATATACCAGTGAAATTAAAGTAAATATTTTTTTTATTCTAAAATAGAGAAATCTAAAAAAGTTTTACACATATTGTATTAATACGTCTTTTACAATTGCAACTTGTGTTAACAACATTGACTAATATATACCGCATAGCGTTTTAATTTTTTAATTTTATTATATACTTGTACATACCAATGTCATAAAACTCGGTTAATATAAATACAGTTTCGAGGAAATATTCAAACCTATAAATCCAGTTTCAATTAACGATTTACTTCCATAGTAATGGAAATAATTAAGTTAATTGAAACGCGTGATATAATAATATGTAGTATATCAATATTTGAACATACTCTTACAATCGTTACAATTAGTTATACATACAGTTATGGTCGGTTCCTTTATCTTACCAACCGTTCATTACTAACTAAATCCGTTAGCTCAGCAACCCAAAATGTGTCTTTGCCTCCGAAACGAGAACACGTCACCTGTTCCTATCCTGTGCGATTTCTTGCCAGTTAAGGGCTTGAAGCTGACATAGGTCAGCCTCCACTTTGTCTCTCCACCGGTACTTGGGACGACCGACCGTCCGTCGCCCATCGGATAGTCCCAAATAAGCCCCCTTCACGCTTCGATCCTCTCCCATCCGTTCCACGTGACCGAGCCAACGGAGGCGGTGTCCTCTAAAACTGACCATAATTTGAAGTCTAAAGGGTTGAGGTCTGGGTTAGATGAGGGCCAGTCTTCAGCTCTTATAAAGTCCGGAACGTTGGTTTCAATCCAGGCTTGGGTAGTTCGTGCCTTATGACCAGGTGCAGAGTCCAGCTGGAAAGTCCACGATATAATTTTAAAAAGTGTATTGCTGACAGGTTTCACAACATTATCCAAGACTGTATCTTAATACATTTTGGCCGAAGCTTTCATTAATTTTTCACAGAAAATGTAGTTTTATGACTCCTTGATAAGACACGCTCCAGCAAACCATCACTGACGCAGGATGATGACCATGTTGTACCTTTCCGACCATTTAAACAGCTTCTTTAGAACTGTGAGCGTATATTTTATCATTTTGCTTATTGTAGTGTTCTTCAATTGTGAAAATGTTTTCATCGCTAAAAAGGATATTTCTGTGCCTTTCACCTGTATATCGCGACAGAAGGCGTTTTGATCGATCCACTCTCTTTAATTGTAAAGATTGATTTAGGGCATGTCCTGTATATCGACGATAAGCACCGAGCTTCAGGTCTTGTTTTATAATACGCAACAGAGTCCTAGGGGGAATTTTCATTTCTCGCGATAAGATTTATTGCTTCCTAATGGGGTTTCGACGAATTCTGACTTTAACAACATTAACAGCCTTTGTAGTTCTAACAACACGCGGCCACCCCGATCTTTTCTGGTCTTTGACCGACAAAGAGTTGTTCTGTTGATAGTACGATATGAGAATATAGGTACGGCTGATACCAAGCTTTTGAAGTGTCTGGAATATGACCGACGGCTCCATACCCACTTTGTGCAAGGCGATCACTGCAATCCTATTTTCTTTGACACTCCATTCCATATTGTAATTTGATAATGAACACGAAAAAATATGTGAAATGGCGCAAAATCGAAAGAAGTTTTTAAAACAATATAAGTGTTTCAAATTCAAAATAATTAAAAAGTTGAAAAAAAGAAAAGTTTTAATGTAACAGAATTTATGGCCAGACTAGGATGTGATATTTTGTGTACCGGGAATCCTGCAGGAATTTCAGGTCAAGCGTGGACGAAATCGCGGGCATGTCCTAGTTGAGAAATAAAAACATTTATTTTGAAAGTCCAAACTTATCAGGCCAGTGCCCAAATAATTCATACGTACTTAACGTGAGGAATATAAAATGGATTTCATTATACGTGTCGGTTAATGATACAGTTTGGAAATTCATTAAACCCCAACCCTGTTTAAACTGGCAGTGTTTAATCGAAACTGTTAAATTTAACATTAATATAAATGTTTTGATGACCACATCTATGCGATTGAATTTATCACCATAGAGAATATGCGCGCTGTGGTTTTCATTGCTAGATAACTTATGTCTCTGCTCCATTTGGGATAATGTTAGTGTTGATGATAGTGGCCAAATGCGTCTTATTTATATCGTTAAAAATACACCGCTGCAATTGGCGGTTTCTGTAACTCGACGAGGAAGCACCTATTTTGCTTGGAAGGATGGATGAGGGTTACTATCCAGCTCCTCCAGAGAGTCCACCAGCTTCTTGACGTTGCTGAAGATTTGTCGGAGGCTAACTAGGGCGTCAGATACTTCGCCCTGTATTGGGCTACGTCTCTGCATTCTAGCAAAACATGAGCGGCTGTTTCTTCTGTCTCCAGACAAACTCTGGACAGGGTATGTTAGTGGCACCTATATGGAAAAGAGGCTTCTTAAAATTGGCATGTCCAGTGGCGGCACCAATAACTAGTCTCAGTCGGGATCGAATGAGCTTTAAAACCGTCCTGGAGAAACATAAGTTGACTCGGGGCTTTACCAACCTGGCTTGCCTGCATTCCTCTAGATTCTAGTTTGTTTATGATCAGCTACATTAGTGTATAAGTACTACATACGATATATATCTGTGTAGTTAATATTACACAAGCACTATCTGCAACATAGTGATGTTTGATATTTACGTATATTTATGTAAATGTATATATATGTATGTAATATCATTAAGTGTATTTATATAAGTCTATTAAGTATAATTCTTACTTATAAGTTTATAAATGAATAAAATATAACAAAGTAACTGCATATCTTCTAATATTTATGTATGTACCACCTTTGACCAATATAATATGTTTCATTCCTGCCTTGAGTAGTCTGGAAGAGATCACTTCTTAGCGATAGGACCGCCCATTGTGCACATTTAGAATATGTTTAGGCTATATGTTTTTTTGTGTTTTCTGTAATGGTGTACAATAAAGTTTATCTGTCTTATCTTATCTATCAATATTTAACTAATTCTCACTAATACCAACATTATCCCAGATGGAGTAGGGACGTAATGGCAAAATTAATGTGAATTCAGGATTGTCACCTGCAAGGTGCCGATCAAATTAGAAAATTAAGGCAACGTGCAAACTGTATAATTAAATCGTTTGCCAATTGGATTTGGGATTGTCAGTGGGTAATTGGTTTTAATTTTAATGTGTTATCGGTTATTAAGATTTTCCATGCCATTAGTTCGCGTCTTTCCATTAGTTGCTTTACAAGAAGTATAAAAACAACAACAACAAATTTCGCAGTAGATTTGATGTTTTTTTTTATATCTCAGCTTGTGAAAATCTATAATATGAAATAAATAGACAAAATAGCAATAAATTTGATATAAGGACCTACATCCGAAAATTAGGGGTCTTTATAATCATCGTGATTCATTAATTGCTTCGACTCGTGTACTTTTAAATAATTGAAATCTTATCAATAAGAAAAAATCGCATACAATAGCTAACGGGGTGTAAGAAAACTATATGATAGATTTACGGAGATATATTGCAGTATGAATTTTTAGAATGTCTTGTAATTATTTCGGCGTTAATAATTATACTAATTTTCTTTCCTCTTATTATGTCTTTCTCCTATTGAGTACTGTTTGTTACAATTGTATTTATTCTTCAAAAAGTAATTGTATAAATTATTTCTGTATTTATTAAAAAAAGGTAACAAAGAAAGCGTCATACATAAATATGAATATTTTTTTAACTAGACGTGTTGCAAGGAAATTTCTTGCCGCTTATACGCCTTTAACACGTTGCGAAGCGGTGAATATAGAATAGAAAGGAGACTTAGATTTTAACTTAGATATATGACCTTCAAAAAGTAGCTCTCTCCACTAGCACTTTCTTTGAATAAAAACTTTTAAATTTGAATAAGAAAGGAAGGTTTATTGTAATTCCTTACATATTTATTGCTTCACTGCAAAGCAATAGGTAGCATATTATTATTATTATTTGTAAATAATATAAGCATATTATATACAACTTTTTGTTACTTTATCATTCAATAATTTACCAAAGAAATAAAAGATTTTTTAGTGTTTGTATGATTGAGCGTTGAGACCTCCTAATACCCGGGCGCCGGTTTGCCGATAGCCTCGTGATGTCAAGCGTTGGTGGTCAGCAGGGTTGACAAAAAGGTTACAATTTATGTAACCTTTTTTAACAAAATAATAATTTTATTATTTTATTTTATGTACTTTACATAAGTGTATACAATAATGTTAAGTTTATACAATACAATAATAGTAAGTAGTCATCCGCAAACCTTCTGCGCGTGGCTTATATTAGCTCTGTGAAGTTGGCACCTCGAGTTGCGAATTTTTAAACCAACAATATCTCATTCGTTTGCCCATCGTTAGTCCACGTTTGCCCAGGAAAAAATTTCGTTTGCCCACCCTTGGTTCAAAAGTTATTGAACAAAAACTTTTTTTGGAAAAAGAAATTTTGGTTCTTCCCATATTTTCGCGAGGTTTAATGTTTATTACACTTAAATGGACTTTATCGTTAGCTGATCCAATGAACTCGATTGTCCAGGCAAAAGTTTCGTTTGCCCACCCCTGGTTCAAAAGTTATTGAACAAAAACTTTTTTCTAAAAAGAAATTCCGGTTCTTCCCATATTTTCGCGAGGTTTAATGTTTATTACACTTAAATGGACTTTATCGTTAGCTGTTCCAATGAACTCAATTGTCCAGGCAAAAGTTTTGTTTGTCCACCCCCAGATCAAAAGATATTGAACAAAAACTTTGTTCTGGAAAAAGTAATTTTGGTTCTTTCCATATTTTCGCGAGATTTAATGTTCATGACACATGAATGGACTTTATCGTTAGCTGATCCAATGAACTCGATTGTCCAAGCAAAAGTTTCGTTTGCCCACCCTTGGTTCAAAAGTTATTGAACAAAAACTTTTTTTGGAAAAAGTAATTTTGGTTCTTCCCATATTTTCGCGAGGTTTAATGTATTAAACATTCGACAGACAATCGAGTTCATTGGATTAGCTAACGATAAAGTCCATTCAAGTGTAATATACATTAAACCTCGCGAAAATATGGGAAGAACCAAAATTTCTTTTTCCAAAAAAAGTTTTTGTTCAATAACTTTTGAACCATGGGTGGGCAAACGAAACTTTTGCCTGGACAATCGAGTTCGTTGGATTAGCTAACGATAAAGTCCATTCAAGTGTAATATACATTAAACCTCGCGATAATATGGGAAGAACCGGAATTTCTTTTTCAAAAAAAGTTTTTGTTCAATATCTTTTGAACCAAGGGTGGGCAAACGAAACTTTTGCCTGGACAATCGAGTTCATTGGATCAGCTAACGATAAAGTCCATTCAAGTGTAATAAACATTAAACCTCGCGAAAATATGGGAAGAACCGGAATTTCTTTTTCCAAAAAAAGTTTTTGTTCAATAACTTTTGAACCAAGGGTGGGCAAACGAAACTTTTGCCTGGACAATCGAGTTCATTGGATTAGCTAACGATAAAGTCCATTCATGTGTCATGAACATTAAACCTCGCGAAAATATGGGAAGAACCGGAATTTCTTTTTCCAAAAAAAGTTTTTGTTCAATAACTTTTGAACCAAGGGTGGACAAACGAAACTTTTGCCTGGACAATCGAGTTCATTGGATTAGCTAACGATAAAGTCTATTCAAGTGTAATATACATTAAACCTCGCGAAAATATGGGAAGAACCAAAATTACTTTTTCCAAAAAAAGTTTTTGTTCAATAACTTTTGACCCAAGGGTGGGCAAACGAAACTTTTGCCTGGACAATCGAGTTCATTGGATCAGCTAACGATAAAGTCCATTCAAGTGTAATATACATTAAACCTCGCGAAAATATGGGAAGAACCGGAATTTCTTTTTCAAAAAAAGTTTTTGTTCAATATCTTTTGAACCAAGGGTGGGCAAAAGAAACTTTTGCCTGGACAATCGAGTTCATTGGATCAGCTAACGATAAAGTCCATTTAAGTATAATAAACATTAAACCTCGCGAAAATATGGGAAGAACCAAAATTTCTTTTTCCAAAAAAAGTTTTTGTTCAATATCTTTTGAACCAAGGGTGGACAAACGAAACTTTTGCCTGGACAATCGAGTTCATTGGATTAGCTAACGATAAAGTCTATTCAAGTGTAATATACATTAAACCTCGCGAAAATATGGGAAGAACCAAAATTACTTTTTCCAAAAAAAGTTTTTGTTCAATAACTTTTGACCCAAGGGTGGGCAAACGAAACTTTTGCCTGGACAATCGAGTTCATTGGATCAGCTAACGATAAAGTCCATTCAAGTGTAATATACATTAAACCTCGCGAAAATATGGGAAGAACCGGAATTTCTTTTTCAAAAAAAGTTTTTGTTCAATATCTTTTGAACCAAGGGTGGGCAAAAGAAACTTTTGCCTGGACAATCGAGTTCATTGGATCAGCTAACGATAAAGTCCATTTAAGTATAATAAACATTAAACCTCGCGAAAATATGGGAAGAACCAAAATTTCTTTTTCCAAAAAAAGTTTTTGTTCAATATCTTTTGAACCAAGGGTGGGCAAACGAAACTTTTGCCTGGACAATCGAGTTCATTGGATTAGCTAACGATAAAGTCCATTCATGTGTCATGAACATTAAACCTCGCGAAAATATGGAAAGAACAAAAATTACTTTTTTTTAAAAAAAGGTTTGTTTAATAATAACTTTTGATCTGAGGGTGGGCAAACGAAACTTTTGCCTGGACAATCGAGTTCATTGGATTAGCTAACGATAAAGTCCATTCATGTGTCATGAACATTAAACCTCGCGAAAATATGGAAAGAACAAAAATTACTTTTTTTTTTAAAAAAGGTTTGTTTAATAATAACTTTTGATCTGAGGGTGGGCAAACGAAACTTGTGCCTGGACAATCGAGTTCATTGGATTAGCTAACGATAAAGTCCATTCAAGTGTAATAAACATTAAACCTCGCGAAAATATGGGAAGAACCGGAATTTCTTTTTCCAAAAAAAGTTTTTGTTCAATAACTTTTGAACCAAGGGTGGGCAAACGAAACTTTTGCCTGGACAATCGAGTTCATTGGATTAGCTAACGATAAAGTCCATTCATGTGTCATGAACATTAAACCTCGCGAAAATATGGAAAGAACAAAAATTACTTTTTTTTAAAAAAAGGTTTGTTTAATAATAACTTTTGATCTGAGGGTGGGCAAACGAAACTTTTGCCTGGACAATCGAGTTCATTGGATTAGCTAACGATAAAGTCCATTCATGTGTCATGAACATTAAACCTCGCGAAAATATGGAAAGAACAAAAATTACTTTTTTTTAAAAAAAGGTTTGTTTAATAATAACTTTTGATCTGAGGGTGGGCAAACGAAACTTTTGCCTGGACAATGGAGTTCATTGGATTAGCTAACGATAAAGTCCATTCATGTGTCATGAACATTAAACCTCGCGAAAATATGGAAAGAACAAAAATTACTTTTTTTTAAAAAAGGTTTGTTTAATAATAACTTTTGATCTGAGGGTGGGCAAACGAAACTTTTGCCTGGACAATCGAGTTCATTGGATTAGCTAACGATAAAGTCCATTCATGTGTCATGAACATTAAACCTCGCGAAAATATGGAAAGAACAAAAATTACTTTTTTTTTAAAAAAGGTGTGTTTAATAATAACTTTTGATCTGAGGGTGGGCAAACGAAACTTTTGCCTGGACAATCGAGTTCATTGGATTAGCTAACGATAAAGTCCATTCATGTGTCATGAACATTAAACCTCGCGAAAATATGGGAAGAACCGGAATTTCTTTTTCCAAAAAAAGTTTTTGTTCAATAACTTTTGAACCAAGGGTGGACAAACGAAACTTTTGCCTGGACAATCGAGTTCATTGGATTAGCTAACGATAAAGTCTATTCAAGTGTAATATACATTAAACCTCGCGAAAATATGGGAAGAACCAAAATTACTTTTTCCAAAAAAAGTTTTTGTTCAATAACTTTTGACCCAAGGGTGGGCAAACGAAACTTTTGCCTGGACAATCGAGTTCATTGGATCAGCTAACGATAAAGTCCATTCAAGTGTAATATACATTAAACCTCGCGAAAATATGGGAAGAACCGGAATTTCTTTTTCAAAAAAAGTTTTTGTTCAATATCTTTTGAACCAAGGGTGGGCAAACGAAACTTTTGCCTGGACAATCGAGTTCATTGGATCAGCTAACGATAAAGTCCATTCAAGTGTAATAAACATTAAACCTCGCGAAAATATGGGAAGAACCGGAATTTCTTTTTCCAAAAAAAGTTTTTGTTCAATAACTTTTGAACCAAGGGTGGGCAAACGAAACTTTTGCCTGGACAATCGAGTTCATTGGATCAGCTAACGATAAAGTCCATTCAAGTGTAATAAACATTAAACCTCGCGAAAATATGGGAAGAACCGGAATTTCTTTTTCCAAAAAAAGTTTTTGTTCAATAACTTTTGAACCAAGGGTGGGCAAACGAAACTTTTGCCTGGACAATCGAGTTCATTGGATTAGCTAACGATAAAGTCCATTCATGTGTCATGAACATTAAACCTCGCGAAAATATGGAAAGAACAAAAATTACTTTTTTTAAAAAAAGGTTTGTTTAATAATAACTTTTGATCTGAGGGTGGGCAAACGAAACTTTTGCCTGGACAATCGAGTTCATTGGATTAGCTAACGATAAAGTCCATTCATGTGTCATGAACATTAAACCTCGCGAAAATATGGAAAGAACAAAAATTACTTTTTTTTTTAAAAAAGGTTTGTTTAATAATAACTTTTGATCTGAGGGTGGGCAAACGAAACTTGTGCCTGGACAATCGAGTTCATTGGATTAGCTAACGATAAAGTCCATTCAAGTGTAATATACATTAAACCTCGCGATAATATGGGAAGAACCGGAATTTCTTTTTCAAAAAAAGTTTTTGTTCAATATCTTTTGAACCAAGGGTGGGCAAACGAAACTTTTGCCTGGACAATCGAGTTCGTTGGATTAGCTAACGATAAAGTCCATTCAAGTGTAATATACATTAAACCTCGCGATAATATGGGAAGAACCGGAATTTCTTTTTCAAAAAAAGTTTTTGTTCAATATCTTTTGAACCAAGGGTGGGCAAACGAAACTTTTGCCTGGACAATCGAGTTCATTGGATCAGCTAACGATAAAGTCCATTCAAGTGTAATAAACATTAAACCTCGCGAAAATATGGGAAGAACCGGAATTTCTTTTTCCAAAAAAAGTTTTTGTTCAATAACTTTTGAACCAAGGGTGGGCAAACGAAACTTTTGCCTGGACAATCGAGTTCGTTGGATTAGCTAACGATAAAGTCCATTCAAGTGTAATATACATTAAACCTCGCGATAATATGGGAAGAACCGGAATTTCTTTTTCAAAAAAAGTTTTTGTTCAATATCTTTTGAACCAAGGGTGGGCAAACGAAACTTTTGCCTGGACAATCGAGTTCATTGGATCAGCTAACGATAAAGTCCATTCAAGTGTAATAAACATTAAACCTCGCGAAAATATGGGAAGAACCGGAATTTCTTTTTCCAAAAAAAGTTTTTGTTCAATAACTTTTGAACCAAGGGTGGGCAAACGAAACTTTTGCCTGGACAATCGAGTTCATTGGATTAGCTAACGATAAAGTCCATTCATGTGTCATGAACATTAAACCTCGCGAAAATATGGAAAGAACAAAAATTACTTTTTTTTAAAAAAAGGTTTGTTTAATAATAACTTTTGATCTGAGGGTGGGCAAACGAAACTTTTGCCTGGACAATCGAGTTCATTGGATTAGCTAACGATAAAGTCCATTCATGTGTCATGAACATTAAACCTCGCGAAAATATGGAAAGAACAATAATTACTTTTTTTTTAAAAAAGGTTTGTTTAATAATAACTTTTGATCTGAGGGTGGGCAAACGAAACTTGTGCCTGGACAATCGAGTTCATTGGATTAGCTAACGATAAAGCCCATTCATGTGTCATGAACATTAAACCTCGCGAAAATATGGAAAGAACAAAAATTACTTTTTTTTTAAAAAAGGTGTTTAATAATAACTTTTGATCTGAGGGTGGGCAAACGAAACTTTTGCCTGGACAATCGAGTTCATTGGATTAGCTAACGATAAAGTCCATTCATGTGTCATGAACATTAAACCTCGCGAAAATATGGGAAGAACCGGAATTTCTTTTTCCAAAAAAAGTTTTTGTTCAATAACTTTTGAACCAAGGGTGGACAAACGAAACTTTTGCCTGGACAATCGAGTTCATTGGATTAGCTAACGATAAAGTCTATTCAAGTGTAATATACATTAAACCTCGCGAAAATATGGGAAGAACCAAAATTACTTTTTCCAAAAAAAGTTTTTGTTCAATAACTTTTGACCCAAGGGTGGGCAAACGAAACTTTTGCCTGGACAATCGAGTTCATTGGATCAGCTAACGATAAAGTCCATTCAAGTGTAATATACATTAAACCTCGCGAAAATATGGGAAGAACCGGAATTTCTTTTTCAAAAAAAGTTTTTGTTCAATATCTTTTGAACCAAGGGTGGGCAAAAGAAACTTTTGCCTGGACAATCGAGTTCATTGGATCAGCTAACGATAAAGTCCATTTAAGTATAATAAACATTAAACCTCGCGAAAATATGGGAAGAACCAAAATTTCTTTTTCCAAAAAAAGTTTTTGTTCAATATCTTTTGAACCAAGGGTGGGCAAACGAAACTTTTGCCTGGACAATCGAGTTCATTGGATTAGCTAACGATAAAGTCCATTCATGTGTCATGAACATTAAACCTCGCGAAAATATGGAAAGAACAAAAATTACTTTTTTTTAAAAAAAGGTTTGTTTAATAATAACTTTTGATCTGAGGGTGGGCAAACGAAACTTTTGCCTGGACAATCGAGTTCATTGGATTAGCTAACGATAAAGTCCATTCATGTGTCATGAACATTAAACCTCGCGAAAATATGGAAAGAACAAAAATTACTTTTTTTTTTAAAAAAGGTTTGTTTAATAATAACTTTTGATCTGAGGGTGGGCAAACGAAACTTGTGCCTGGACAATCGAGTTCATTGGATTAGCTAACGATAAAGTCCATTCAAGTGTAATAAACATTAAACCTCGCGAAAATATGGGAAGAACCGGAATTTCTTTTTCCAAAAAAAGTTTTTGTTCAATAACTTTTGAACCAAGGGTGGGCAAACGAAACTTTTGCCTGGACAATCGAGTTCATTGGATTAGCTAACGATAAAGTCCATTCATGTGTCATGAACATTAAACCTCGCGAAAATATGGAAAGAACAAAAATTACTTTTTTTTAAAAAAAGGTTTGTTTAATAATAACTTTTGATATGAGGGTGGGCAAACGAAACTTTTGCCTGGACAATCGAGTTCATTGGATTAGCTAACGATAAAGTCCATTCATGTGTCATGAACATTAAACCTCGCGAAAATATGGAAAGAACAAAAATTACTTTTTTTTAAAAAAAGGTTTGTTTAATAATAACTTTTGATCTGAGGGTGGGCAAACGAAACTTTTGCCTGGACAATCGAGTTCATTGGATTAGCTAACGATAAAGTCCATTCATGTGTCATGAACATTAAACCTCGCGAAAATATGGAAAGAACAAAAATTACTTTTTTTTAAAAAAGGTGTGTTTAATAATAACTTTTGATCTGAGGGTGGGCAAACGAAACTTTTGCCTGGACAATCGAGTTCATTGGATTAGCTAACGATAAAGTCCATTCATGTGTCATGAACATTAAACCTCGCGAAAATATGGGAAGAACCGGAATTTCTTTTTCCAAAAAAAGTTTTTGTTCAATAACTTTTGAACCAAGGGTGGACAAACGAAACTTTTGCCTGGACAATCGAGTTCATTGGATTAGCTAACGATAAAGTCTATTCAAGTGTAATATACATTAAACCTCGCGAAAATATGGGAAGAACCAAAATTACTTTTTCCAAAAAAAGTTTTTGTTCAATAACTTTTGACCCAAGGGTGGGCAAACGAAACTTTTGCCTGGACAATCGAGTTCATTGGATCAGCTAACGATAAAGTCCATTCAAGTGTAATATACATTAAACCTCGCGAAAATATGGGAAGAACCGGAATTTCTTTTTCAAAAAAAGTTTTTGTTCAATATCTTTTGAACCAAGGGTGGGCAAAAGAAACTTTTGCCTGGACAATCGAGTTCATTGGATCAGCTAACGATAAAGTCCATTTAAGTATAATAAACATTAAACCTCGCGAAAATATGGGAAGAACCAAAATTTCTTTTTCCAAAAAAAGTTTTTGTTCAATAACTTTTGAACCAAGGGTGGGCAAACGAAAATTTTTCCTGGGCAAACTTGGACTAACGATGGGCAAACGAATGAGATATTGTTGGTTTAAAAATTCGCAACTCGAGGTGCCAACTTCACAGAGCTGCTTATATTATTTATTTGTCACATGAAAACTTGTCGCACAGAATACAGGTACAAGGACAACCTGTGTATACGTTTGCCTTACAGTCATACTTTTATGGTTTAAATCTTATACTAATATATAAATCTAAAGAGTTGATTTGTTTGATTGAACGCGCTAATCTCAGGAACTACTGATCTGATTTGAAAAATTCTTTCAGTGTTAGATAGTCCATTTATTGAGGAAGTCTATAGGCTATATATTATCACGCTAAGACCAATAGCAGCGGAGCATCAATAAATAATGTTTCACAATCGGGGATTTTTTTAACTTATTTTTTTTCACTATTCCACGCGGACCAAGACGCGGGCAGAAGCTAGTAATATATAAACCTAGATTAGCTAAACACATACATGTAAAAGAAATGGAATATTCTAACACATTTTAAATCCAGCTAAATATAAATAAAATTGAGTAGTACATACTATAAACATTATTTACCAAAACCCTTTTCATCAAACAGCTATTCAACACCGTATGCTTAGCGGGTTAACACACGGACAACTTTACTGGAACATTTGCTTGGCTAATGACAGGCCAGCTTCGCAACATTAGACGAACCCGTTTACTATGTTAAAGAATAATCCCAAACTTATTCATCCCTTTTGACTGGACCGAACCCATCGTTAAGGGCTTAACACTGTCAATTAGTATTAAGATACATGTATAACAAGTACCTATATGAGAAAATTGTACCTAGTTTTATTTTTTAAAGAACAAAGATATAAATAAAAAGAGATACATAAAATAAAAAAACAATAAATACAATAAAATGCAACAAGCCTGGACAGTAAAGTTCGTGGTCGTTGGAAAAAAAAATAAACACTCTTAATTAGTAGTTCTGATAACATAATTTGCGTAGAAACATTTACAGGGCAAGGCTAATTTTAAATAATATTTTAAGTTGCGATATCTTAGACTTATAAGAAATGTTCTAATCTATGTTAGATTTCTTAAATCTATGAAATCTAAAAAAATACTTTTAAGCGTTTTTGTCGTTTTTGAGCCTTTTCATTGTGCCCATGTTGTCGAAAAAAATATCATAAAAATATGGCTGTAGAGAAGTTAATTTTCAAGATCATACTTGAACTGCAATTTAACGCAAGCCTAGCTAAATTGAAAGCAATTTAAACATGCACAGCTTAAACATATTCACATTTCGCACTACCACGAGCATATTACAAGACGTGCATACCATGCGTGCAGCTGACGCCAAAAATATGGGCATATTATGATGTCCCTAATCTACTTCACGGTCGGTTGGACGGGAGGCCGCTGTCGATAACAATAACCGACTTAATACGCCCGATAATCGGTTTTGCTATTCGAAAACATCCGTGATTGACACTTTTGATGTCGCCTGAGCGCCGAGCGCCCCGAGCTCGGTCCCAATCGTTTTCCATTACTGACGAGGAGGGAAACGGTTCTTAATATTTATAAATTTAAAAAAATGAATTTTATTTTGCTTTGCTAATAATAGAGCCTAAAGTGTACAATATGTATGCCTCGTGGGAAACATTTTAAAATGTAGAACCTAAGGATTGAGGTGCTAGGGCATTTGCCCGACTGGCTACGACCCCTGGTCTAGAGTATGTCCCCATAACAACATTGAGTTGTGTTTCGGCATTAGTCCAGTCTCTCTTAAGAGACCAGCAGCGCATTTGTAGCCTTTGGTGTTGCAAATGTCAATAGGCGATGGTAACCGCTTTCTATCAAGTGGGCCGTCTGCCTGTCTCCTAAACTCCTGCAATAAAAATAAATAAAATAAAAATGTGGGAGGGTAGCAAGAGACGATGGATTACCACTTGCTACTGTCCTAATAAACACTTTTTGCGTCATCTACTTTCTTTAATCTTTTCATTAATAATAATTCTTTATTATTTAGGTTCGTTAAATTTTTTTTCATGATTGTAGCGACCTATAAATAATGCAAAAATTTGACAAAGAACCTCTAAGTGACCATGAAATGAAACTCAAAGCAATTCAAGAGAGTTGAATGAGACTGAGAGGCAAATGCCCATGTTGAACAAACAAAAAAGGATTTGAAAGACAGAGCGCACTCAGCCGGGTATGAAAAAAAACACAATAAGCAAGACCGCGTCCGGAGTAGACAAAACTTGAGGCTTGGATAGCTTTGACCGCTGACTCATTGACCACAAGTCGTTTGGACCGCGGCCTGTTTAAATATTTAAATTTTAAATCAGTCACAAATTAGAGATGGTTTCAAAGCTTACGTACGTTTCGTCTCTGTTTTGAATATTTATATGTACTTTAGAATAGGTAATTTGTAATGAGTGAGTTCTGAAGTCTGTATTATTCAAATAACCATTTTTTATGACTGTTGAACGTAATTAAATAACCTTCAAAGAATTACGAGTCGTATGAAATGGCTTAGACACACACGTCTTATTCCAATGACGCAGGTTTAAGTCTTGGCATGGTCTATGGTACTTACGTTCTGTTACACTCTCCAGGCGATGAATGCGAAGTGAGAAACATCGTGACGAAATGCATACTAAATTAGAGATCTGTGAAACCCATCAAACCGTTTTGCATGTCCGTGTGGGAATATCTTCTCTTCCATTCACATGAAAAGAGCTGAATTGATTGGGGTTTTATGTTTCTTCACATGGTGTAAAACGGCAACCAATTAGATGCGTTTCCCATAAAACAAATAGCAGTTATCTCCATACAATTATATACTCAAATTGAGCTTAATCATAAGTGCTTTAAAGCTATATTATACTGTGGTTATAAAAAGTAGTTAAAACTTTACATTCAAAGTGAAAAATTAATATGCCCTTAAATCCATTAAACATACTGTTGCGAGACTTGAATTGAAATGTCGTTGGAATTATTATAGAGTTTATTTGAACTATACTTACACGTATAAGACAGGTACAAATATAACCGAACACAAAAATCCAAACGTAATGCAGGTCGTAATTCCATAAAACGCGCAAAGTCCGTCGCTATTAGTTTTTCGATTGGACACACGTCACACCTTGATCGTAGTTGTCGCTGAACTGCCCCCTCCCTCAATCAGCCATCGTTTTATACTGCACAAATGCATTGTGCCCGCCCGGCAACTTGAACCGAATTTCCTAGAATCAGCTTGTATTTTATAATCCTAACACTTGGCCAAAGAGGCAGCCTGCGAGCGGCCACAAAAGAGTACAATAGACAATAGGCTGTTCACAATACTAGAAACGTATGCTTCAATAAATAAATAAACAAAAGAAGACGACCATAAGGAATAACAATTAGTTGAAATGCCGACAGTTAATAAAAATAGTTTTTTTACATATATGCAGGTGGAGTTTCTTTTTGTCGGCGCCTAGGTTGTAACAATACTTTTAATTAAATTTCAATTTTCATCTCAATGTATTTAACGTAGTACGTCAAAAACAAGATAAACATACTCTATACTACATTTATTTGTAACGAATTTAAAGAGCCTTGTATCCTCCGATATTCTTGATTAAAATGGTTTACTCCATAAATGTGAAAACAGGAAACTCATACCTTTCCATTACAATGCAAAAGATATGCTTCCGTACAACATGACATCACTTATTTTCGCAATACACAAAACGTTTTCTTTGAAATTCAGTCACGTATCACGTAAGGGTTGTCCCATGTCGCATCTTAGAAATGTTGCGATTGTCCGTTTTATTCTCAGGAGACAAAGGACTGTGGACACCAACCCTACCTTCGTCAACCCCGTTTGGATTCGAAGCTTTCGGTATTTGAAATGTATCGGTCATTTGGGTGGAGTTAAGCTATGTTTAGGACGATATATTCCTATATTTTAATTCTATATTTCGTTTAATTCTCTCATTGTATTTTTTCTTATTCATATACGCATATATTGCATATTTTTAAACTACGTACAGCTTTTGTTTAGGTGACATACGGATAACGGATACTGCTAGAATCGGTCAAAATAATATACATTCAAGGGAAAGTATCGAAATGGTCGTTTTCCAGATTTACCCTATGAGAAATCAAGTCCTGAATATTTCTTTTCTAGAAAGTACAAAGGCTTGTTCAGACCTTAGTGGCCAAAAATAGTACACAATAGCAATACAATAAAAATAAATAAACAGCTTTGTAGTCCCGTATGTTTCAATAAAAATATCTGTTTTCCTATTCATTAGGGAAATGTATACGAATGACTCAAAACATAAAGAATACCATAAAACATTAGTCATTCTGAGTGGAACGAATCGTGACCTTTTCATAGAGGCAACGTTTTCATTTACAGAACGAGAAGGCACCTATATATTTAAACTAGCTGTCCGGCAGACGTCGTCCTGCCCGGTAAAAATAGGGGTTTGTCGCAGAGGGTTAATAATTTAGGGTTGTATGTATTTTTATATGTTGTATCATAAAAAAATAGAAATTTTGTCTAAAAATAAAATAAAAAATTTAGGGGTGGACTACCCCTAACATTTAGGGGGATGAAAAATAGATGTTGGCTGATTCTCATAGATACCGGATAAGCACAAAAAATTTCATCAAAATCGGTCAAGCCGTTTTGGAGGAGTATGGCAACGAAAACTGTGACACGAGAATTTTATATATTAGATATTTTAAACATCGTATTCTTTCTGAACACTAGGAATTTAAAAAGTGTTACCGTATTGATGCAGCATTCAAATAAAGTTAGACAAGTTTTCTTGTAAAGTCATTACCCTACTTAATAATGATAGTTTGAACTTGTAGACAATGTATATCTTTTTTTATTTGTTTTTTAATAATCGGCAGACAAACACACATTGTATAACCTCTAATTAAGCAAGTTACGCTTGAGTTATGGGTAGTATACAACGGGCTACTCTGGGGCCGATCCTAGACAGCCAGACCATAGTAAATAACGGAGAAAATACGTTTCCGAAATTTACTATAACAGGAATCGAACCCGGAGCCTCTGCGTTGCAGTGCCGGCAAAGGCTTAGCCCTCTCAACAACAGAGGCTGTCAATCTAGTTGAACTTGTAAAACAAATAATATCAATTAACACTCATTATTGTGTTCAGATCTCATACTTGTATTAAAACTGTTAAATATGTGTAGTTCTATAAATGTGCTCACTAATGCCCATATAATAGGGGTGACGGCTGACCTGAAGGGTCAGAAAAAAATGTAGTGTGGGACGCCCTTCAGTCCGATGGACTGATGACCTACGTACGGTCGCCGGTGGGCGCTAGATGAAGGCGTCTGTTATTAGTGGCTCCATTTATAATCAATTGTAGTTTTGTTATTTATATTTTGAAATAATGAAGGTACTTTTTGTCTGCACGGTGACGCCGTACAACAAAAATGTTTGGTCATGTGGTCATGTCATGTTCTATTTTAAGGAAGTCTTATCTAAGCCATTAGAAATTAAGTACTAGATTCAGTATATAGTTATTACTGATGTTTTTATGTATAAGATCTACATTGTAAGAATGAAAAGTACTACAATACTTACTAGTCTGTCAACCATGTATAAATATTGCAAACCTGTTGTGAATCCGGCACTCTTTGTTTGGATGTGACATAAACAGATCGCAAAGTTCTTCGTGTTTTGTTATATAAAACCCACACCAACATTACAAACTTAAAAACACAAGCTTCCCAATGTATTACTCACACGACCATTGAATTGGTATCCGTGAAATCTTTAAATTTTAGTCAGTGCCAAACTTATATCCATAGTTAAGAGCGGATTGATGCGCAAAAGACGCTTTGTCATGTTAAACTTATTGCGAAGCTTAATGCAGTTAACCTCGTCATAGGTTTAGTGCAGACTGTATTGAAGGTAGATAGTATTCTCGATTCGGAACTTTAGCTTTATTTTCGATAAATATCCATATTCCCGTTCAAAGCATATTTATTTCGGTCACAATATCACGCTTGGGTTTACGTAGTAATGGAGCGTTCTGGGAAATAAATGTTGATGAAATTGCACTGATAATGAAACTACACCCAAAATTAAGTGTACAAAATATGTAAATATTATATTTTACAATCTGTGCTAAAGTACGTATATAATTAATGGCTTTTTACAAAGTACTATTTTAAAATAAAGCTTAATTGGCTATATAAATGTATGAAACGCATTCATGTAATTAACACTCTTATTAAACACAGAATATAGTTTACGCTATCACATTTAATATATCTAGGAAATGTGTGGTACCACGTGTACTATGAATGGTTTGCAGAGGTGAAATGTGTCCACTGATTTCGTTAATATATATTTGTAATGGTATAAGGCATTCTAACCATCATGCATGCATGCATACTCTAATATGTGAACCGTCATGGTCAAGAAATAAATAATATTTGTCTTTTTCTTAAATTAAAATTTAAGCAACCCATCGTAAGAGGCGACAAAACAATCTCGCTAGGTCTAGAGCATGTCGCCATAACAACCTTGAGTTGTGTTCCGGCATTAGTGGCCAGGTTTCAGCCTCATCTACGAGCAGCACATCGGTAGCGACGGTAACCACTTTCCATCATAGTTGAGCCTTTAGCCTGTTTGCTGTACTCCAGCAACAAAAAAAAAATATATATGTGATACCATATATCGATGCTACACCTGCGTTAGTGTCAAAGATTCAGGCCGTGGCCGAATCCGTCTTATTTAAAGTAAAGTGTGTATAGGTACATATATGTTCTATCTATATCTGTCAATATTTAACATGAATATGTTGATTAACATAATTAACAATATCGCATCTCACATAACACATTAAATCCATCGCCATATCTGCGTGAAAGGGCCTAAATCTTTAATAATATACCAGATAAAGACCCACCTTCACGTACAAAGACAGCGAACTGGATGGACATGAAGATATCTATAAGAGTTCTGTTTTGCCGAATTAACTACTGAACCCCAAAATGATTTCATTATTTTGTCTCATTAAGTTACATCTATATTAAGGAACATGTTTTTTTCAACAACAACAAAAAAACAATGCATAAATATGCAACCCGTGGTGAGAGTTATGTTTGCTGTTCAAACGGTTAGATCATGGGGTCCTGAGGCCCTAAGCGTCTTAAAGATTTTTTAGAACGATCACTGTTGACTCTTCAGGTGATTTTTACCTGATCGGCTGGTTCTTACCTCGGAAAAAGTCAATGCTTGTAAAACGAATCACGATCCAACGAGGTAACGTAGCCAGCCTTCTAGGAACCCTACCTATTCATGTCAATAACCTAGGCTCAATATTCTACTTATAGTCTAAAAGAATTAAAGTAAGTAAAATACAATATAAGCAAAGCTTTCTCTATTAACGAAAATTATAAATAACCTAAACATTTTTCATAAAATTATTTTTCAGTAATTTGTTGCGGCCGGCGGGCGACTTGTTTAATAACTCACAGAATATAAAATGAAGCACGAAAGTGACTGTTAGTATCTTACACTACCTGATATTAAAACCAGTATATCATGAGCGCTTAAAATTAAGTTTAATATTGTGAGTAATTCTCGTTTTACGAGTACATAAGGAGACTTTATTAAGTGCTTTAGAAACTTTGTTGTTTTCTGAGTGATCCATCCTGAGTTTTGGATAAGAAGTTTTCAGAAATATATTTCAAACTATATCTTTATTCGTTTAATTGTCATTTTCCAGATCGTTCCTGGTCTATGTCCTTCCTTAGAATACTATATTTTGCTAAACTTCATTAATACCCAGTTCATATATCTTTCTATTCATTCTGTGCCTTAACATTGATAGAAATTTAACATATCTTGTATGGAATGGTAAATTTAACATTGTAAAGCGGGTTAACGGTTAGTAAGAAATAGAAAGGTGGCATATATTGATAGACAAACACATATTGGTTATTCCAAGCCAAGTAAGTTTAGCGTGTGTTATGCAAAATGTACAGCGGACATCATTGTAGCCAATCCCATATACCAGAGTAGGTAAATAACGGAAAATTTGTTTACGGTTATTTTATTGCAACTCGTTAAAGATATGACGTCATACCTTGTTATGCTTGTACAAAGTCTAAGCGGCTTTGTCCTTTGTTATCTTGATGTTAAACAGATGAACCGAATTGAAACAATTGGGTTGAAAGGCGGAGAATTGAAAGGATTCATATTTACCTGGATGACTTTGTTTCAGACATCTAAATTGAAAAATAAAAATGAACTTGTAATATCGACTAAAATGATACAGAGGGTCTCAGTTGATTTGACTGTCAACTACCCACCCTATAATAACTTATTTACTAACAGGGCAAAAGGAGTGTGCTCCCGTAGCTAAGGAAAGAAACGAACTTGTTGACGTTTTTTATTCGTTTGTGAAACATGAAAATGTCAGGAAGAGATTGATCTAAGCAATATCTAAGATCACCTGTGAGCGCGGGCAGGAATGCGGGAGAAAAGGAAAGAAAGGACTAACAGGATAGGTCGTCGCACCAGAAACGTTATGAACGATGCAGGATTCGCAGTGGCAGGCATGTCCTCGTGATCGTCTTCACGTATAGCGGTTCTTTCGACGAGTGGATCAGTTGTTACGGCACAGGGGGTTTCTCGCAGCACGCGGGTTGATAAATACGGGCGTAGAATGCTGCAGCTCAAACAGCTGTCTAACTTAAACTATACCACATCTGTGATATGATATTGACATAGTGACACATACGGCGAAAGAAAAAGAAACAAAAAAAGGTGATGACCAAAAATGAGTCGGTGCACTGTGATAACTATTTTCAATTTATTTATTTTATCAGTTAAAGAGCTATCTATCTGATATCCTATGATGCTCTTCCGCTCCGTTAGTACTACCGGCCTTCGCACCGCTTCCACTGTTTGTTCAGTTAGTCCTCTACAATCTTTATCTTCAAACAGATTGATTAAATTATTTAAGTTAAGACCTGAGCTTATTTTCAACGTACATGCATATATAAAACCAATTAGTCAGTGAATGATTCTGTTATTCGAACAACCGTAGTAATTACACTACACTTGGGGCTTAATTTTCATCGATAAGTTTAATTTACGTGAAACGTTATTGGTAGTTAATTAATAACATTATTCATTTTAATTTTAAAGTTAACATAAATTTTCTTTACGATTATGTTTCGTGGTTAATATAAATAAATAATAACAGCCCATAAAGGTTCCACTGCTGGGCTCTGACCTCCTATGTAAAGGGGAACGAACAGTAATCCCACTACGATAGTCTAAGGCGGATTTGCGTGTTTTACACATCGGTTATCTGCGATGTGTAGGTTTCATCACATGGGGCCAGCTCACCAAGAAACTACCTATTCACATGAGACTCCTAAATTTTACTTTTTGAGAAAAACGGACTCCGGGAGCGCTTTCCACAGCCCTGTTGTAAGTAGAAGGAAGGTGGAGGCATAAAGTTTTCTTCGCACTTTAACATAACTATTTAGACCGTAGTTAACAACCGAATCTGCTAGGTAGTAATATAGTTTCGAATCCAGACCAATGACTGAGCGCTAGTCTAAAATGCGATATACAATGTGTCCATGATCTTAATTTTATCCTTTAGCAGAAAATCCACCAACATAGCGTCGTTCAAGCTTTTACGACTAGAGCAACTTTCTTGTCTGGAAATTCGGCTTTGTGGGGCGAACGCCCGAACGCCGAAGCCTCACGAGTTACTTAATCTCTGCTCCGCCCCCTTTGTTCCACTCGTCAATTCTTTTCAAGATTGCACTTCGTAGGATTTGCGATTTTATGGATAAAGAGACATCGGTTCGCTACACGCTGTGTATCATCACAAGAACATTGTTTAAAATAAAATGGAAATGATGAATGTAGTGCATAGGCCTTAATTTGAATAAAGACAAAGCATTTTAATTATTTTCAGCGTAACGTTAATTCGTTCTTTCTCAAACAGGCATTTTATTCCGTTGATGATTATTTTTTTCTAATATGATTATATTATAATAGGTATAATTATCTTTTTATTCGTGCAGGAACGGAGAAACAATACAATTTCTTGCGGCCACGCGGCCTGTCGTAAGTGGCGACAAAACAACCCACAGCCAGGTGATACGGTGTTTGCTCGACTGGATGGCGACCACCGTTGGTCTAGTACTCTAGACCAGTCGACAAGATTGTTATGGTGGCAAGTCTGCCACCATAACAATCTTGTGTTGTGTTCCGGCATTAGTGACCAGATTACAACCTCCCTTAAGAGAGTAGCAGCGCATTTGTAGCACCTTTGGTGGTTGGTAGCACCGTCTGCCTGCCTGCTGAACTCCTGCAATAAAAATATATAAAATGACCTAATATTCTTGTAAAATGAATAATGCTTATAGTAAGTTGGAATATCTTTTAATTATGGATATTTTATTAGTAGAGTAGAGTAAACGCGGTCGAGATGCGAGCACTGCGCAAAATCTGCGGAGTGACGCTCGCGGACCGCGTTCGTAATACCGAAGTAAGAAAGAGAGTTGGTCTGAAAGAGAGTGTCGGGATGAAGGTAAGGAAAGGAATGCTCCGGTGGTTCGGGCATGTGGAAAGAATGTATGATGAAAGAATAACTAAACAGATATACAATGCAAAAGTGGATGGATGCAGAAGTCGCGGAAGGCCACGACACACCTTCCATGATCAAATTTATTTTATTTTATATTAATTATATTTATTAAGACGGTCATAAAGCAATTATAATTAGTGCAAATGCCGACGGGTAATAAATGTGTTCTACAAATCTGTATATGGTATTTGTCTTTATCGGCGTCTAGGTTGTAACAGTATATTTTAAAAGTTATAGGATAAGATGTTATTTTAATGTCTGCCTGTTCTTTTGTTTGTAAAAAAATATTAAAAATTATTTTAACTTGGATACAAATCATAGGCTTGAAGCTCGCACTAGTTAATCTCTTTTCTGTTTTAATAATTTGAATGAAAATTGGGTTCTCAGTCTGTATTAAGAGATCCAAAGTAAAAAGTAACTTTACAAGAAACTATTACTACTGCATGAAAATTTCTATGAATAATGCTGAAAGAAAAAATGAGTTATTTGAAACCTTTATGGTTTATTTTATCTTGATGAAAACAATACTAGAATTAAAATAATGTAATACGAATGTACTAAATTAAAGGCAGTAAAAATAATTATTTATGACATACTCTTACTGTTTTAATTTTATGTTGTTTCTACACAAAGCTTTTGTTATTTTAATCACTGAAATACGATGACCTGTATTGTTTTATTCGACTTAGTAGAAAATCTTACATCTAGAAAAGTGTTTGATTTAGTGTTATCTTCATACAGTTTTTTTAGTTGTTTGATGTTTGTTAACACTCTAAGGTTTCGAATTGCTATATACTTTGGGCCTTACTTATAATAATCTCGTTAAGAAATGATTAGCCATCTCTTAAATAATAGATTCTTAAGCCCCTAATCAATGGCTGTTTTAAATAAAACTTGCCATCTTGCATCTCTTAGCAGTCACTTAAACTACCGCTCGATATTGGTTATTTTTGACAGTTATTTATGAGTTACTTTACCTCCACCTCTAATCCTTAAGAGGAGTTTCTGGGTAAGATTATTATGAATCAGTTGCTGAGCAGTTTCTTAAAATTTAACAAACTATTATAAATAAGGCCATTTGTGTCTTAAAATACTATAGTCGTGGGTTGACACTGAAGACAGCTAATTCTGCTAAGATAAAATAAAATCGCATCTCTGATGAGGCATTATCGATTAGTACATATCAATCTTACAGTTTTTTTTTATTAAATACTAGGTTATGCCCACGAATTCGTCCACGTTTGATTTGAAATCCCCGCGGGATTCCTAGGACACAAAATACCTCAGCGTTCAAAAAATAATGTAAGCTATCGTTTCAGTGAAAACTATGTCGGAATAAGCTAACATTTAAGAACCCGAACAACTTTAGACTACTCCCGGGAAAGTTCCCGCGGGATTCCCGGCATAAGAAATATCACAAATCGCATTGGAATTCGATTTTTTTCAATCTGGTTATTTGAAATAATTCCCAGAAAAATCCCGCTGGATTCCCGGTATAGAAAGTTGCGCAGATTTAAAGTCCCAAGATTTTCTGTCGATCAACGAAAATCGCATAAGAATCAGCCCAGTAGTTTTTACGTGAATCCCGAACAAACAGATTAGAAATCTATAAAAAAATGCGTTGTGTTCTCCGTAGAGTCTACTTTTTAATCTAAGTATTGAATTAATCTGACAGGTTGCCTCATAACATTTTCGGAAGCTTGTAGTAATATTAGTTACTAAAGTAAGACCTATCATAATTTTAATTATGATTATAACAAATTTAATATCCCTACAATTTGTTTTATTGTAGTATTAATAAATCTTTTCTTGGAGCATCTTGTCCCCGGACGGTCTCTTTAAATTTTGTTTGCACGAATAATAGAATAAGTTTAATTAGTTTCTCCTGCAGAGGTGCCTGGTCTTAATTAAGCTTTGGTTTCTGGAATAATGTTCGAGATTGCTGTTTGTCCAAAGTTCTCTTTGCCACTTTTACACATTCTTATTTACTAAACGCCGTTTTTCTGTATTGTCTTAAAGACTAGTCGTCGCCTTATACTCATACGCACATTTTGAAAAATGTTCACAAATAAATTAAACTGCAAAGAAATCCAGATGTATTTCTAATGTATGTTTGTTTTTTCATTATCGGTTGAATTCAATATAAAATATCAAATTAAGAAACCATTTTTTGGCAGGAACCTAATGTTTCGCTGTGTAGCGCTGTTTAAAAAGAAAAACGTATGAAATACACCAAAAGCTTGCCACGCTGCCAGGGAATTGGATAATCAAGTATTCCTGATTACTTGATACCGGTTAAAAAGTCATAAGATTTATTATCTTTTGTATATTATATGTTTATTTGTTTATATATTACGTGGGTACTATGTTAATTTTGGTGTATAGACTCATTTATTTGACCAGCTTTTAGTGGGAATGTACTCGAATAGATTCAAATTAAACTATTTTCTTAATAGATGTGATTCTTTGAAGTTATTTTAGTAAACAACTATATAGAAACGTTTATTTCGAATTGCCAATTTAAATTTGTATTTAAAATTATTTACGTTAACAGAACTAAGCTAGCAAAATCCTGTCATAAATTTAACGTCTGTGTAATATTTTACAACTTTAAATCTGTTTTATTGAACTTTCGCGAGATATTAATTGTATTGGATATTAATATTGTATTGTATTGAATTATATTGTATTGACTATTTAATGTATCTGCAATGCGCTAATCTCTGGATCTACCAAAATTGATTGATTTCGAACTGGAACTATGTACCTACGTTTGACGTATGTACGAAATATAATATAATATTGCTAAATTTAAATTGTTGCACACCTGTATGTTATTTCGTGTATTTGAATATATTCTGTTTTTGTACAGATTATCACTTTAAGAGTATTATTTATTAGGCATATGTTTAAAAAATGTTGCCGCAGGCGAAATAAGGTGGCACTTAGTATTTTGGTGTGCCGAAACATATTACGACTGACGACACAACAATGATTTTCAATGCCCACTTCCAAGCCACATGAGTCATGCGACCCTTGGTAAGAAACAAGAAATAATAATTATAATAAACGTATATATACGTGTATACCAAATATGACTTATTTAGCGAAAGATTCGCTGTTGTCTATACAGCCGTGTAAGATCATCCAAAATACAAAACTTAGCACACGTCTCCTTTGTCATTGAGTTCAGGCGACCCTTTATACGAATGCAACCCGCTTTTCGTCAAAGGTAATTCGATCTGTTAGTCTTGTTCGTTTTGTTTTCGCACTCAACCATTGCGCCTTTAGTTTGTTTTATCCGGTAACTTAACACTGGTGTTGTACGCGAGGTTCGCGCCCCTATTGACACTTTCAATCAAAACATGTAAGCGATTGTATAGTATTGATCTATTGATTACTAAAATCTATAGTTCTCTTTCCAATGAGTTGTGAGAAATATAGGATTATGTTAAATAAAGAAAAAGTTTAGTCAAATAGGCTAAATATACTTAAAAGTTCCCACCTTTCACTATTTGAATGTTTTTAACAACAATTTTAAGTCTATTATTTAGAGTTTGATTAAATCCCGAATAATAATCTTGATTTCGAGTAACATGAGCTATAGCATTAAAACGTCGCTTCAATATTAACAGCAGAGAAAACCAAAAAGGAGTAGGATCGGGGATGAAAACGTACTTGGGGCGACCAATCGGTCAGCGTCCGGTTGGTCGTCCCAAGTATCGCTGGAGGATAGAGTGGAAGCTGACCTGACCGCACTACAACCCTACAATTGGCAAGACACTGCGCAGGATAGAGGGAAGTCGCGTGCTCTCATTTCGGAGGCCAAGACTCACTTTGGGTCGCTGAGCCAGCTAGTTAGCTTTATTTGAATTTAAAATGCAAGTAAAAAAAAAAAAAAAAAAAAAAAAAAAAAAAAAAAAAAAAAAAAAAAAAAAAATTATTATATGAATTTAAAATGCAAGTAATGTCTGAACAACATATGTATTACAGTTTTCTGCTTAATTTTGCACACATAATTTTGGAATATCCTGTATACTTTCTTGTATGATAAGTATCATGTCATTGTCGTTACTAAACTGCATATACATCAATTTTCATGACAATCCTTTGATTCCCAATGTAAAGAAAATCATCCAAATTAATCTACTTTCACATTATTTATAAATATGGATACACATATATCTGTTTAGTTTATACAACGAGATTAAAGCTGGTCTGCTTTTATAATATTTTAATATGTTTTGCAATAATGGTAAAAAAATATAGTTATTCTATCTATTATTATATAAATTATTTTAAGCAACAAAACTTCATAAAATGAATGTTTTAAAATGACAAGAAAACATAACATGGATTTTGGTTGTCACAAAAATTCAATACCGCAGGAAATTAATTAAGCGAATAATTTTCGTCCATTCCAGATTTAACACCACTGTACCGTTTACGGGTTAAATGATCGTAATAATAAATGATGAAGAGTTTTTAATAAATATCAATTACACAAAAAGCTATGTAACATTAATATTACCAAAAGTAATATCTCATTTAATGTCATGTTGCTCTTATTTTAAAAGAGATTGTTTCTTCTAATCATCAAATTTAGTGATGAATTACAAGTCATTTTTTGTACGTTATAACGGTTTGAAGCGCGGTAATTGATTTGATTTTGGTTATATCTCCGTTTTCCGTGACCACTAGCGTGAGTTTTATTATGTATACATACAAGTCGCGAAAACTTAAGAAAGTATTATATTTATAGATAGTTGAACTATAGGAGATGCGAGTTCTTGTTCTTTCACATGTCTAAATCTCTTCTAGATGCACATATAACATTAGCATATTACAGCTGTTCTTTCATCCTGTAATGAAACTAAGATTCTGCTCAAAGAAGTAGACTCTGTTTCAGAAAAAAAGGTCTCAGAAGTCGTAGACGGGGATCTGCAGTCGTGCAATGGAATGATTTAATATGATTTCTATTTTATAGTACTAGTGAAATATGAAACTAAAATATAAAACGCGCCTACGGACTCTACCTCATAGGTGGCGGGGAAAACGAGGGACGTTTTTTACCTGCTTAACATTCGATAAGTTAAATTTGGTAAGTTCTATGGTAAAGAAAAGAGTTAGGAATGAATAAAAAATTCTCACTTTTTTTATTGTTTCTTCTTTAATTTTTAATTTAGGGAAAAAAGTTATACAACTATATTTGTAGGCAAAATAATTTTCTACAAATTATGACTTTACAAATTTTTTGTAAGACACATAGTTTCTGAGATATCGCGAAAAAAGTGTTTTCACCCCTTTTTCCAAGATGGCGGCCAGGGGACAAGGGTGGCGACCCCACAAACTTGAGGTTAAGCTTCTATTGATCCCCCACACATGTCCCAAAAATAAAATTGCGTCCTCTAAGAAATGCAAAGCTTATGTAAAATTTCAATGGACTATTATTTAAAAAAAGTGAATAAAATGTAATGTAACATTTATATTGAAACATTTGACAAAAACTACGTAATATCGTGACTGGGCTGATCTGTTATTAATTAGTTCCATTATGGCCGCGAGACTTCTTTCGTGAGACGCACGCTACATTAACCATACAATATGGTTCTGTACAGATTAATGTGCATTTACGACTATCAATGAATCGATAAACAGCCAGATACCGGAGCTATAAAACAAACCACAGGATTACCGATTTAAATTCGTCGATATCAAAGCAGTTAAAGGGGGCCTTTACAAATTAACGACGCCAATTTCCCTAATGACATTGTAAAAGGAAAGTTTACGATTAACGATTTTAGTATTTGGGATTGTATCGTAACTCTGGCCGGGTTTACGATGTTGTACTATTGATGTGCATTTCTTAAGGATTATGAGTCTTATTATCGTCGAAGGCTATACTCGCTCCAAAATAATACTAAACATAAAGCTCTTGCTTTCATTACAGAATTGTAATAAAATTTTGCTTTCTCCTGACAACAATATTGTATGGCAATATTTATGGTATAGCTGGGGTTTAATCAAAAATTTCCCAAATGTGTCATTTCACGTATATTGAATAATTCCTTAGTGGTAAATCATCTGCATTGTTTTTGGCATTAGGCATGGGAATGAAACTCAAAAGCATTACAGATAAATCCCACGTTTCAAAAACTTCTAATTTGTTAAAACAACTTTTATTGAAAATATCATTTGAGTTCCATTTAGTGGATTTTTTAAATATCTCTTCTACCTTACAGTATTTAAGCTAGATATAGGTTGATACATTTTTCATGATATTTGGTAGCAAATATCATAGCCACTAACAAACATTGTTAAGATTTTTTTAAAAGTGAAACTTGTTTATCGGCGTTGGAAAAAAATTACCGTCACATTCGGTTACACGCCATCTTTTTCTTGCCCTACCACAGTCGATTCGAACGAAGAGTAGTTTTTCCAACGGATTAGGGATAACATGTCGTTTAAGCGGACTTACTCCCACCACCAGACTTGTTTGTATTCATGTCTATGATAATAAAAGCCTTTTGTTTAAAGTTGCATATGGTAGATTATTTTTCGAAAATAAGGTCGTAAAGAAATTTCACCTCTTACGTTATACACTAGTACACGCACACATTTTTTGATATACATATTGAATTTACTTATACGTCTAAGTACATAGAATTTTATGTAGCATCCGGGATCCCTTATTCTGAGACATTGGCACTTATGTTATTCTTCACGACGTCAACCTAACATTTATTTGGCTTACTTTTTCTAACGGAAACTAGACGGTCTTCGTAAAACGAAGCCTTGCTAGGGTAGACGACTCACTTGTGGTTTGTCTGTCATGTTACGGACAAGAAGACAACCACTGATGCTATAGTTTCTAAGGCTGTTCGTCCGCGTGATTGAGGCCTTACTTATCTGAACAACTGGTTTTCAGTTCCCTTCCCTGAAAAATCCCTGGTGTTTAACTCGAATATAAATAACATCTTAAATTACGCTGACGTTGTTTTTGGCCCTCGCTTGATAGCTAAAACTCAGCGGCTCGTCCAGCGAGTTCTAAATGCTTGTTCTCGATTCTGCTTCGACATTCCATTAAGAGATCATATAACACCATACTTGAATAAGCATTAAATCATGAAAATGCTCCACCGTCGAAAGCTACACCTGTCTTCTCTTCCGGGTCCTTAAATATAGAACCCCACGTTACTTATATAAGAAGCTCTCCTGGGTATCAAGCCGTAGAATGCTCATTTCAAGACGTGTTCGAGACAACTCACTTCTGAGCGCCATTATATGGCCAGCTTCCGCGGGAGATTTTGTTACGCATCATCAAGGTGCTAGAATAATATCATACTATCCGTGCAGGACGGAGAAGATACAATTTCTGCGGCCCGGCCTGTCGTAAGAGCGACAAAACAACCACAGCAGTGTAGGCATTTGCCGATGATGGCGACCCCTGTCTAGAGTATGCCATAATAACCTATGTTGTTTCCGCATTATGACCAGTTCCAGCTCCTAAAGAGAGCAGCGCATCGTAGCACCTTTGTTTGCAAATTCATAGGCGATGTAACTGCTGTCATCACGTGGGCCGTCTGCTGATCTCTGCAATAAAAAAAAAAAAAAAAAAAAAAAAATCAAACCTATTAAGTTTCATATTCTATGCTTTAAAATGATATAATATCTACCGTGATTATACCTTAGGGCACGATAAGAGATCAGCGCTGGTTTTATGCTGAGACTGATGCCCCTTTTGGACAAAATTATATACTACTTTAGTTTTTAATTTGTTAGCAATTATACTGTATTTATATAATTTGTCCTAATAAAATTATTTTCTTTCTTTCTTTCTGATTCCTTCCATACATCTACTAAGCCTTTTATTTGTATCATTCAACTACAAGAGACGTTTCACTGCCATACGAAATAACCAATCTGTTATAATTTCTAGATATATTGTGTGGCTATAATATCATTCTTTATTTGGGTTAATATATAATATTACCAAGATTCAATACTACTCCGCTTGGGGGCAAACTTAATTGAAACCTAACTTAAACCAATCAGTTTTTTTATTCATCAAGTACAGATTTACCCTCGTCATCTTGTTAAATTATGTAACGATACTTGGGGGTTTGTTAGAAAATTAATTACCAAGTGCCTTTAACAGGTAGCCTTAGGGCGTGTTTTGAATCGGGTGCCTTGTCGTGAACTTGAATTTGATTCTTGCGATCAACAACAAATGTCTTAATCTTGTGCCGGATCATAATTGGATTTTCTACGAAATTAGGTACGACACGACTAATTATCTAAGTATATCTGTATTTTACCTTAAGACTTGTTTTTATAGACAAAATAATAAGATATAACTTCTTATTATATTTTAATCTATATACTAAAATATCGCACAAAAAATACACATTACCTATATATTCCTCAGTGTAGCAATTTACGTTTGTGTTATGGGATTAATGGGTAACAGATATATGTATATATATATATATATAACAGATATATATAACAGATATATAAAGATATAAACAACTCTGGGCCTATTACAGACATCCTAATTAGGTTGTAAGGCCTTTTAGCAGACGGAAGTATATGTAAAAAAATAGTTTATGGTTTATACATTACATCGCGTCGGTAAACTCGTACGTACGTCTAACGGTCTAAGCAATCGACGTTATTCTGTAGCGTATCATTCATTCGACAAATGACGTTTGCAGCCCACAGCGTTCCGCCGCAAGTTATATTTTTCATTGCTGCGCGGCGGACGGCTGTCGTCACAGGTCGCTGCGTATGATCGTAAATAAATCTCGTTATATCGCAATTATCCGGATGCGGAGTACGATTTTGCGGAATTCGCAGTAACGGAGTGGAAGCGAAGTTCCGTACAACCTAATACTAATCATACTTATATTTAATCGTGGGTGTAGGAAGTCACAGTAGCTCGATTATAAAATTACTCTCGCCTCATCCCAATCCTAGCGGCATTCGCATACAAAACATCGAACGCACGTTGATTTTTTCTACGCCCTTACATGACCTTGTTAATGTTAATTAACCATTTTGGAAAAATACGATCTCTTAAGTAAGTAATGTAAATCTGTATAGTCAAGGTAGCGAAGTGCGACAATTTACAAATTACCCCAAGTATGGAACTTTTTAACTTTTTTAACGGAATTTACCACCAACTATCATTCTAAGACATACCTCAATCACTGACTGATTTTGTCTTCGTAACTATTCAAACACGGAAATATAAAGAGTACGGAGTTCCCCCTGATGGACTTTGCCACCTTGACTTTATTGTTACTAGAAGGTATGTAGTAAAATTGGAAGTATATTAAAGATTTTAAGGTGTTTCGATTAGCATTATTGCTTTAGTCATGTCTCTATCAAATAATGGTCTCAATCCTATACGTTCATTAAATTAATGTCCCCTCGATACAAATGGGTAATGACATCGCCCGTTCCAAATTATATTACTGTATTGTTATTCTTTTTACTTTGTCCCCTAAACCATAGAACATTACAGAAGGTTGGCTCTTACCGTGATGATATAATAGTTTGCTGTCTCATTCTACTCGATACTACAACAAGTAAAATATTTTTAAAAACGCATACTTAAGAATTTTCATTAAAAACATTTCATATAATATGAATTATATTGCATTATCTTAATTTCGTAACATGCAGATGAATAAAATAATTTAACAAAAAAAATAATAATTACTGAAAATAAAAAGTAATGTAAAAAGTGTTATTATCAATTCTATAGATTTCAATTTCTGTATGAATAAATTTCAATCAATACTTGAATCATTGCCAATTTTTTTCATATATACATATTTATTTACATTTTTTACGTTTTCGTTATAAATATTTTGCAAAATATTATTAAAAGATAAGAAATATTAAGTTTTATTACTTCTTTCATTACTACTGTACGAAGCGGTGTACACATAGAATAAGAAGTAAATTTAAATTTTAACTTATATGTATGACCTTTAAAAAGTGTTCTTCAGTGGATCTTATTTTGAGTAAAAACTTTGAAAATCTGAATTAAAAAAAATAATAATAATCTAATTGTTAATATTATGTATTTAGGACTGATAGTATACAAACAAACGAATACACGTTGATTTCATATCTTCTTTTATTACACGACTACGTATACGATACGTGTATTGTATATTGTAAGATGTTGCTTTCAGACCCTTCGAGGTGTGAATGTCACTTACTTATGTTCCAACCCAACGTTCTGTGTGTATTTTGTGTTTACTACGTAAATTGGACCAAGATCATGTTCAACCGCGCTATTCAATTGGTTTTGTTAGCTTTTATAGTGATTTTTATTTCGAATGAGCTTTTAGATGTATTGATAAGCATTCTACAAACAATAAACGTATGTATATTGTGTTTTCATTGTGTACTATCAAAGATAAGATTTGAAAGTTTGATATCAACTTCTTAAAAAAAAAATTGCATGAGTTCAGCAGTTAGGCAGACGGCCACTTCTTGGAAAGCGGTTACCATCGCCTATGGAAATTTCTAACAACTACACGTGTTACCAATTCGTTGCCGCTCCCTAAAGGGAGACTGGCACCTGCCTACTAATACCGGAAACAAAACAAGGTTGTTATGGCGGGATACTCTAGACCAGGAATGGTAGCCATCCAAATGGGCAAATACCCTACCACCTGGCTGTGGGTTTGTTTTGTCACCTCTGACTGCAGGCTTCCTGGCCGCAGAAAATTGTATTCTTTCTCTTTGTTTCTGTACAGAAGATGATTGGCATAGTGTTTTCTCTGGTTTTGAATAGCCTGTCCCATAATTTTCTACTCCTGTTCGTAGATGTCTTCCAATGCTCTCTGCATTGATTATCGTTATGTCCGAATGAGTAACTCAGATGTTGAAAAGTGTCAGGCATTACAATCTGAATTTCAATTCGAATTTAAATCTAGTCGGTTAATGAATACGTGGAAAATAATTTTACGAAGGAATGGAAGGAATAGATAAAATTGGAGGGAAATAATCTAAATAACTAACACAAAGTCTCAAAATGTATGTAGATACGCTTATATAATTATGATTAAATTAAAACATTGACAATTATTTACAGGTACAATATATAAAGTATATATGTAAAGGAGATTAATTTGTGGATTTAATCGAATTTCATGTATGATTAGGCAAACACTCACCTGGAGTCCACTCCGTCCACTTAGCTTCCGGTACTCATGACAGATTTCATTGACATAAACTCCAAAGGGTCATTGTTTCGCGACCTGTCGGAAATAATCGATATCAATCGTGACTGGGAATCAGTTATCGAGAGGACGGGAGTGCTCTTCGGACGATCCACACTCTCGTGTTCGCACGATAGTCTAGTGCCTACTTGTCATGTTAGACCGTCCGAAACAGGCGCCTGTACCGACTTTAGTTTCATAGGATCGGTTAATTGAAAACCTTTCGAGTCGATCCTTTCTATTTCAAAATTTTCAATCTCTTCTCTTTTTTGTTAGTTTTGATCTACGTGTAGTCTTTCTGCGGTCGCTTTTGATACGTTTCAGAGTACAAAGATTTGCCTTTGTTTCCGAAGTGTCTGTCACTAAAGAATTGAATCTAAATTGTTAAAGATGTTTTATTGGGTGCTTTGAGGCGGATTTACACATCGACCGCCTGAAGGGTTATTCAAATTTTGCAGTCTCTACGGGCCTCTACAATTCGAGACCCTAGTTCACAATGATAATTAATTACATTTTTTTATCAATAAAACTGTATCTTTGATTTGCGCACTATCGTCGTTATTACATCAACTTTTTCCCGTAATTAGTATAATTGTTGCGACTTCTTAAATTATAAACAAATATCTGAGTGGTGAAGTGAAACAATGATGTTGTGTAATTTGTGTGGACCTAATAATGTTTAGGTTATGAATCCTTTAATTCTGTAAGACAAAAAAATGCCCCCCCCCCAATTTGCCGTTCCTAAAATCTGACGCTCTAGGTTCCAGCCTACTCAGTCCACTGGTAAATCTGCCACGGTGGGTACTGCTTGTGTAGTAATCTAAACGGCGAATGACAAAATGACGAACTTTCTAAAACTTCTTTCTCATTACGGAATAAATTTTGTTTTGAATGAGGTAGGAGTTGTTAATCATAAGTCTTGCGCAGAAGGTTTGCCGATGGCAACCAGTCTCGCCTACCACAACCGCGACCTGCAGTCGTCTAGTTCTTAGTAATAATTTGACAAGCCCCGCTCCCGATCGTAGGAAGCGGGATGGGCGACCATAGATAAACTGCAGTAAAATACTACTAGAAATATTTGTTTCTAAATTTAAAACAGATGTGACAAATTAATAAAACCCCTGCTATTTATAAAATGCTCAATAATATAATAAGTATTTTTCGATTTTTATTTGTCCGTCAGAAAATTGGGCTATAATGGATTCCGAAACGACTTTACAGATTTAGGAATGGTGTTAAACTCAATAGGATTTAAACATAGGAATTATAATGTTCTATTTCAATATAAATGTCAGTCCCACGCGCATGAAATCGTCGGCATATTTAGTTCCAAAATAGGTTTAACTCTCTCGTAAAAATGCTAAAAGATCCAAATTTTGGCATGAACAAATAAATGTCTTGTATCTATGCGTCGGTGTCGGTCCTTGTGTTTGGCGGGCATGCTCTATCTATCATGAAGTGCCTAAACCTCTAAATATTCGTGTTTGTATCCAAACAGAGTGGTTCATCAACGGCGGTCGAAATCAACGCGCTTCGGACGGCTGATTGTTTAGATAATCGTGCGACATCGAGTTAGCCCCGACGTTGAATTAACCCGATTGCCGTTGACAGCCCAAAACCCGACGCTCGAATTTATACAGCCTTCACTTGTACTATGTCAAGTGTTTATTAATCTGTATCTTGTTAGGCCGAATTGTCAATATTGAGATTAACCATTTTGAATTTGGAAGTAATCCTAGTAGATACCCATCTACTTAACAAATATTAATCTGCTCGAAAAATTAACGAAGATTTCGTAATATCTTCTTCATTTTGACACCACATTTTTTAGTTTTGCTTTTATCTATGATAAGGTACATTATTGACTTAGAAAACATAAAACAGTTGCTTTCAGGCAAATGTACAAATCAATATTTAAAAGCCTCTATACCTGGATTTTTTCTACGGTTCTTATCGAGAAACATTAAAAAGTATTTCTCGACCAATTAATACCACTTTTATTAAGAAATTTCCTTTTATCTCCGGGCAGTAATATTTACACGTAATATAATTTATTATTACTGTTCAAACCGGACGGCGATAGAAAAGGTAAAAATATCTTAACGAGCCTTCTATTTACAATTTTTAAAACGAGGTCATATTCAAATCGCTACAGCCAATCGTGAAGCTTAAAATACTTGATATTTTTCGTAGTAATGCCAAAACAGAAAGGTTCCAAATCCTTTAAACCGCTCCCAGACCAACTTAAATCAGTGATAGCTGTCCCGGGGCGGTATTTTTTCAAGCCGCTTGCCACTCCAGTAACTGAATATTTAAAGTATTTTGTTAATATCCTAATCCTGCTTTTTACTCGGCTTGGAGTCGCTGGTAAGTCGCCATTCACCGTTAACAGTTTCATGATTAATGACTGAAAACTCTTTGATGGCTTTTTAATTAGAGCTAAAACAGGGGTGTAATACTCTGAGCCAGTACTGTCGGCTGCGGACGAGATTCTGTGGCCACGGCTATATTTCATAAGGGGAGCGTCGTGGCTTCGAATTTGCAAGGCTAATAAATTGCGGAATACATAGGCCTTATTGGCTCAACATTTAATCGTTCGGTTGGAACTGGATTATTTTTCGCCAAGTTCTCGCGCGCCGGTTCTTTGTGTCACAATTGGAAAGTGAAAATGATAAACGTATTCTTCGCCTACCTTTGAGCCGCATTCGGCCTAAGAGCGTTTATTTATCGGTAACACAGGAATGAAATTTCGAACTTTGCATTACAAATTTATTTCCTCCAGTCGGTTCGCATTTCAGATGATTTTCCTTTCTCAGTGAAAACGTCGATTAATATTCAATATGAGCAGCTTATTTGAGTGATTGTTTCTAATCCCGCTACGCAAGTTGATTTCTACTTTGAAGTTTGAGCAATGAATGAAATATTATTAATTTGATGACATTGTTTTATACTTTATGAAATATAAATATTAGGAACTGTTTGTCGTCAGAACCTATGTATTCTGAGTTGATTGAATTGATTGAATTGCGAACTAAGTAATTATTTTTTGTGTCGTATTAAAATGCGATTTAATCAGTACTATCGTTATATATTTTAAATGTGAATGCAACTTGGTTCGAGTTTTTGTTTGTCTTTTTGAAACCATGCGAAGTTATTATTATCATTTAAATGTGATGTATTTAGTTCCGGTATATGGACCTAAATTTGTTAACCATGACATAGGTATACTTCCCATAAGGTACGGTTGGTTTACGCGAACAAAACTAAAAAAATCATTTTCATAAAGTATGGCACTTACATATACGTATATTTCCGATAACTGGGATGAGTATAACTGGTTTTTATCTTGGAAACTAAATTTGTGAAACGACGTGGATAGGCGGGCCTAGTTCATTATATAGTTACGAGATAGAATCTAATGTTTGCAAATTTGAACCTATTTTTTAGAATTGCGCAAGAAACGGGGACTTTTGAGCCAAAGAAATGACATGAGTTGAGATGGCGTAACAAAAATCTCTAACAAAATAAAGACTTAACGTGAAGTCGGTGCCAAGAAAAACATAAAGATTACTACATTTTGCAATATGTTGTTTTTGTGTTTTGCTTGCTGATTTCAAGATGTTGTTAAAACATTTTTTTTTCTTTTTGTTACTATTGAAGTAGGTTTTTTTTTTACATAAGTTACATATATGGTTACCTAATAAGGTAGCTTCTCGAATGCGGGAACGATAGCTCATGAAACGGAAGCATATTTAGAAAACTTCGTTGTGCGCATCTTGAAGGCAAGTAGATTATGTATTAAAAACCTCTAATAAGTGCCGTCAAATTAAAATTAATGAAGTATTGATAAAACATGCTGGTCAGTTAGTAAATGTATATCAGTTGGTTCTGGCACTCGCCGACCGCTGCCGCGTCGCGGCTATTGTAGTGTAGTTTCAGGCGCGTCTTGCAACCCATTTATGTTTGTTATTTTAAAAGTACGATTGGTGTAGTGCTTGACGAAAATTGTTTATTTAATTGATTACCTGGTCTGGTGTCACCAAGCAACATTATCGTTCAAATCTCACCTTTAATCGTAAACGAATTCTGAATGCAACAAATCTCACGACCCAATTTACGCGCTCGTGCTGTTTATCGTCCTCGATTCCCATTGTACTCTTTCCCGGTCCTATTCGAATCTAGTACCTATATCACGTTATTGATTTTATTCGGTACCTACTCGCTTTAGGATGTCATAAACCTAATAATATTTTGAATATGTTTGCTATTTGCTTTGAGTAATTTAAATTTAAAATATCTTCGGAACGCATGGTTTAATAGAAATGAAATGTATACGGCACTACTCTGAAATTATACCAAATCCAATGCAAAAAGAATGAATAGATCGATCCAGAAACAAAAAAGTTGTGAATGACACCTCAAGAACTACACATTTTTACTCGATTTTAACGAATTTTTTGTTACATTTTCGAAACCCTAAGTCCGATAACAATGAAATTTATACCAGGCTACTATGAAGATACTTTGAATCTAATGCAAACAGAAAACATCAAAATTAGTTAAAAAACAAAAAGTTATAAACGTCGATCACTACAACGTTTACTACTTGATTTGATGGCTTTTTTGCTATACCTTTGGAACTCAAGATCGGTCCAGAAAGAAGAGTTAAGGCAGAAAAACCGCAAAAGTTTTACATTTCAGCCTAATTTTAAGGGATTTTCTGCTATATCTACGGAATCCAAATTCTCCTAGCAATAAAATTTATATGGAACCATTTCGAAGCTTCACCAGAATCGGTTAAGAAACAACAAAGTTTGCTAAACCTCTTCCTTTTTTGAAGTGGGGTAAATATATTTTTTTGATTAAAATACCGAAAACATCAGGCCTTAATTCTATATAGAAGAAATGAGATTTTAAAAAAGGTCTTAAATGGAATAAGTTGTCGATACTACAATCGATTTATGTGCATAAATTATAATAAGTAATATTAATATGTGAAAACATTTAAAATCCATGACAGTTATAAACAAATATCATCATAATAAAAAAGAAATCTTAAAATCACTCATCGCGTCCAAGAATGTATGAAAGCATTTCCTACTAATTTTTTTAAAACAGTTGAATTAATAAAGAAAATAAGCAAAATTTAAACTTGTGCAAAAATTGGCTCCGGCCATCCTCAATTTTTCAACCGAAGAAACGATCGAAGTTAAATGTCAGTTTTCGGCATAAAAATGCTTTGTTTTTCCTAATTGCTTAAAGTGGCTGCTTAGCGCGACTTTCTGGCTAGTCATTGTTTTCGACGTGCTCAACCCGTAATAGGAATATTTTCGGGTACAAGCCCCGAGGAGAATTCGTGACTTTCACAAACGCGCCCGGCGGCATTCTGGCGGATAAAGTCGTATTTTGTTATTGCCTGGTTACTGGTAACAATACCATTACTTATTTATTACTTAAGGGTGTAATTACAACACTATGTGTGTAAATGTTTGGCAATTCATTTTTGATTGCTGCAAATGTTTTGATTTATTTAACTCTTAATAAATCAAATAAACGTGCATATGAAGAATTAATGGCAGTAGACGACCGAAAGTTCTTTGCAGGTAGAGATCCATCGCCTCTGCCATGGGACATAGTGTAATAATAATATGCATGTAGGTATGTATATATAACACTAACAGAAGAAAAAATCCAGTAGCTCTGATAGTAAATATAGAGTTTTAAAAAGTGAAAAAAATACATTTTTTTTTGGTCGGATGTTTTGAACAATTACCTGTCAATACAGACGTGTTAATGAAATGACAACTAAAAGTGATTAGAAGGTTAGACAAGAGCGAATCAAACTAGGCTCTGTTTCACAAAAGAATGAGACGCTACGACAATGCAACGAAATGTTAGAAGTATAAAATAATTTTAGAAAAAATCTGTTTTAATAGTATTGGTAAATAGAACACTTGTATAAGGTCACATTTCCATAAAAGCACTTGATAAAAAGAACATAACGTGGCTTGACTGATCTGTTAAATTAGTTCCATTTCCTTGCCGCGAGACTTTCTTCGTGCGACGCACTCAATAATTTGTCGCAGAATTTAGAGCTTGACATTTGTGGGAATGAACAAGTTATGTAAATGTAAATTTGGATAACTTTCTCCCAAATATGGCAGAGTTTCCACGGCGTAAGGACTTGATGTTTAATGAAGGAAATTCTAGTACTTAATAACCATGGCAGCTATAACATAAGGCTGCTAATTTTACTAAGTCATCCAATTATTGGCAAACAAAATAGTATATATACAAAATGTAGACTTAGGAAGATATTTAAATCTATTTGTCTAGAGTTTCCCGCAGGGCCGCAGATGTGCTTCGGCTTTTGTTGTAATGTATGGACCTTATTTGCAGAACAAACTTTTAATTGCCCGTAATCCCGGTGTTGTACTGTAAATTTTGTTCTCGCAACTTAAGCCGTAGCGCAGTCTGAACATAAATTACATATCAATTATAATGTTGTTTTGTACATATCTCAAAACAAATTTCTGAAACTCTTATTGAATTATAACTTGTAAATCTATACTTACTTTGAAAAAATCATACGAGATTAGTTTTGTGGGTCTCATTTCAAATAAGTTTTGATATTTGCTGTATTATTTTTTATTTGAGTCAATAAACAAATGTCAGTCTCTAAATGTGTCACTGATGGGAATTATATTGACATTTTTCATATAACTACATGAAAATAAAATATCGTGAGTTTATATTAATGAGTGCTTACTAAATTCATATTAAAACCACACATACTGTAAATTCCCAAGCCACGCACACCAGTCTGAAAGGGCATGGGTCCGAATCCCACCGCTGTTACCATGAAACGAAACCATGGTTTGTCAGATTGCAACTGATTATTATTGTCTACTCACATATATATATTTGATACATAATAAATAACACTACTACTGTTATGCGTAAAATACAAAGAGCAGCTTTGGGACAACGTACATAGTAAGCAACCAAAACATCGTTTACAAAATTTACCATGTCAACAATCGAACACTTATTTCACTACATGGCAGAGGTCCGACTCTGCCATGTAGTGAAATAAGTGACCCAACCCTTATTACACTACACCACATGACCGTCACTTATGGCTGGTTCCTATAATCTTATCAACCGTTTATCGTCTTATTACAAAAAAATAACATAATGCTCCGCTGAAGCAATGTCAAATTTCTACCCAGTGTAATGAATTGTACTTCTACAGGTGAATGAATAGTTACAGTAAACAATTTTGTTATTAAGTAATAAAATGATTTTGTCAGCAGGCTATATTGGGCACTCAATTATTTTTCACGCCAAGGCTGATGTGCGTAGACCGACGATATAAACGACAGCTGAAATAAAATAATACCTAGTTAGTCATATATTTTTAGTAATTATTTTAATCATTACGTAAATGTCTATATGCACCAGTCTTAATGCTCATGTACCTGATAAGTATGGAACAATCACATTTAACTAAATTCAGGAATAATTATCATACATAACTTTTAGATATCCATTTCCTTCTTCTTCAGAGTACAACTTAAACACGTGACGGACCACCATCGAATACTAAACAGATTCTTTCTAGACATAAATTGCTAACGAACTAATTTCTTATTCTAAAAGAGTAATGGCAATTAAGGAGATGCTGATTACCTCCACAATTGTGTAGAAACCATTGTCATGCAAACAACGAAACTTGAAGACAATTAAAATCATATTAACGAAAATATAAGATGAGGCAAGTTGAACAATTGAAAATGTCATGAAAAAAGAACAATGATTGTAGCGATAGAAACATATTTTTTGCAAAGAAATTAATAACTCCATCCATATATGAAATTATTAAGGTTTTGAATTCCAAACTGAGATTTTAGTAATCTTATTATACAAAATTAGATTAAAATAATTTAAATTATATATAATCCCTTTCTTATTATTTATTTGCGGGGTCGATTTTGGCATTCAGTATTCGACTAATTATGAAAGACCACTAACATTTGACCTTATAATTTGTTGCTAAAAACATGGTGATGGGAGAAGATATAATAACACAACCATTGCGTAAATCTCGCAAACTCGTCTGGTATATTCTGATTATTAAAGAGGTTACTAAGATCTGTTTTTGGAACTTACATCATCATGGTCCACGCACCACCACCATTTCCTGTTTCTCTATACATCTCATATTTATAGTGTTTATTAGTAAAATAAAGCAGTACGATATGATGACATGTTGAACTAATTTATAATTTAAGGCCTGTTTAACAATATACCATAACATTAGCAAATAAATTTCATTTCGTAAATGTCACGTCCTTATTATTTAAAGGCATTATTCATTAGCTTTGCAAGTTGCTTATATTAATAAAGACACAGTTTTATTATATAATTAAATAAATAATTATTTCATAATTTTACCGATACGATCAAGAATGTTATGATTACTTGTGGTAGTTTGGAGCTACTCAGACATACAGAGACAGATAACGTACGACAGTATACTAGTACGAAAGAAATAGACATATTGTGTGGACCCATAATGATTGAGAACATGAGAAAGAAAAGAAAGAGAAATAAATAGTCTTGCAAGGGATAGCGGTAAATTTGTACGAAGGTGAAATCGCTCTGAGTAACTGTAACCTTTTAAGCTTCACAGTGGCCATAACTTCAATTATAACCATCAAAATACGAGTAACATTTTTCAACTAGACCAGAAATTAAATCATCCCAGCTGGCCATGATGTAGCTGCTAATAGCTTTTCGTCTTGTTAAATCTACAACTTCCTTCCTTTTCAGTTATCCACAAATCAGACAATTAAAAACACATTAAGGAAAATATATACGACAAGCAACTTCTAGTCAGGGACCATTCTGAACAATTTGCCTGAGCTGTTGACAAAATATTTTCCTTTTAGAAACTAACACAAAACAATTCATCCCTAGACTGTGTTTTGTTCACTCAACATCCGGAGCAAGTTAAACTTCAAAAGTCCAAACAATAGTTTAAGACCGGGTAGGCCCGGGCCACCTTTTATTTACAAAAGGTGAAATACTACTACTACTCAGAAATTTTGAATAATGACATCATAGGTTACAAAAATTCATTTCTTTATATCTATTTTTTGATATAAACAAAAATAATAATGAACACTAAATTTTCCTTGTTTCTTGGGAGGCTTATCAAAATTACATAAGGCATATCTTGTAATAGAATATAATATTATGCTCTAGAGAATAATCAAACATTAATACATTTTAATATGTATTGAATAAAATGGATATGCACAAGGCCTGTAATACCTCGTGCTTTGGATATACTCCACTGAAATCTTACAATTTTTTGTGGGGGGTCAATAGAAGCTTTACCTCAAGTTTGTGGGGTCGCCACCTTTGTCCCCCGGCCGCCATCTTGGAAAAAGTGGTGAAAACACTTTTTTCGCGATATCTCGGAAACTATGCGTCTTACGAAAAAAATGTAGAGTCATAATTTGTAGCAAATTGTTTTGCCTACAAATATGTTTATATAACTTTTTGCCCTAAATTAATAATTAAAGAAGTTATAAGCAAAAAAGTGAGATTTTTTTATTCATTCCTAACTCTTTTCTTTACCATAGAACTTGCCAAATTTAACTTGTCGAATGTTAAGCAGGTACAAAAGGTCCTCCGTTTTCCCCGCCACCTATGAGGTAGAGTCCGTAGGCGCCCCACACATGTCCCAAAAATAAAATTGCGTCCTCTAACAAATGCAAAGCTCATGTAACATTTCAATGTAGTAATAATACTTTTGTACTAACAGAATTGAATTTGTACAAGATAAGCGGCAACTTTGTGAACTGTATTGGTATTCAAGCAAAAGAAATTAACTTTATCATCCTAAAATGATGACAAGGCAAAATTAAAAGACTTAATAGCAATTTTCGACAATTATTTGAAGCCGAAACAAAGTGAGTCTATAAACAGCTATAATTTTAACAAACATTATTAAGAAGATGGTGAATCATTTGATACATTGTAGTAAAATAATAAGTATTTCAACAAATAACCAAACGACAATACTATTTTAATCCCCTCGCAGTTAACCAAACAACATAGTTTCTTTGTCAATTCAGGGCCCACAGAAGATATAGTTCACCAATCCCGAAAAATATAAAAACTTAAACCGATTTGTACAGTAAATATATTATTAAGACTACTTTTCCCATCTTTGTCATGATTGAGTAAAATGACATAGTACAACCATATTGACTCTCGTTTATAAACTCTCGACCAACATTACACTATGCTGGGGCTTTATCTGCCTTAGTATTAAAGAAAAGCATTAAAGCAATAGCTGTGCTGAAAGAGCTTTCAAATCGGACCAGTAGTTCCTCAGATTAGCGCGTCCTATCAAACAAACAAACTCTTCAGCTTTATATATTAGTATATAAGATTATAAAATATTGTTGTAAATGCAAAGCCATATTTTTCTTTATATATTGAGCGTTAATATTTAACGTTATTAACATTTCCGCATGTTAATATCGCATAAACTCATCGCGATATCTGCCTGAAATGGCATAAACCTTTAAGATTAACGTAGATGAGGAAGCTTCACCTTTATGCAACTTTTTTAACAAATATTTTCTGACACTTAGGTTATATGTATGTAAAGCGACTTACCGTCCTTTACTTCACACTTTGGACCGTAATCACTGCAAACAAGCCTGTGTACTCAAACCTTGCTCACACTGTGCGCCATGTTATACATGTTGACCGTGAAACTTTGTAAAACTGTATGTTTAGCAAAATACTAAGCAAATATAACTACTAGAAAAGCTTTGAATGTCGGTCATCAAATTGTTTAAATTATTCTGATAATTACTAGAGATGTATTTAGATCTCACCGTAATAGATAATTACCTAATGACGATATCGAGAAAATGGGAATACCTACCGAAAATATTGTTGAAATCACATTCGAGTTACGAGAAAAGAACACAAGCATAACCTAGCTGCTTAAATACCTAATTTAGCGTCTTGTTCTATAAGACAAAGTCAAAGAAGAAAAATCGATGAATACTTGTTATTAAAAAACCTTATTCTCAAAAGAACATTACAGTCTACTTATATGGAATATAATTTTATAAATGAACTTACATTCTATTTCGTTGAATCATTGATGTCTTCTGTATTTAGAAAAAACTATTAAAATTCAATCGACAGAATATTTGTATAAATATCAATCAATTTTATTTTATTGGAATATAATCCTCTCAGAAAAAAATATTTGTAGGCCTAATTATTTTACACGAGCAAAGTGACTTATTTAGGACCGAATAAGTTATTTATAGAATAAAGTATATATAACATAGAAAGAAGAAAAATAAAAATGTCAGTTGCAGGAACAAAAAAAATTAGTCGGGTTACAATTTATTCAACTGATGACTTTTATCTAATGATTGAAAAATCTATCATTAAAGTTTTTAAATATATTTTTTATTATATACCTATTTAAATATAAAATAAACAATATACATTTCTCTAAAAAAATACAAATATTATATAGGTCCAAAATTGAAAACAATGCTGATTTAAAATTACAATTACTCGTTTTAGACATCCAATTTTCAAACTTTGGATTTATCCCACACCAGTACAAACTCGCAATACGCATTTAGGGTAGCTGATTTATTTGCGGGTATGAGGCGTGAAGCAAATGAACTGCCCCCGTTACGAGATATACGACACGACCGCGCTGTAACTATCAGTCTATGTACAGTCTTGTATCACACATAGTTACAGTAAACACCAGCTTAAAACAAGCTAATGGGTTAACTAAATCGAAGACACCAAAATAACAGATGTTTAGGATTAGTTATAATTCCTACGTTACAATGTTTGTTTAAGTAGTGTTAATAACATATGTCCCTAGTAGTGCCACCCATTATTATTGTACTGCTCTAATATTTGCGGGTAGTTGTGATTATTACTACTGCTCGTTTCGTCGTCGTTCGAATATAAAAGCAAGCGGGTGTAGCGACGAACGATCATCCTGACTTAGACTTTGTCTGATGCAAATGTCTCAGTAGTGCTTTAAGGTGGCTAACTACTGTGCAAGAATCATAACATATAATTAATTAATTATACTTCAGATCAAAAGTTTTTATTTTGAAGTCAACTAAAACAGTTGTTTCCAAGTTCTAAGTATTTCGCTGTATAAATACCGCACTAACAGTCGTTAGGTTCTAAGACTGGTTTGGACCTCCCACTTTTGGGGTACAACGATACACCCCGTTATTTATATCTTAAATTTCGGCATTTTTATTATCTCTACAATATTACGTAGCGGAAGAAAATATATTTAGAAACTTTTTTGAAGTGAAACTTCTTTAGAATCGATGTGAACGGAATCATTTTATTACGAATTAATTCGAAATAAAGCACATTTCTCTTTACCCGTTAGTATTAACTATCAATTTAAATAAAACTTAAAAAAATTCAAATGAATTTCAGCTCTATCTGTATATACTTAGGCAAATATTCTTTTAGATCAAAGAAAATCGTGTGTAACAGTGCATTGCACTTTGAACTTTATACTAGTGATTTAAAGTGTAATTTAGATTTTTTCATTATAACATGCTGACTGATGTAGGCAAAAGGAATTATATTTATATTAATAAAAGTTAGAAAGTAATTATCTGTGAGTATATTCATTGAAGATTCACTGCTACTGTTTGTGAACTGCACACACTCAATTTTAAGAAAAATGATTAACAATATCGCAAGAGTCCTTGTTTTATTAAAATTATTTTAACTTTGTGGTTGGAATTAGTGATATAAATAAAAGAGTAATAATTCAGTCGTTGCTATTAAGGTTAAGAGAAGATAATATCTAATTATGAGCGTAGCAGTATAACTGATCTATGATGGATCGGCGCAGATAATCAATACCTTATTCGCAACCAGTTTTTTACAGGCAAACGCATTACCGTTTACGGTCGTGCGGTTGCGGCCGTCGACTTCGCTTGCGGCTAAGGAGCCTCCAAATTCCCACCATGCCGAAGCTGTCATTGCAAACCGGCGATTAGTCAGCCACCTAAGTGCTACTTTCGGATTGTTTTTCTCTTTGGCGACCGTCGGTAACAGTAATTTATGCGACTTTGCAGTTTCAGTAGCGCGTCGAAATTTGCAATCGGTGGTGGAGATCCCGGCAAAACCGAATGATTATATATGGAGTAGAGAGCTAACTTTTGAACTGGAAGTTCTGCGGGTGCAGTGGTTTAGCACCTTTTTTGTTGACAATTGTTACAAAGTCCGAGAACATACATTTGCTGTGGTTTTCGAAATATACTGTTTGTGTCCAGTTTCCTACGGTTTAAATTGGGATTATACCAAATAAAAAGCGCTGTTGTCGCTGCATCCGTGTTGAGTTTTTTTTCACTTCGCATACTATCTATAATATGTCAGGTTTGTTCGTATGTATATGTTTATTTAGATCGTAGCGTGATGTTACATGATACATGTGGGCAAACTCAGGTTGCCAACTGTTTTTGGGAATAATAACGTATTTATTTCATTTTTTAAGTGGGTAAAAAATAAAATGTTTGGAAGGAAAACTTTTATTTATTTATTTCTTCTCTTGAGGATACTATTTTTGTGTGCTTCTGGCTCACACTAACAATTTTTCACTATCCTTTAATTTTTGAAACTTATCTTTATATTCCCAATTTAAATCTAAATAAACAAGTAACTCATTTGAGATCGCTTTGAGCGATAAGGCCACCTATTGTATTGCCTAGAAAATATTGTAAAAAAATGGTCTGGGTTTGTAATTGTTTATTTTAGTGTGCAATAAAATGTTATCTCTATCTCATTTTTATTAAATTTATAGATGTCATGTCCCTGTCTTCTCGCTATTTTAGATTAATTACTGAAAAAATGTTTCAGTGAAAGCTTGACCGATAATAGTTGAGTAATTATCCAGTGTTTCGTTTTACGCATCACAGTAAAGATTTTACAAAGTGTTTTATTTTTATGTAAAAGTATGAAGTATATTTACCAAAAATAAAATAGGTATATTGATAAGACAGTGGCGTAGTCACTATAGTAACTATTTTGTAGTGATGTATCTGCAGGCTCGAATTATATTTGGAGCAAAGTGCTCTGTATTTGTACAGTTTATTTCGCTATGTGGAAATACCGTTATTTGTCTTATTTCTCAAAATCTGCTTTATATCTTCGCTTGAAAATGGGTTTACCACCAGTCCACGTCAGTCCGCGCATAATACAGGGTTCCTTACAGGTGACGAATTTCAAATGACGTTGTCACTTGACTACTGAACCCTATAAAATATCCCTTATACCAAAAGTAGTAAGGAAACCAATTTTTGTTAAAAGTATGTTTTTAACTGACAAGCGTACATAGATGTGAGGGTGGATTTGATTATTTTATAAGAATTAAGTTTTTACCCAAGTAGCAATAGTCGGTACCTTAAAAGTGCTAATATAACTTGCATATATGGGAAAAGTAAATAATAACAGTTTAGTGTATATCTGACCCATTATTAAAAATATAAAATTATCTCCAGAAGGTTATCTGAAAGAAATCGCTGTTAGCGATAAGACCGCCGATTGTACTAGTTATAAGATTGTTAATTCATGTGTATTATTATTTTCTTGTGTGCAATTCTATTCTATTCTATTCTATATCTGAAGATTGTAAAGAACTACAAGAAGAATAAAAGGCGGCAGAGCAAGGTGCAAAAGGTAACGAAAGTGGGTGCGACAAATAAACAGCTAACATCCTTGCTCCAGTGTCCCTTGTTTTGTGCAACTGTTTGCTTTTTGTATTGACAGGCGACGTTTTCTCTGTAAAGAGGGCCAAGCAAACATGGCAGGGCGCTCGTCGTGATTGCGCCAACTTCTGGTATATATGTTTGTATCGCCCAAGTCTTTGATTAGCTGCTTCAGATTTTAGCGATAAAAAAATGAGCGGAACTTGTTAAGCTGTTGTTTGTTTAGGATTTGCCCTGCACTAAATTGTTGGTGTGATCTGAAAAAGAGAAAATTAAATTATTTTAATAATATCGTGCATTATGGAAAGTTAGAGAACTTATTTTTAATAATATACAAGGAAAGGAAAATTTGGATTTGGATTTAAGGAAGGAAGTTAAAGGAAGATCAATATAAGATACATATTTCAAGCCGACCCGAAAATAATTGTGAAAAAGAGAAAGAGGAGAGAGAATAATGCATTGTAATATTTTTAATTTACTCAGAGAATAATTACTTTTTCATTCATATTTTTAACTAAATATAGATGGAATAATACAAAAAAACGGGTATATTTATGTCTATTTTTATTTGGCACTTTCTGTGTCTTTAATGGATAATCTAGACGGTCACATTTAAGCTCCGACATGTGTAAAACACAAAAATCTATTTAACCTAGACTTAAGAACTGTCATCATAACATCACTTACAAATCAAACGCGAAGTGAATATATATTTACATAGAAGAAGTTTTATTGTTTCACAAAACAAAAAATACACTGGGACGTGACATAGAAAGCAAGTCAGATATTATTAAGAGAATAGCTATATCCTAAACGTGTCAATAACGTATAAAAATTGCCAGACTATTGGACAAATAAAATTGGCCAACATGACCCTTTTAATACTACCGGTATAGTTACTGAATCTTTTCTCGAATTCCGTTTTGTTTTCACAACAGCCAACCCCATGTTTTTATATCGGCTGCCATTATTTTGTTACACGCAATCTGTATGCAGGATTCGTAATTACTATAGATTTACAAAAGCTTGTTTGTTGTAACAACAAGAAATGCCAATTACATTTCTCTGGATATATTTTCGTGCGGTAATTTTATTTGTTAGTTACATTTTATTGGAGTTTGTGACCCTTGTTACATTTTATATTCTTTATGAGCACTGAAGTTTCGTGTTTTATTGTAAAATAAATTTAGTGTGATATTTTCTTAGATACGGTTTTAATAAATTCAAAGGATTTTTTTCTTATTATTCAAAACTAGTGGACCTGGTAAACGTTATATTAGTTACCCTAACCTAACCTAACTAACCTAGTAACGCCATCTACCGGTTCTAATTCTGAACCTGAATCATCACGACATTCACTCAAGACACAACATTTCATCAAAATGGGTCAAACTATTTTTAAGTTTCAGCCAAACCAACAAATAGCAATTGCTTTTTTATTCAATACTTTAAACTGCTATTAAAAATTTGTTAGTAGGGCCACATATGAGTCGCCCGGAATCCATTGATATTAGTAAAATTTTTCGTCACAACCTAATTTTTGTAAATTTTAACCGAAAAAATTAAAATTCCGTTTTCTCCTGGCCAATTAATCCTTTTTAAGGATTCTGATTTTTTAAATAATATTTTATAGGCCTTGCATTCAAAACATAATAATCTTCTGAGTGGGTCATATATCATAAGGAGAGATGTGCAAAGAGAAAATAGCTAGTGTATATACGTTTACCCAAGAAAGTTAATTGCCTTAACTGATAACAATTTAACTAATATCCAAGTAACTTTAAGACAATTGTGATTAACAGTTGACCTATTTTACTTATTAATTTATTCATAGAAATATAAGCTCTTAAAATCTATAATTCGCTTTTAATCTGACCATTTTACCTTTTTACTAGATCTTTTCCATTTACGCGATTCCAATATCCTTAAATGTTATTCCATTAATTTAGTTTTTACAACTTCCAAGCTACTACTTCTGAGACAGCCGCAGAGATAACACTAATTTGAAAATAATTCATCAATAATAAACTTATTTCACCTTTACGGTGGGTCCTCATCTGGGATAATGTTAAAGTTATAGGCCATTTCACGCAGATGTGGCGATGTGTGTAATATGTTATATTGTTGATATAGTATAATATGCTAACGTTACATATTGACTGGTTACGTATGTATACTAATATAACTATTCGTTAATAGCGTTATTTTTAATTCTATAAATAAGACACATTTATACATTCAATAACTTTAACATTATCGCGGTTGCACCCCATCATTAGAAGGAGTAACCTTTGATAATTTACTGGTGTATGAATAGAACGTGATTCAAAATGGCCGCTATATCACAAATAATGGCACTATATATCGCATATATACATCTAAAGAACCTATTTACGCTTCAGATATGAAAGAGTTGAGGGCTTAGATCCTCCCACCTCTGTAGGAACAATTAAAACATGAGGGCTAAGGGAGTTAGGGAGTGACTACTGAGTGGAAACGATGACGGCACCGCTCGCAATACTTCCGACGCCTTGTTATACAACAGAAAAAGTCCATACTTGGGTAAATTATGTCTCGTCACGTTCGTACCGAGTTTCAATTGCAAGCGCTTGCAGTTAATATTTTTTTAATTTGCTCCCTCACTTTTTTAAACGTACATTTCAACTCTTTGTGTTTGCAGCGAATCTAATTTAGTGGAATGGAAACGTAGTCTGCTTTTAACATTGATTTTAATAATTTATTCGTCGTACCGGCACATCATAGTTAACCATGATATTATTCGTTTTTAAACTGTTATCGTAATTTTTCAACTGAAGAACAACTTGTTACTATGACATATTTGTGTGATTGTATTGTAAACTTCTTATTCATTCTTGAGGTGTAGTCATAACAAAAGTAATTAACCAATCTGGAACAAGCACTAAGCTACAAGGACGCCTGTTGTTTTATCTAAAAATATTGTTACTAATTTATTGAGTCTGTTAAAAATGAGAGTTTGTTGTAATAATCAATCTATATATATTCTTGCAATTAAGAATTTAAAAATAATTCATATAATTCTAATTAAATATTATCTCTACAAGTGATTGTTATCATCAAATAAAATAAAACTGTTCAATTTTCTAAACATATCTTAATAATAATCGACTACACCAGTACAAGGATGTGTTCAGATGTTTTTCCTGCGCTCTAGTGTCTAAACTCTAAACACATTCTCCAGTCGAATCCAGAATGGCGGCACGCCGAACAACAAAAGTTTATCGTATGTACACGACGCTACTAAAACAATGAATCCGATGTATGTAAAGTGAAGGGGGTGTCGCCAGTTGCCACCACGATAGTTCTCATGACGGCCCACCGATGCGGAAGGAAGCCGTACTCGAGTTTTTTTCAAAATGGCGCCCTGTCAGACGTCATTCTGACGTGCAAAACAACAGAAAATAAGATGGCCGCCTATAAAAGGGTTTGCAGAGTGATTTGGCGAACGCTTGTTATCAAAAGCTATTCGAATATCTTATTTACTTTTAAAATTTTCAATTAATCATTTGCCCTTCCGAACCAATCTTGAAACTTACAATTATTAACAACCAATTTAACAATTTTACGCAATTTCATCCATGATTGTAACAGTTTAGATTCAAAATAAATATTTGTCAGAAATATCAAGTTTCTTTTTTTGTTACTAAATTAGTAGTTGAACGTTTAATCAGAACACCTATAAGTTTGATAACTTTGTTTATTCTAGCCGTAGTATTACTAAATAAGACGAGAATGACAGATGTTTTCACTAAAATGAGTGAAATAAAATATAAGATGCGGTATTTATAATATGTATATTGGTTATTAAGCAACGTTCAATATCAGCAATCGGAATAAACATGATTAATTATTAAATTGTTCTATAAAAGTGATCCGCTTGGAAATAACTGCAACGTAGAAGTAGCAAACAGTGTTTACTGCATCGACCTTGACCTGACCTCGTTTTTACATTGCAAACGTTTTTATCTCAACAGCACGTTTTTCACATTTTTCATTTCAGCCCATTGCCGTTTGACATTGTAGAACCCTTTTATCATGAGTTTCTACGAGTGTGGCGTCAAAACGGCTTTTTCTCTTAAATCAAAGTAAAGCAGCTCTCAGGCAACGGGCAGGGCAATATGAAACAGGTCGAGCCGAGCGCAGGCACTCCAAAGGGCCCGGTCGTCTCAGATGTCGCTCGGAGAGCCCATTCGCGACTCCCGGCCACACCCTCCACTCGTCTCGCACATAAGCCGACGAGCGGTCCGCTTTATTTATTATGTACAGCCATTAACGCCACTGCCATCATGGCGGCGAGTTTTTCAATTTTTAATTTCCCTCTTACGGTGGCGGTGACTCTCCACAAACGCTCCCCGGATTGACACTTAAGTTTCTAACTCATCTTGTCGCAGCCATTGCACTGAAGTCACCCCATGCTTACTTTAATCAGTCGCTATTCATAAATCAACTGAATAGTATGTTTCCTAAATTTAATTTAATTGTAGAATGTTAGAAAGCATTGCACCAAAACAATTAAATATTTTGATATTTGAAGATGCTTTGATGAAATAGTTTAAAACAGTAATAATAACAACCCTAAAAGGTCCCACTGCTGGACACAGGTCTCCCAGTTGTAGGAGGACGCACAGTATAGGTACCACCACGCTTGTCCAAGTTATATTGGCGGGCTTGACACTTCGGTTATCTCGATATGTAGGTTTAATCAGGATGTTTTCTTTTCACCGTTAGCACATGGTAATTGTAACAATATGCACTTTCGGTCAGAAAACCGCCTACGTGGTATTTATTATAAAAAACTATTTCCATATCACTTTACGTAACGTGGGTGCACTATCGACTAAGCTACCACGACTATCAAATGATTAACAAGTAACTAATCTTCATATAAAAACATAACAAATTACTAACTGTCTCGTTTATGTCGAATTACAGGAATCATCTAGAAAGCGAAAATCTCAAGATATTCCCTTGAGACGGAGTCAAGCTGAAACTTCCAGAAAATTGATTAATCCCATCACAGTAACTTTGACATGTGTTAAGTCAAATAGTTGGTCATGTATTTAATAATAGGTATTTGTCGAACGCATATAAGGGGCTTCATTCCGTCTACGAACTAAATACACACCCAAAAGTTATTTATAAGGCTTCTAAACCTGTATCAAAATGGCGTCCCTTTTTCGTTTTAGTTTAGCCTTTACGAAACAATAGGTACTAAGCAATTACGGAGGAATGCGAGAACTTAAAGTTCAAGTAATATTCTATATTTACCGGTAATTGAATGCGCAGTTACCTTTCGCCCACTGTTGGTGGCAATATTGATTACATTTAATGATAAATCAGGAGTAAGGATTACTTATAAGTGAAACTTGGGGAGGCCTACGTCCATCAGTGGGGAACGGTTGGTTGACGACACACAACTAAAAGCGCATAAGCTCGCAAAATTCTAATATATATCGACGAGGTAAAACACCTGGATGTTTTAGTTTATAGATTCGAGAAAGTTGTTGGAAGTCCGATGTTAGGTAATCTTACTGATGTATATTCAAACTGTATGATATGGAATTATGGATATAGCATGTTGCAAATCCGCTTAAAAATCTTATATTTTGTTTGATTTTGGTAAGGGTCAAAATGCGTAAACAAAGTTCGCATTGTGCCTGAAATAGAAAATATCGAAAACAAGAACATAGTGGTCGACGAGGCAGTGTTGGTTGAACGCCACAGGCTGAGCCCAGACTTCCAAACTATTCCGCAACTGAGTGTCCATCTCATCCAAACCCAAGACAACTTTCAGCTGCTGATTCCCAAAATTTATTTCATTAAATTTAATTCTAAACTCTCAAGGGCGGTCGACTGGGAATTCGGTCAGAGGCAAACGAGTTAAAGTTCACGAGTAGGTAGGTACACGCCAAATTAATCTTAAGGGAGTTTCGATGTTATCCTGCTCCGCGGACTTGGAGTGCGCCAAGTCCGGCGGACATTATAAATTAACAAACCCTCGCCAGTAATTAAGCGGGAGGTGTGCTTCACATCGAGTTTAACGAACAAAAATTCAATTAACCCAAATTGTGCTATAGCGATTTTTCAACGCGGTCTCCATATACACATCTCGTGAGAACTTGTCGAAGGATTTTCTCTCTCATATCTATATGCTAAAAGCCTAAAAAAAGCCGTAAAATATAGCAAGTCGAGTTGATTTAAAAAATATTAAACCTAATTTTTTTAACATAAATTTAATAAGACATTATATAAAACAACGAAAAATTCACTCGACTTGCTATATTTTATGATCAAAGTTTACTCAAACAAATCAAATAGTTTATTTTGTAAAAACACGATAGCTATTAATAACTGTTTTTATTTTAATTAAATTTAAAAAAAAATTAATGATGCAACCTGCACCTCGAGATAACCGATGTCTCAAACCTGCCAAGCCACCTTGGACAAGCGTGGCGGGTATACTGTCTATTTCCCCTATAATGGGAGGCCGTCTGCCTGTCTGCTGAACTCTTGCAATAAAAAATTAATGTGATTTTAATCATTTTAAGGGCTTTCCAACCAAGAGAGATTTGTTTTTTTGCAAAATCATTAAACATATTTTTTATTAAAGAAATATGTATATTTCTTCTTCTTCTAACTTTACGGATTTCCTTGAATTTGATGTATGATGTTTACAGATACATACAGGAAGAAGTTAAATGTATGGAAAGAGAGATGGTATATATTTTTCCCAATAAGTAGGAACTATATGCAAATTAAGCTATGTATGATATATTATAGTAACGAATTTATATGTACGTCGCCCAGTGATCTTAAATCGACCATAATTAATAATTCAAATTATAAATTTGAACATTATCCTTAATAATATTTAGAAGTTTTTGACAACAGAACCTTATTCTGTTGTAACCAAAGAGTATGTGTTAAATACATGGTGGTGTGTGTAATGTTTTTTTATTGATTTAATGTCTTTTTAAGCATAATTAGCAAAAAATATTAGCATTTTGCACTTCTTCTCTATATAAATTATAAGTGTGTAAAAAATCATAGTCCTCCGTCCGCGCAATTTTCGTAAAAAGGGGTACAACGTTTTTGCTTCACATATAATGATATTTTGCTATAGCATTTTCTTTCTTGTTTCAGGTAACAATAGAGACCACCTATATTGTTTTACTCCTACAGGTAAATTAAAAGAGCTATGATCAATATGATCGTATAATATTATTTATACAGACATTATATTATAATGCGACTTGAAATATCGCACCAAAAATCTCAATAATTTTAATATTTACCACGTGACCGCACAGCGAAAACTCTTTGAACACATCTGCTCAGAAATGGGACTCGGAGAGTTTCTGTCAAAATAAGTCAACTTGAAACTTTATAATTAACACAGTTAAATGTCCATTAAATACGTCAAATGAGTCGCCTCTTCATTTGCATATTTTGAAGCGGCCGTCGGGCTCACTAACAGCGGGCGCTTCGTTTCCTAGGAGTCCCAAGGCGAACGTACTCGTATGTGCAGCGCCTTTACCCATTCGCCTGCGATATGGAATTAAATGTTGATTAATATCGCACGTTTTAGGACTGCGCTGGGCTCTGCGGCCGGGTACTTCAGACAAACCCATTCAGGTGTTCAATTTAGAGGCACTTTGCAACTACAAACTAGTCAGTTAACAGTTAGCCGTCTCATGACTCGCAGCTGGGCCGTGTGTTCTTTACCCTAAATAACGCCCGCTGTGTAAGGATTTCTGGTAATTAATTGCTTCACTTTCCCATGCATAAATTCGAGTATGCTTGTAAGATTCACTTATGAGTTAAACGACAATACCCTTTTTACTGTCGTCGATCATTCGCAGTCCACTGCTGGACGTAGGCCTCTCCAAGTCGGCGACACTCATCACTGTACTCTGATTTCCTCATCCAGCGCCTACCGGCGACGTTGCAAAGGTCTTCGGTGTATCAGGCTGAAGGGCGTCTGACACTACGACACTTTACCGAGATGCGGTCTCCACTCCAGGACTCGTCTGCTCCATCGACCATCGGTCCTGCGGCAAACGTGTCCATCCCACTACCACTTCAACTTGCTAATTTTCCCATCCCATCCCGCAATGCTTGAAGACGAATCTTCGAGCGGTGCGTCCTCCCGTCCTGACCTCCGAGACTCCAGACTGAGACATGGACACTGATTCCTTTTTATTAAATTAATTTGATTAAATGACTATTAAATCATTGATTATAAAAATACATATAGCTTATTTATTAAATAACAGAAATTTTAATTTTTAATATTATTACTTCTTCATGACCTTAGAGATAGACCGACTGTGAACAAAAGAAAATGTTTGATTTCGATAACGGGAATGACCAATTTAAATTTTATTCTAGGTATATGCATCAGAAATTACGCGCTGGAAATTTTTCTGAAAACCCAATTTTAAAGTTTAATTTTAAATTGCTTTGAAAAACAGTAATGTAAAATTGATGTATGTAAATACAATAAATCATAAATATAATATTAGAAAAGTTAGGTCACTGGGACGAGATCGCTTTAGGCGATGAGGTCGCCTATTGTTTTGCCTAAAAATGTTTTGTCATTATATTCTTGTGCTTGTATAAATATTTTCTTTTACATTTATTAGATAGTAGTTAGGTCTTTTTTAACCACGCCTAACTTTAAACGTAACAAATTTTATATCTAGAAATAAATATTTAAAATTAAAGATCAAAATTAGGTATCATTTGTGTCAAAATTGGCACAGATACTTCACCCTTATTTACGAGTACTAACAATTTGCTATTTGCCTCTATAATAAAATATATAGTTATTTTTTTGGTGCACTACGCCTGGTCTTTAGGGAGCGCTCGGCTGTCAATCACTCGCCCACCACTCCACAATAGATCAAATAAAATATTTACAAGCCTTATCCGATGCGGCCGCGACTCCATTATAGATGGTCTTTATAAAAGTACGGCCTATCATATTGCCCTAGGGGGGGTTAATAAGGCGCTTTTACCTAGAATTGGTTACTTATTTATAGGCCGATGTCTAGACACGTATGGTTTGCCTTTTAGTTTTCCAGTATTTGCTGTCACGAACCTATGAATTTATTACTAGCTAGTGCGGTTTCATGTTGTGTAGTTAAGTATAATCATAGTGATTAGTGTTAGTACATTCGATTCCTGTGTTAAACATTCGAACTATTAGAAAAATACCATTTTTTAAATGAATTTATAAGTTTGTGTTTGTCCACTGTCTCACCTGATATTGGTGATGACTCGGTCTAGGATAGAGCTTACCTAAAAATACATATTCACCCATGACTTAAAGACTTCAATTTTGTAGGTATTTGTCGTGAAAAACAGACCAGAAAATATTACACTTTCGGCAGTATACACCAGAAAACATGAAGCGAAGCGCTTCTTTTCCTGACTGGTGGTGTTTCCACCAATACATGGTCCATGTCCGGTGAATTGGGGATAGAGGAACCAACTCTTGCAGTTCTAAGGAACACTCCTCGAAATATATCCGATAGAAGACAAATAGCCTCACGTCTATGCAACAAGACCTTGAAGTTGAGGTTTCACGTCAACTCGGTACTTTGTCTAGAAATTATGGCAAGGGAATATTAAGTGATGAGATTCGATTTGGGCGCTCATCCATTTCATCGTTGATCATTGTCAAAAAGTAAATTGATGTTTGACAAAGTGACGTCAACGCTGAATTTAAGTTGAAAAGCTTTTAGGGATAATTAATGTGCACTGACTTTTAAACTTGAAGAAAATTTTAATTTGTCATCGATAACAATCAAAACCGTTTTATAATTTTTGACAGTTTGCGAAATTAAACGAAATCAAAATTGATGTTATTTAAAAACCTATGAAATTCAAATCGTACAAATTTTATAAACTGAAATGACTATCATAATACCTACTTTGAATTTAGGTCAATTCTTTTATATATCTATCAAAACGCCTCACTGACTTTTCGATTATGAAAAGGCTGGTTCATACTTCGGAAAACAGATTAGTATAGCTAAGTCAGCCAGCCTGCTGGGGACCTTAGCTATTGACTTCGAAGACTAAGGATTAGTATTCAACTCATAGTCTTAAGGGTTTAGAGAAAGAATTCAACATAAATGTGTTACAACATTGTAGTATTTTAAAATCAGCCTTATAAAAACCTTACCTCGTTACCTCGTTGGGACCCTATAGCGGTTCATTGTTCGAGCTTAAATATATTTAATCCATTAAAACAAACATGAATTTTCTATAACAACACCCTCATTTGAGGCTACAAAAACTTAGCCCAACACACACCCTAAGTACTCACATTTTTCATAGAGCTACTTTCAATTTCTTTGGTAAGCCTGCGCAAATCCAAGAAAATCCTTCACCCTAATCTCAAATCGGTGTTTGAGAGCAAATGTCGCGCTATCAGCTCTCCTCAGAGTAAATAACGAGTTGAAAAATGACAGTAATAACTATAGGGGATAATGAGTGGGGCGGAAATGCCCTGAGGAATACATGGGGCGGCTCTGTACCAAATGTTGCACCAAACGGCCGCAAGGTAAATAAACCATTGCCTACAGTTTTATTTTCATTTTAAATCAATACAAAATTCGATGCGCTGATGTTTTCGAAACCAGTTTTTCACATATTATATACTGAAGAATGAAACGCAGGATCTGTGAAAATTGGGTACCTAAATGATATATGTCACAACAATTCGTAACACATAAAAAAGGGTTTAAATGTTATCATAATACTATTAAAATATCACGATAAAAATAATTATAATTACTGTTTAAATAATAAAATAATTAATACGCTTATATTTGTACAAAATTGTAACGTTCTAGTTTTCTATATTCCTACAAATTTATAAAGCTGCGAGGTTTTGACTGTTAAAAAATTATCATATATGATTTTACTGTCAGCTATCGACTGCTGGTTTTCAATTGTGGTATGGAATGCCTAGATTTTATCGAAAAATAAAATAATATTTCTTATTTTTAAACTACGTGTTGTTTTCCGTTGAATTCTTTACCATATTTCACAGGTAACGTAACCAGTGGCAAAATTCGGGATTTTACCATTGCTCAACAGTGGTCACGCAGCATGAGGGTAGCTAAATAGTTCACGACACAAACGACTGTGTCGCTGACATTTCAGGTTTCCACTATGATTTAATTAATACAAAAACAAAATTGATTGAAACAACTTAAGATACTTTTAATATTTCGTTTGAACACAGAGTATTTGTTGAATGTTACTCATTCAAGTAGCACAATTGTCAAATTTCACTGTTCATGCACCACATCATCAGCTGCGAGTATTAAAAAAAAACTTTATTTAAAAGAGAGCTTTATCAGTTTGAAAATGCAAATTTTATGGAAAGAAATCATACTTTATCTAGATATTGTTTAAATTTCCTGAATTTTGTTGTAACAAAATAGACATAGACAGCCGCGTACTCATCTGCGAGCCGTAACTGTAACCGAGCGGATACAGTAAAATCGCGTACTTATTATCCCCGCAAATTGCTATTGCGCCTAGCCGCCATTTTGGTGACGTAACCGTAGCCGAACACTCAGTACTGTTAGCATCACTGACCGGCGAGTACTCCTACATACCGACTTGCGGATGACGTCACGTGAATGTTAATGTGACAAGGTTCCAGCGCAATAGCAATTTGCGGGGATAATACCTGCGAGCCGTAACCGTAACCGCAGCGGTTACCGTTACGGCTCTAGTGGTTACTGTATCTAAAAAATATAATGTGTGAGAGCGGGGCACACGATGCGTTGCGGCGCCGCAACGTTGTTATGTCGCAGCGGCGCCGCCGGCGCCCCAGAAGCGTTGGACAGTCGCTTAATAAAAATGGATCGTATTACAGCGCATCGTGTGCACGTCACAGATATTTTTATGTAAAATGACGCAGTGACACCGCTCCGGTGCCGCACCGCCGCCGCAACGCATCGTGTGCCCCCGCTCTTATAATCGTGACTCGCGAGCGCGCCGCATCTGCTCGCCTCAAGTTCGCGAGCTACGTATACACTATGATTTTTGGTTATAGTAACTGCAAAGCTTAGAATTACAGCTCGCAGGTAAGTACGCGTCCTAAGCAATCTATTTACAAAATATCGTAAGTAATATAGTAACAGCTAATTTATTGCATTGAATCGCCAATAAAAATGGTTGAAATGGTAAAGAAAAATACGCGTTTAAATCCATTAAAACTTTTTAAAACTAGGTTAGTGTGTATTTAAATTAGTTTATATTTGAATTACTTATCGATATTAAATGCTTTGTTAAGTCTCCTGACAGGTTTATTGTATAACAACAAAACCGTATTTTAAATCGAAAATAAAGTTTAGGCAAGAATCTTGTTAAGTAATCCTATTATGAAAATTAATTTCATCAATAGAAAGGAAAATGAGCACTTTATCTCATCTCGAGAGATCTCATTTTCAGCGAGACGTACTGGGCTTAAATAAATATAGGCGAAAATCACAACATCTCAGCGATACGGTCCACAAAGCGTTCTTATCAGAACAGCTCATTTCCACTCAATCCAGTTCCACGTGCCATCATATGCGACACGAGGGATTCTGTGCTTTTTAAACCCACACCAGTAGGGGAGAAAATGAGCACGAATTTATCAAGAACCCCGTGTTCTTTCCATTAGCAACATCTCAGATTGTCAGAGTTGTAAGCGAGAGCGCGTGTTGCTGGAATAATGACGTAATATACGCAAGACGGTGTAATGACGCCTTTTGATGGCTGCTCCAAAGTCACCATGACTACAAGACATGACACTCGTGTAATAAGATACCGGCAGACATTTATTTTTTCATAAAATATGATATAATGATGATACGTTTAAGCAACGCCCTAAATAATGGTGTGAAAGTGATCTTTGTGATTGATATTAACGACGCTACATTTACAGTTGATTGAATGGTGGAATTGGTTAAATATTTTGTAAAACATTTAATATTACACAAACAACAAATTTGCATAGGTACAAAATCCCAATTAAAATTGTTTGCTAATGGCTGATTGAACTCGAGAAATATTTTCGGCTCTGTAAATAAAGACTAGGGAACTCTTAACACTGTTATTTAGATAACAATAACGCGGGAACTAAATAAATTGTTTGCACACAAATTTTCAATATTCGATGTTAGTTTTATCATCATTCATTTATTTGTATGAGTCGTGGTAACGTAAAGGCTAGGACACGCATCCCAAATCGTAGAGCGCGGGTTCAAATAATGGCCGGAACGCATGCACCACTTAGGCAGTTTTCTGACCTAATGTGCATATTGTTACAATTAACACGTGCTAAGGACGGCAAAGGAAAACATCGCGATGAAACTTGTACATCGAGATAACCCATATGTCAAACCTTCCAAGCCATCTTGGACAAGCGTGGCGGGTATACTGTCCGTTCCCTTATACTCAGAGGCCCGACTCCAGCAGTCCCACTGCTGTATTTTATGGGCTGTTTGTTATTAATGAAAAAAAATTACATACAATAGGCATTTCCTACATTTTTATTGCTAAAAGCAGGCAAACAGGCAGATGACTGTATTGGTGGAAATTAGTTACCATCCTTTATGGATTTCTTTTCCTGTATATAATGTTCACATAGAATGTTAAACTACAAGATGGATGGGTACAAATGGAAAGGTAGACCGAAAAAGAGATGGATGTATTGTGTGAAGGATGATATCATGATATGTAGTGTGACAGAAGATGTATGTCAGAATAGAGGATTGCGGAAGGAAAGATATATTCTGCCGTACCCAAATAATTGGGATAAGGTGAAAGAAAAAAAAGAGGTATATAAAGTGCACATAGGGTGTATTTCGTAGCTCATATCGTTGAATTAAAAAAAAAAGTCACTACCAGGGAAGAACTCAGGAGTGCCTGGCAACTCAGGAGCTGTGGCGAGGTTTGTGTCCAAACGATGAGTGTAGGAAAACCAAGATTCTTAAGTATCTAACCGACTATCCAGGAGTTTTATATAAACCCCACTGCAGTCTATAAGCGACGATATTATTTTTCAAAAATCTGTGAATTGCAAAATATTAAAGTATTCTAAAGAGTATTAGCTAAACTCTGCTGCTTCTAAACCGTGTAGTATGTGTAGTACTTACCTCGAACATAAAGTCGCAACATTAACGAAGTTTGTAGGTACGCATATTAGGTCTGAAATATTTACACATTTATTGAAAAATATAGTTATTGCTACAAAAACGTATTCGCACTGTTAAGTGAAAATAAAAAAAACACACGCAGAATATTTTACTTCATTGCAAAACATAACGTCGGTTGTTAAAAACAATACCTTACAATAAATTTTGATGGGCCTTTAACTTCGGGCGTTTATGTTATAAATTCTTTTTTATTCAACGACACCTTTGTGTTACTGTTTGTTTCATTTTATTGTCCTTTGTGTTTATTACGAACTGTTCCTAACATTTCATACATTTATAAAATAATTTTATCTGCGTTGCGAAACGTGGTGTAGGGATTTTGTAGGAGGTTGGCATTGTCCTGATCTTTTGTGATCCCTATTTAAGAAAATATATGAGACATTTACCCGCTCAAGAGATTTTACTGTCCGTTGCTGTTTTCAAATTATATTTCATTTCAACTGAGAAACAAAACGATTCCTTTAGTTAGGCTTTTCACACAAAGACACAGATCTTACTAACATTGAAGAAGATATGTCAACAAATTGTCATTTTTTAAATGTACTGAGACTTATCTACACAGTCCACAAGAAATACATACTATATTATGTATTATGACGATTAAATATGTATAGTGTAATGTATATGTGTACCACGCTATCGTGTTGGTGACAACTGTACTGATAGCGATGTTAATAATCTAATAATAAAAATAAATAAATAATATTTGAAAACGTATTTTTCTGTGGCACATTTCACAGACACTCACGCTATACAATACTTTCTTATTTCAACTAAAATTGGTATAAAAGTTAGGAAGACTTCTTAGTGTATAATTAATATGAGGTAATTTATACCGTAGACGTTTAATCTTGACCCCTCTTGCCAACATTTCGCAATGAAAATCTGACCATTTGTCAGGTTCAGCCAACTGATTCCCTCCAGTACATATCAAATATCATTTCGAAATTAATCAGAGCATTTGAGGCTACGACGCAGGGAGCCAGTCTGCGTCGTCTATAAATAGTTGTATTTATATCAATAGACAAACAAGAACGATTGACTATTTTGGTATTATATTTGCGTTTAATGCTTCTGCATAGTAAGCTAATAGCGTTTCATTCAGAATTTGCATTCCAATTTTGATTTGAAAATATGTTTCGTTTAGGCAGTGCCGGGGGGTAACCTGGCAATTTCCGCAGATTTGTATTGGAAATATGACAAGCGTCAAAATAACGTAGAAGTCTATGCCGTATCTTACACGTACCAGGATTGTTTGATATGTAAACACATGTCAATTTCACTAAACGATCTCATAAAAGCCGCCTCTTTAAAGTCCCCGTTGACCTAACAATAAAGAAAAACATCGTGAGGAAACCTGATCATAGGGATAATTTTTATCGTCTTTGCAAGACCTTGAAACTACATTTTTTGGTGACTATATATTTTTCATCAAAACTGATATATATATATATCTTTGTGTGTGTTTGGTGATGAAAAAATAAATCGCGCAAAATGTAGTTAGAAGATCCTGACGCCGACGATACTGATGTTAAACTTGTATGTACTTCGGGAATTGGACGGTCCAATCTCAGCAGTAGGTTGTTATTTTTCATTTTATCAATCTCTCTCTTTCCTGGATATCCACACAACCTTATGCAAAAATTCAAATCGTTTGTTTAAGCAGTTTATAAATTAATTGTGATAACTATACACAGTACATTTTAATATCAAAAAGTTAAAAGCTTAAAATTTATGAGATTCAATAAACTATATTCCTAAATCCGTGCTACTTAAAAGCATCTATCTCAGTACGAAGAAACCATACACTAAGTAGGGGCCAGTAGTACCTTGAGTAAGAAGCTGTATTTTAGTCTCTAAGTATTTGAAGGTGAAGTTAAAATTATAAGTAGACACCAGTTTCTTGGAGAACCATCTTAAACGCTTACCGCTACAGTCGGATCATGTTATATAGAAAGTTGCCATGTTATACTTAAAATTGGAAATAGCATATAGGCAGTTGGATATGAAAATGTATTTTTTAACATAAACGAAACCGACTTCACAATAAGAACAAAAACCTAAACTAATATAATAAGTGCGACACTCAAAGCCAGATAATAATTAGTCTATTAACCATAAATAATGGCGATTTATTTCTTGTTTAACTATTTTATATGTTTGTATTTCAAGTCACTAGTGTAATATATAGTTAGAACGAACATGGTTTACGATTATTTCAATTGCAACTAAAACAGGAGCACTTTTGTTAAAATTAGTATTATTTTTTATTTTCCAATAAGCTTATATTTATGTACATAAAGAGATTCGACTGTGGTTAAAACAAAAATAAAGAGTGATATCAGTAATTATTTTTTTAATTATCAAAAATGACATTTCTCTGCTATTATTAATTGTTCTTGTACACATATATTTCATAAGGTGGGATGTTGTCGTTTTATAATTAGTAAAACAAATTAAAATGAAAAAACATTGTCATTTTTATTAATGAACAATTAAAATATATTCTTAGAGAAATGTTTGGAACAAATTATACGGAGTGTAGCAACCCCGTATCTAGCCCCATCCAAGTATTAATATAATCGCGGAGAAGCTTTATTTTATACACCACCCCCCAAGGGCAGCCAGATGTATGGCAGTTATAAGTCAGCCGAATTAATCCCTATCACTTGACAATAAAACGAAAGTAACATCTCAAGAAGTTAATAGAAATTTATTATTGTCTCAGGGGAGATGACTTGTGTTTAATATTAAAGACATTTTTAGAACAGCGAATAGCTTATTAATTGTTCTAGGGGAAATATGAATTTTGATTCACTTTCTTTAGGTATTAACATAAATATTAATAGCTCATGTTTCTTACTACCTCTGACTAATTTCGTTTACAAAAGCATTTAGGTGAGTCATTAACTTCAGTGTAACAGTAATTTTTCGTTTGATTTTTATTTACACTGGCCAAATACGGTTATAGTTCACAATATCCATTGTATGACTTTATATTTTAAATAATTGCTAGGTGGCACTTTCTAGGCAGACAGAAGAGTGAGGTAAACACTGTGGTCGATTGACTTAGACGGATAAATTGATATGTATTTTAAACTTGCAAATGAGATTCTAATTTATGTAAAAACCTTCTTAGGCACAACAATCGTCAAGTCTTATCTAGTTTTTATTGCAGAAGTTCAGCAGACAGACCGCCCACCTGATGGCAAGCGGTTACCATCGCCTATGGACATTTGTAGCACCAAAGTTACCAATGAGCTGCCGCTCTCTAAAGGTAGACTGGAACCTGGCCACTAATGCCGGAACTCAAACTAATGTATTTATGGCAACATAATCTAGACCAGGCGGTAGCCATCCAGTGTACGCATAAAGAAATCTCTAGAGTTGATAAACATCTACTGTTAAGTTCTTGTCAGGTAATATTTCATTAAATAATCAAATCAATATTATACAAATTAATTGTATATATGCATGCCGAAAGGTAGATTTGAAGAACTGTACTATAATAAATGTAACTCTTGTGTATATACGTAGATATGTCCATTTTCTCATTAAATAAATTGACTTGATTTGGCATCTACAGTAGCTACCTCCAAGAAATACTACGCCAAGTTAATTTTAGATACTTTCTGTTTATAAGGGCAAGCATTCATTAATACTTTTAATATTATATTTCTAAAATTTCATAAAAATATATAGAATCTAAAAACTTTTCATTTTTTATGAAATTTTCGAATCACAGTATTAAAACAGTAATGAGTGCTTTTCTCTTAAAGTAGAAAATACCTAAAATCAAGTTGGCGTAGTATCCCTTGGAGGTGTCGATTTGTCATTTGGCTTCAGAGCTGCTATATATGCTTACAGTTATCGTTGTGGCCAGACTTCTTCATTAACACCGCACTATGATGATGCGTCGATGTGATACCTGCCTAAGACTCAAACAAAGATAGCAAGGACACCTGTATATAAGTCTATCGTAAAATACACTGTCACCCTTCAAGATAGTTATTGCTTTAATAATTCACCGTCATAAATAACGATTACTGAGGGTAAAACTGAACTGAAACAGTGGGAACAACTATTATTTACACAAACAGTCTTTACTTCACTTATCCACCTTTTCTATTTTCGCGACGTTTAAGCGTAAATATTGTATGAGTTCAATTACGTTGAACGGTTGTAATTCATAACCTTTTGTAAATGGATCGTATTTATCGTAGGTAGTTTTTTAATCGCTTTCAAACAAAAAATGAGGTCTCAATTCGTCTTGTGTTTTTTTATGTATATTCAGCCATATTTTTTTTGTTTCTGAACCGATTGTGATGAATTTTTTGCGTTGGTTTCAATACAGTTTCAGAATATAAAAATAATTTTCCTTGTTATTCGATAACATATATATATAATTTAAAAGTGAGAAATAAGAAATTGTACCAAAAAAGAAACCGACTTCACGAGTAACTAAAAAGCATAATTTTATTTTTTACAACATCTCGAAATCGGTGCCAAATAAAACAGAAAAAACAATAACTAATTTTGAGAAATATACTTCTTTTTATGTTTTACTTCGCACCTACTTCGAGATATATTAGCTAGACATCTTTTATGTAATACTAATACAAATCATTTTTTTAAATATTAGTTTTTTTATTTATTTTCCAATTTATTTTATATAGAGAATAATCTTTGACTTGTGTTCCGGTCAGTGGCCTCCACTACATTGGCAGGACCTCTAACGTTGCTAATGTCCATAGGCGGTGATAATCACCGTCCATAGTTGGGCCGTCAGCCTGTCTGCTATGCTTCGGCAATAAAAAAAATAACTTTGCAATTAATCATAATAATGAACTCATTCTGATACAGAGAAACTATTATATAGACAAAAGTTTCAAATCTTGACAAAGAGATATTTGCCTTTCACAGGATTCGGTCGATGAGATATAACCCTCAATTTGTTCCGTCCGTCTAATTCAGTTTGAAATCTCATCAAGGGCAAGTTCAGTCAAATAATTTTCCGCTATTCCGCCTCCTTATTGCCAGTTGCATCGACCACATTTCAAACAAATTGAAAATCAATTTGTAGAAGGGTCTTCGGGCGGATGATGTCTAAGGAACAGATCCGTTAACTGGTTTGTTCTACGTGACTGAGCGATGCGAGGCAAGCGATCGTTTATAAACATATTTTTGATTGATTCATACCAAAGGCCAAAGCAGGAAAGCTTGAAGAGAAATTATTTTCATTTATTGCGCCCAAGTTGCCAATAATCTATAATATTATAAAATTCTAAACGTGCCGTGTCTGTATATTGGAGCTATTAAAAAAAACAAAACATCTGGAATCGACTTATATAAATCATGGAAAACGATGTTTGTTTTTAAATTTCTTGTCTGTTTGTTCAGGATTGACGTATTAACTACTGGGCGATTTAGATGTGGTTTTCGATCGACAGCAAATTGTTAGACTTAAAATCTGCTCTACTTTTCATCCTGGGACTCCCACGGATTTTTTTCTGGGAATAATAAAAGGGCCAAATTATAAAAAAATATTCCAATGCATTTTTTTTCACTAATCGATAGAATATTTTGTTAAAAACATGTGTGATATCTATTATCCCGGGAATCCCGCGGGAATTTTTCCGCGAGCACTTTGAATTTGTTTGGGTGTATAAAAATTAGCTTATTCCGACACAGGTTTCATTAAAACGATAGCTTACATTCTTGTTTTGTTGAAACGATACTTTGTGTCCCGGAAATCCCGCGGGAATTATCCGTCTATGGTACAAATTAGTTAGATTGCATAAATATTTGCTGATTTCGATACGATTTCACTAAAACGATAGCGTAAGCCCTTTGGTAAGTGATGCGATGCTGTATCTGGCGGAATTTTTCCCGGGATTGTTATTCATTATATTACTTTAAATCAGGTAGGCTTCGACTAACTTCTATGTTTTGCTAGGCAGTTATGAAATTCTCGCGAATATCCATATGTGTTGAGGTACGCTAGATGATTGACTTACACTCCTTAGGTTCTTGCGTCCGAGTTCCACCCATCCCTTGCACTCCTGGGAAAGACGGCCCTGCTGTCAGTACGTACTCCTAAGGAAGGTTGCAAAAATTGAAAAAAAAAAAACAAGGTGACAGAGTTAAAAAGACTTTCAACGAAAATCCGTTGCATCAATATCAGTTGAGTAATGGAATAAGTAGGACTTTCGATTAAACGCTTTTAGGGTAGACAAATTTCAAGAATAGTCGACGTCTGTGGCCTGTAAGAAATCCTTCAACGTTCCCGGATCGACCCGACCTGGATGGTTTCATAAGTATTATTATGTTACAATAATTTATTGACTAACTCCTATGAATCAATAAATTGTGGTAGTAGTACAATGATGAGTAAAATAATGTTGTTAGTTAAAGCTATGATTTAAGTACAATCCATCGGATACAATTGTATTAAATAGATGGGATTGCTTTATCATTTTAATAGATTAACTAATCATTTGGTACAAAGATTATTGTGTACTAAGTCTTGCATGTAATTAAAAATACTTAATAACACTATACACTTCGTATTATAATAATACTGGCTGCACCCGCAGTTTCACCGACGTGGTGATGGAAAATCGTTATACTTTGGATAATTCACACTGTATCATAAATTATAGTCTGCCTGTTATTCTGATGTGTAAGTTATATTACTGTAAAGTTTGATCAAAATCCATTCAGAAGTTTTTGCGTGAAAGAGTAACAAACATACATACATTCATACAAACTTTCGCGTTTATAATATTTATAGGATTTTAACTAGTCTCTTTAAACCTTTATTAATATAATACAACTATACATTTCAATGGGAATGGTAGTCTGATTATTTGTTTTTTATCGCCGTAGAATATGAGTTCATTTCAGTAGCAATTAATATAAATGAAATTTAAAGAGAGAAAGCAACAACAACACAATGCATTCATGTCATTAAACTTACGAAATATTCTGTTTAATTTTTTGTTACAACAATATATTTCTACACAATTAGTTGCGATTTAGTTTTTTTTTATGAACTGTAACCTATCAAATATTAAACTATTGTTATAAGAAAATTAAAACATACTTGAATAAAATTATTTCGCCTCGACAAAATCAATACTCGTGAAATTACTTGACTTAAAGAAATACTGTTTATGGTCGCGGAGTTGCAACTTGCTATATAGAGCAGAACCCTCTTGAGAGGGTAGTAATAGGGAAATACGTCACCTTAAAGCGAGTAGGGAAGATTCATATCTGACAGGAAATTCGAGTCGCGTTTCGCCTTCTCAGAGTAAATTTTTTGATACAAACTCCTTACACTTTTACATACGGAGAACTGATTCATGACTTTTATCTACCATGAAATGCGAGTCTAAGAATTGAATATTACTGACTTGTCTACGCTGTCATGAATGAAATGGCAATCGAAAATATACCGTTCCCTTTTTGACTGATTTAGGCATAAATATTTTTTGGATGTTGGTAACATCTCAATGATTGTAGCTAGTATACTCAGAGGGAATTTATTAATTTTAAAAGATTTTAAGAAAAGTTTTAATTTCCAGTTAGTGCAGTTACATACTTACGTATACGTCGTCGTCAGCCATTCACAGTCCACTGCTGGACTAGGCCTCTCCATGACGGCTCCACTCATACCTGTCCGCTGCCTTTCTCATCCAGCGCCTACCGGCGACCTTGCGTAGTTCGTCGGTCCATCGGGCTGTATATACGGTATACATTTTATATATATTATGTAAATCTTTATAAATATAGTTCTTCTGTACGTGTGTTGACAGTGAACTCCTCCTAAACGGCTGGACCGATTTGAATGATTTTTTTGTGTGTGTTGAAGTGGATTCGAGGATGGTTTAGATTCACAATTGGACCCGGTAGGTGGCATTTCAATCGGTTTCTATATATTTTTTCAAGGCAGGATGTCGTCTGCCGGGACCGCTAGTTATATATATATCAACACCAAAACGATTTGAAATTGCAAATAGGGGCTGACATTAACAATTTTCTACCAAATTTTATCCATAATGAACACAGTATTTTTTTTCAAAAATGATTGTTTGAGATACATGTAGACAAACGAACAGGCGGTCATATAGATTTTATAAAGGTTGCGTTTTGCAATCTACTTTAATGCAAATGGACGGTCTTATTACTTAAAGACGACGGGTTTATAAATGAATCTTGTGTCATAAAATTACGAAACTTGATACTCGTATATAGGTATTTTCGATAAGGATATAAACATACTATAGTTATTTAAAATCCCTGAAAATATATCTGTCAGTTACGAATCACTCATTGCATGGGTGAAGTCAGCCGATCTTTCATTTAATTATATTTTACATACCATATTTTACAAGACTATTATTGAAATTATTATTAACTTTTAGTTAAGGATGTAGATATACATTTACTACTGTTAGAACTCAGGTCCCGACAAAAACAAAATCCACCTGCATATCTGAAACAAAGCACATTTATTACCCGTTGGCATTCGAACTAATAATTATTACATTGAAACTATTGTAATTCTTTTTGATGGTCTTTTTTGTTTACTCATGGCATACAGCCTATTGTTGTATTGTGATCATTGAATCACAGCCAGGTGTTACGGATTTTACAAGTATTATTTTAAGTAGCGGATTCTAGGAAATTCGGTCCACGCTGCTGGGCTGACATATTGCATTGTGCTGTATAAAGCAACGTCCCGATTGAGGGAGGAGGCAGTCGAGCGAGAACCACGATCGAAGCGGGACTTGTGTACTAAATCGGGAATCTAATAATTGATGCACTTTGCGCGTTTTATTGAATTACGACCTGCATTACGTTTGGTTTTGTTGTGTTCGGTTATATTTGTATCTGTATTATACGTGTTTGTATAGTTTTAATAAACTCTATAATAATTCCAACGGCATTTTGATTCGAGTCCCGCAACTCGTAACACAACATCTTTACGATGTTCTCACTCTTCTTCGTAAGTACTTAAAACCTTTTGTAAACACTATCATTGAAGTCTGTTTTAGAAAGTTAAAACTAAACTACTTTTCTTTAATAGAATTTACGATGTTGTTAACTGTATTAGGTACATTAGAATTCTCTTATTCGTAAATACTGGAGTAAACGGAAACTTTTGACTAACTAATATTAACAAGTTTATTAATGGAAGTGAGATTTTCATTTCAATAGTGTTGCGGCGCCCTATTATCTGAAGAAAAAATATATTAGAAAAAAAAATGAACGACTGCAATGCATTTGAGGGACGGACGTGAATAATACAGTCAAATTGTAACTAAATTTTCCATATAAAAATTGGCATTCTTTTATAACAATCATTCGTTGATCCTCGCACCCCATAAGCGCAATACAGCGATTATTATTAGGTTCGAAAACCCATCAAAAGTTACAATTGAAAAGTTAAAGTATTCCAGGGAGGACCGTAAGCATCCCCCATCTATCTACAAATGAATTTGGTGTAGGAATATTCTTTTGTGTACACGCGAATGGCGTGCTGTCGAGACGCGGAGACTTAATTATTTTCGAGACTTTTTAAGCAGAATGCTCTACGAATGAGGAATCCAATTTCAGTTTTTATACGCTACGATGGTTGAAATTAGGCAGCGGAATAAATTCGAAGGTTCTATTTAAAAATCCTAAGGTCTTATCGTATTTTAGAGCTCTCTACGCGGCTTAGCTCGCATAAATATGATTCATTAAAACTATCCATTCCCGGAATGAAATTAGTATATGATCATCTTGTTAACATGTATATAGGTTATGTATAATTTCATAATAATTGATTTACTTCTGAACAAACTAATACAAAAATAAATAAAACTTAAATCTAGCGTTTTACCCTGATTTTTGTCTATACTTTCTTTATATTAAGCAAGCTATGTTTGCCTGTAAGAGACTGTACATTTAGCATAAGACCTATAACATGTATATTTAATTAAGCATATCAATGTATTAGTTGCTGGCAAACTTAATAAATTAAAAAAAAAGTCATTTCTCCATCAATATTTTTGTTCTAGAGATTTGATTCTACAGTGCAGAGGAGAGAAAGAAGCAAACGTATTCTATAGATGTGGCTTTTTTATGGATGTATAGGTTTGTGTTGGACCACTGTCTCACCTGATGTTGAGTCATGATCCAGTCTAGGATGGAGCACGCTTACCTATTTAATACCTATTCACTCATACCTCGAAGACTTTATTTTTGAAAGTACGGAAACAATACTAATTTTTGTGGCCGGGAAGCTTTAGATTAGCCTGTTTTAGATGGATACTCTGAGCCATCCCTGGTTTAGAGTATGTTGCCATAGCAACCTTAAATTATGTTCCGGCATTAGTGATCACATTCCAGTGCCTCCTTGGAGGCTGGAAGCACATTAGCAGCACCTATCGTCTTGCAAATTTCTATAGACGACGGTAACCACTTTCCATCAAGTGAGCCATCACCTTGATTATTGTACTCCAGCAATAAAAAACACATATCTAAAGAATTTAATGGCAAACAGTTGATTTTTAAGGCATTCAAGAATGAACAAACAATGTGAAAATATACAAATATTCAAACAAAATTTCTTTCACGTATATTTATTATGCTCGGGCCGCACCTGTGACTGCATTAAAGTTATTGTCTGTAGCCATATGAGTCTTATTTATAGCGTCAAAAATAACGCTATTAGCCAATAGTTGCATTTGTGTATATACATACGTTATCTGTCAATATTTGACGTCATTAATATTTAAAAACTATATCGCATCTCAAAAACGCATTACACCCATCTCTAATTTGCGTGAACTGGCCTATCTATAACTCTGACATTATACCAGATGAGGTCCACCTTTAGTATAGATTAAACAACAAACTCAATATAAAGTTATTTAAATTACAATTCTTTATAAAGAGAATGTTGCTTAAGATTTCGTTTACCCTATTTTCCTTATTAAACTGAGTTAATAAAAACTCTACAATCGATAGTACGTTCTCCACTAGGCGGAACTTATCTCGTTCCACGCTGCATTCCAAAACAATTTTATTAAACTTTTCTCCCGCCCGAGCTATTGTCGGGGCGAGAATCGTTGCAACTTCCCTCAAATTCTTCTCTGTACACTTTTTTTAGTAAAACAAATTACCTTACCCTCCTGCAAGCGCACCTTAAAGCGCCGCCCTGAATAATTAATACAATGCTAGGTTAAATTCGTCTAAGTGTCAACTTTTCCCCCAACTTTTTAAAATACGACACCATCAAAAGTGTGGTCTTAGTCGACGGCTAGACCTTTTATCTCGCAGGGGGGTGTTTATTTAATTTTGCTTATTTTATTGAAATTGACATTGATTTGGGAAAGGTTTCTTTCTGAGTCGATGCGGATTTGTTGTTTTGAAGTTTGCACTCTGCAAGCGCTGGGGGTTACTCGTTTGATCCTGATTGACAATTTTATCTCATTCAAGTATATAATATTTATGGAAAGCTTTTCCGAACTGTCTCAAAAAATGTTTGCAGAAAATTAACGATTGAATGAAAGTGCGCGGAATGTGGGGTGTGAATTTGTTTATTCATAGGCTCAAAATCGCTGAACAGAAAAAGTATTTTTGTATATTTTGTACCCACAGCATTTGTAAAGTTGTTTTATATTATATTTTTGTTTTTTTATACTTGAATTGATTTTTTTTTTTTTTTTTTTTATTTTTTTTTTTTTATATTTTTTTTTTTTTTTTTAGACAGTTTTTTTTTTTTTTTTGATACCATTAAAGATACATATATAAATTTTTCGTCAATATTTTTACCAGGAGACGTCTGGACAGTTATTTATATAAAAAAAATGTGTATAAACGTGGTTATTTGTTTGCATAATTATTTTACTAATACAGAATGCAAAAAAGACAATAATAATATACTATAGTAGAATTATTTTGTCCGTGCAGTTTGGGTCATAAATCATAGCTCGGCCTCAGCCCAGCTAAGGCGGTGACCATGTTGCGCGGGCGCAACGCTATTATCGATAAAAACGCATTCTTATCAAAGAAAGATTATCATTCTTATAAAAATCATTATTATCTTTTTTGCTGTTAATTTTTAAACTTAGATATAATATTTATACTTATTTTTAATATAACTTGTTACATTCTAAACTTTTGTACTTATAGTTTTTTAATACATAGATACCTAATTAATAATTTATAATAAATCATTATTATTCTTATTTTAATAAATACGTTGTTTTATCTATTTTTTTTCTTTCATTTTTATCACTAACCCACAAAATGACAAAACTAAATACACTATCGATAACGCTTGTCGACAACAATAATGGGCATCACTATGCCCGCCCATAAGGTCCGTGAATGGAAGAGAGAGCGAAATACTCGCTTCACCGCTCCGATTATTTTATGACCCAGCACGGACAAAATAATTCTACTACAGTAGTGATCGCTCAGTGGTCGAAATTCGACAATAATTAATTTAAGTTATAAGTTTGAACATTATTAAGGTTCTGTTTTCAAAGACTATATGTACTTCTAGGAGTCACAGATTTTGCCAAGGCAACACTGTTGGTTTGACTTGAACAATAAACAAAATAGTATATATGTGTGTAGTATATATATGTGCGTGTGTGTGTCAAATACATAGTAGTGTGTGTATTTTTATTGATTTAATGTATTTTTATGAATAATTAAAAAATATTATCATTCTGCACTCCTTTGCAGCTACTAGCTAAACTACTAGCTTCTGCTCACGACTTGTTCCGCGTGGAATAATAAAAAAACACCGATTTTGAAACATTCTCCTTTGGTGCTCCGCTCCTATTGGTCTTAGCGTGATGATATATAGCCTATAGCCTTCCTCGATAAATGGGCTATCTAACTCTGAAAGAATTTTTCAAATCAAACCAATCGTTCCTGAGATTAGCGCGTTCAAGCAAACAAACAAACTCTTCAGCTTATATATTAACACGAGATAAGTGTGCGAAATTTCATACTCCTCCGTCCGCGCAATATTCGTAAAAAAAGGTACAAAGTTTTTGCTTCACGTATTATTATAACGATGCCCCAAATAAGGCGTCAATTTTGTTTCATCAATTCGACAGTAGATTCTAACAATAAAGTTGTCAATAAAGAATCGATGCAAACTCCGGCCACGTGACCAATACCAGATAAAACTTATTTCAAGTACAAACTTCTATTATAAGTACACGGGTTTTTTGTATCTCCACGTAAGCAATGCCCTTTAAATCCCGACAATAATTTCCCTCGGGGCCCAGGCTGGCCTTTGACAGGGGTGGTGGACAGCGGGGGTGACCGGGGCTAAGAACTTAGCAAGGGTACCGCTAGGGTCACTCCTTGGCTCTTTATTGTTCCTTGACGTTTATGGTCACCGAAAGGGCGCTTCGAAAGGTCAAAACTCGGGACCTCGGGTAATTTTAAAACAATTAATATCCAATGGGAGATCTTTTATAATATAAGTCACCTTTTACTTATAGCTTAATTTTGAAGTTTTACCGCTTTGGATTATAACCAATTCAATTCACCCTAAAAGTTCAAGGAATGTTCAATGTTTTGCTCATATGTTTAACGCGGCTATAATGTCGTAGAAAGACTCATTAAAACACACTTGGGGCTGGAGTGAAACCAAAGAATATTCGCTCATTTTATGTGCAAATTCAATTTTAAGACTCAGGCAGAGGGCATCATGAATATAATGTAAAATATTTCCAAATGTGTGCAGAATTAAAACTGAATGTATGTATGCAACTTAGGGCTGACTCTTTGAGGAAGTGCACTGTGTATATATATTCAATTTTAAGGAAAAAAGCGCACGTGTCCCAAACTCAAAGGGAGCGGGTTTCAATCCTGGGCGGAAAGCAATGTACACTTAGATATTTTTTTGACCTGCCCTCCATATTGTTTCGATTACCACGAGCTAATGGTAAAGGAAAATGACGTGATGAGATATGCACTACGAGATAATGGATGTGCAAGCCGCCTTGGACAAGCGTGGCGGGTATAATGTCCGTTCCCCTATAAACGGGAAGCCCGAGCTCAGCAGTGCCGTACTATTTAATTTTAGGCTAGCCTAATCCAACGAACGTCCTAAGTAATAAAAATATGGATATAAAAATAAACATGAGCATAAAATTAACCCGAAATATATAAATTTTGGAGTACATTAATATTATCTTTTAAGTAGTACACTATGAAAGATGAAATGTTATATATTGTTATAAAAAAAAGACTGTTGATGTTTTAAACCACTACATACACCAAACCGTTGTTTGTAAACCATAGATTTCTATATATAGTTGAATAGGATTAGATAAGGTTTGATCGATTCAACCCTATCTTGGAGCACCCCTTGCGGATCCAGCATGAGTCTTTGTGGCGGTTTACAAGCACGAAGCCAATATTTCCCGGCTTGTATGAAATGCAAATACAATTTAAAGTTTACATATTTTCTCAGTGAGACAGACTGCGCCTACGGGGGCGGTGCACTTTGTGCTCTATTCTACAAATCTTACATACATACATAACTTCACACCAGGTCCCTAGCGGGGTAGGCACGACGCTCGTCTGTTTTTAAGGCTCCTGACCTCACCTTCTGCTAGTACACGATCAACAAATCTTAAAAGACTAATAATATGTAGCTATTATTTTCATATATTTATATTGTAATTACTTAATTAAAACACTTTATTATTCATCTTAAACTAAGACCTAGATACTTGATAATATATAATTACTAGTAGACAATTGATGATATTAATGTTTATGGCGATCGTTTCCAGGCAACCCTTGTTCAAGGATATATAATTATAAATAAGCCTTTTTTAAAAAGGTTTTCAAATACAAGTTTTTGAAATCCTGGAAAAAATGTAGCAGCAGAGTGCTAGCCAAGACAAGTAAAACGAACCCAAACACGACGGGTCTATCTTGTCTAGTACAGGTACTAGGAGATCCTAGGGCCACCTTCTGACTCCATCATCAGATCAGCTCCATGGTACTATTTATTGTATTGTCACGCGATATACATATGCGTGCAAAATTTCAGCTCAATCGGAAATCGGGAAGTTGGTCAAATTTAACTTGCAAAATCCCACCCGAACTTACATACACATACATAAATACAGATATAAATAGACAAATACTGCTTAATCATAATGATCATAATCCATTGCAAGGTAAATAAAAGCTTGTAACAAAACTAATAGCGGTATGCAAAAGAGGACTAAACTAATACACGTTTAATGCAACATGAATTCATACATACATATTGATACAAACTGCAATACAATTAATGTCACAGCATATTAGATTATTTGTCAATAATGACCATACATTTAGACACCTGTCCAATTTATACTTTCTATGTAAACCGTTACTTATGAATACAAAGTGCTTTTCTTTCCTGAAAGTGAGATGATATTCGTAGGATAGGAAACGAAAAATTTGATATATGTATAATACAGATTACTATTAGATTCGAAAAATGAGACAATGCAAAATTTACTCTAGAGAAGCCACGTGAAAATTTTTAATGGTTAATAAGTTGTTTAGCTATCCTAAAAAAGCTTTTGTTCATACTACAGTAACTGTATTACGACCAAGGCTATAACGAGTGAAATATTATACTGCCCTACATTTTATAGAAAGTTCTAAAGTGATTCAAATAAACTGTTTGTTAAGTTGGAAGTCAAAGTCCCTTGCAAAATCAAAATCCTTTGTCGCCTTCCTGCTTTGAGTTTCATTGTAATAAAATTACATTTTGTCAATTTTCATTATATTATTTTAAAACTGAAAACTTGGGTTATTTTCGTGAGTTTGTCCTTTAAAGATTTTTTATGTCTTTGTGCAAATTTTGATTTTCTTGTACATCATATATACAATACCTGTATACAATTTTGGAACATAAGGAGTTTTACCACCACATATCGCCATTTTATTGTAAGCGACGGTTCCACCAAGTATAGGTATATTTTTCATTGCAAAAGCTATTTTAAAATATTTTTTTTCTAAAACTGACAGTTTTAGTCAGTAGAGTCTAATTCAACCAAAATTGAGTCGTAAAACAAAGTTATAGTTTAAAGTAGCTTTTACAACGAAAAGTATAATTAGGTCGAAATGTCGCTTACGAAAAAGTGGCGGTAGCTCGATATAATTTATCAGTACAAGACTTTAAATTTGGGATATAAAAATTTAAATTCTTAGACTATACGACAGTACAATTCTTAAAAGAAAATAAGGATTCCGAACAAAAATATTAAAAAAAAAACAAATGTTATGAACAAATTTAAAAAAGTAAAACTGTATTCCAAAAGAATCTCGTGAATCTTTCAATTTATATAAAATACACCAAGTTTGCCCCAGTTACACAGTATATTCAAAACACATTATTAATATTCGCGCATCGTCGCGGAATGAGCCTGAGCCAATGTAAAACAAACTTTTTTAAGGGCGAAGCATGAAATAAGGAATCATAATTCAAATGGAAAAAAGTTTGCCGGGGTCGGGTAATTTTTCCCATCTTACGGCAAGTTTCGCTGGAGGGGTCGCGCCTCGAGGAAATCCAAGAGAGGGTTTACATTTTTAGCCTTTCGCCGTGTCTTCCTCTTCATTTATATCGTCTTTTGATTACTCTCTCAACAAGTTATGCATATTGTAAGAGTATTTGGCGGCGTCGCGGTTACAAGAATTTTCGCCGACTCCTTTATGTCGTTTCGGTGTTGATGTCTCATTTTTCATACTTTTTACGTCAGGCGCTTCGCTATGAATGAATTCTGTTTTATGATGATTAAGATATATTTCTGCTGTCTGCTTTTCTTGTACTGCATAAATAAAGGTGAACAAATTCTTTTCTTATATTTATAAGGCTGTAAAACTTTGTCGGAGAATTAATTAAGAACTCAAGGTTAATTACGATATTGCGACGGTTAAAGCTGGTGGGCCTTATTAAGCTTTAAATTTATTTTTACCTTAAAATTATTCTCTGCACGGCAGCAGGTATTGTTTAAAGCAGTGCAAACGCGCTATGCCCTGTTAATTCCCCTTAAGATCTCAGATCCACCCTAATTGTTATCGGCCTGCCCGACCCTTAATGGTGTTTCTAATGCGACTAATGTATTTTCGGGACATTTTGCAGCTTGCTCAGGGCCATTTTTCTGTTTGTATGAGCGTAATGTCCCCCTAGGTCTGCAGTCACGGTAACTGCATTATCTGCAAATATGTTCCCAATTTCTATTGTCCATTGGAGTGGTGCAGCGTGACGCAAACCCAATGAACATAAATAAGAGATATAAAAGCCCACATGGTAATGGATAAATTTAGATGTATAGTCAGACACTAGTTTGAGACGTTGTCGTCCTTCACATTATATATTTTAATTTGTATTATTTTATACTAAGACAAATGCCTGTCCCGCGATTTCATCACCGTAAACTTCGATTTAATTTCCACAAAGAGCTTGCGCATGATGATAAACGATCATTCTGATATATTTATCTCTGGCATTCACTCTATTCTATGTACCTAATACTTACACAAAACTAAGGTCGTGAAAATTTAAAAAATAAAGAGACAGTGCCACTTTCGCCTTGAAATGTCTATTGCTCAATGGCAATAGACAAAAACGCATCATACCTACATTTCCAACTTAATTGGGTTACCGTTTTGATTATGGCTAACATGTAACGGACGACTCTGGGGCCGACAGGTAACAGCCAAATAATAGTAAATAACGGCAAGTTTTTACAAGATTTACTCTGATAAAAATCGTGTTAATGTTTGATTGGTGTGGATTTACTCGGAAATCGGAAATAAGAAATACATATTATATGTATTTACTTTATACAGTTTCACCTATAATAGCTTCGGATGTAAGCAATAGAATTCAAGTAACAGCTGGATCGGTAAGTTAAGACTGTAACAGCGGGATAAATTTTATTCCAAGCGTTTTTATATCCTTAATCGTATTAGGGGGATACGAGTAAAACGCAAAGTATTGAAAGTAAACAATACACTCGAGTCAGCGGCACTCGTAAAAGTGTTCCTATAAACGTAGCACGACGGTAAATTAGATTTTATTTTATTTCTTAAACAATTTGTGGCTGGACACAGACAAAGGGCGCATAGGTTCGATACCGTGGTCAGCGATTCAAAGGTTTATGCGGGCACGTTTATTACTTACCTTTACATCGTAGTGTTGGTCATGGAAAATTGCATTTTATCGATAATATTTAAAAATAGTTCAACTGGTTATGACGATTTATCTAAATCAATTTAGATCTAAACAATTTATGGACGTTTATGGTGATCAATAAAATATTTTACATGTATGCAGAAGATGATTTGTTCATACTAATACCTGTATAAATTTCAAAGAGATAGTGAATTGGTGTTTATTTGTTGCTTTATATTTTTGACACCCTTCACTAATTAAATTGATAATAATGAATAGGGTATTCACTGTTATCAATTTATTGCTTATACGTAATTACGCACTTTCTCCCTTTTAAATTTTACTTTAACTATCTGAAAATAATTTTTATTACATTATACTACTCGTACACTTAAAATGTTATACATTAAATTATAAATTAGTGGAATAAAAGATAATTTATTTGTGTACTCTACCTACAATACCTTAAGGCTATAAGTAGTCTCCAGTGGATAAGGGTATATTTCGCTATTTAAATTAATATAGATACAATGAAATGTGGAATGTCGATATCGATAGTTATTATCAATAACAGGTTCAAGCACAAAACTACAGTTTGGAGAGTGGCGACTGGCGAGCTAACCACTGACCACTGGACGGACCCCAATCGGGCGGCTATTGTCCAGCCGTGTTCTTGTTCACATTAAAACGCAGTTAACCATTCTTTATTGTTTTATCCGAGCTGGGTCCTCGGCAATAAATGTCCGCGACTCATGGGAAATGTTATAGACCTCGATGCTGTAGCATGCGATCTCGATTCGGGGGTCGTAATTAAATTGGACCCCTTTATAACACAAAATTTGCTGCACTTAAATTACTTAATACGCTCGTGAAACCGTTCTAATTGCAGAATCTTTAATCTATAGCGGTCGGTAATATATTTCAACAAAAATGAATCGGTTTCGTGCGAGATGGGATATTACTGCCTTCCTGAGAATTTCTTTTTCATTCCATATACGGAGGGAAACTGGGAAAAAATGCCTCAACATAAATTCAAATGTGAAGAGAAAAAATAGTTGGTAAAAATTAATTGTCATAAAAAATTGAATTTGTTATCACTATTGTGGAGGAGAGTACATGATTAGTAAATTATAGCCATACTTGAGAAGTAAGAGATTGAAAACTTCTAGTCTGTATAACAGATTTCAGAATTTGATATCGACCTTTGGTAGCGGTATCAAAGCTCAGGCACTCAAATGTTGATTAATTCGAATAGAAGCAGAAAAAGTACTTACTAATAGATTATTTTTGATTGTGCACGGTTTAATTTTAAATTCCGTTTTGTATAAAAGGTTTGAAAGCTAAAGTCTAAATTTTAGGAATACACTAATGATTACAATTTTTGTTTATACTTACTTTTTATTGAAGAAATTAAATGAATGTGTCTCTGATACATTACAATATGATTTTAGCCTTATATTGTAAATGAAATTGAATATAAGAACAAGGATGTGCCCGCGACTTTGACCACGCTTGACTTGAAATTCCCGCGGGATTCCTGGGACACAAACTACCGCAGTACCGCTTTTGTTTTAATGAGAATAAAATCGCTTTGGAATTCATTATTATTTTATTATTATTTAATAAATCGTACCCAGTAAAATTCCCGCGAGATTCCCAGGATAAAAAGTAGCGTAGATTTTCAGTCTAAAAAAATTATGTCCATCAGGGAAACCGCATCTAAATCTGCTCAGTAGTGTTGACGTGAATCCCGAACAAACCGACAAGAAAACTGAAAAAAATGCATAGAGTTCTCCATCGTTTATATCGTCTAATCCAATTGTTTTTTTAATAGCTTTAATGTACAGACACGGCATGTTTAGAATATTATAGTATTACATATGGACGTGTATACTTATATTGGCACTTAATAACTGTCTGTTAGATTGTATTCATATTGGACATAAGCCAGGCATAATGTATCATAAAGCATAACTTTTATATTTACCACCACATAGAGTCCACACAGCTCGCAATTTTAATTCGTTGAGTCTCGCATTAGTTATGGAGTATCGAGGAGTGTATTTATTGTTTTCATTGATTGAAGAAGGCGAATTTTAAGTTAGGATAATATGTGAATACTGAGTTTCCTGTTTATATCATCAATTGTCAGACTAGTTTCCAAAACAACTTTAATCACAGGCAATTTGTCCGAAACATCGAACAGCTTCGTCGTACTCATTCATTAATCAGTCACTAATGTGCTTGAACCAAATTGACGTATAGTGTAAACAAAGCCGAGATAATACGTCGACCACACAGCCATTAGATGCACCTCAGATCCACAGGAGTGATCTAATAAAACATTCAGAGGCCAAAACGGGGAAAACGCAAAATCAGATTGTCTCAAAATCACACGAGTGACGGTGTTACACTGTGGGGCTGCGCATCTATTATTCAACCTGCTACTGAGACAGTGGGCTGTTGGCCACGGAAACTCAGCTTAGGGAAGAATGTAGTTGCAATGGGAATATTTATCTTCGACACCTTTTCTCTGCTATATACATCTTTATGGTTGTAGAGGTTAGCAATTGTCTGCTGTCTCCCCTGATATTCACTTCAACGTGTTTTAGGATATAGCTCGCTTATTTGTTTATTTTATTATAAGAAGGCTTATAGAACTTATAACAGAAATTTTGAAAAAATCTGATAAAAGCCTGAAGTTATTGGTAACATAAAAATATACGTACACGATATCGAGGGTATTAAATGTAATAAAATTATTACCCAGAAGTCATCTATTTTCACGTGATATTCTAGTGATAGCCTACTTTTAAATTTGTTTCATATTATCGAGGATATATTGCATAGAACAAATGATGTACCTTTCTAGCTCTATCAATATATTTTTTTATTGCTTCAAGTGGGCAAACAAGCCGATGGCGGCCCACCTGATAGAAAGTGGTTACCGTCGCCTATGGACGTTTGCAACGCCAGGGATGTTGCCGACCGCTTAGCAATTTTACACAGCCCTTCTTAAAAAACCCCTATGTCCTAGCGCAAAGGGAAAACCGTGGGGTCGAGGTAAAACTAACCAAAGGGTTATTTCGGAATATTGACTATATTAAAAAAAATTACATTAGTAAAGCAGTTAAGTAACGAAGTAACGAACAACCTTGTGTTCCGGCATTAGTGTCCAGGTTCTAGGCTTCCTAAAGAGAGCAGCAGCGCATTCGTAGCACCTTTGGTGTTGCAAATGTCCATAGGCGATGGTAACCGCTGTCCATCAAGTGGGCCGTCAGCCTGTCTGCTGATCTCCTGCAATAAAAAAAAAAAAAAAACGAAGACAAAACTTATATTGAAGGTTGTTGGCCTTACTTATAATGGTTTCATAAATTTTAAGAAACTCCTCTACCACTGTCTAGTGAAAATCTTACCAAAAGGTTCCGGATAAAAATGTAAAATTTTTATAAAAGTTTTAAATTTTTTGGTTTTGGTTATATTTACCTCAGATCATTAAACTATTATGGTTAAAATATTATTTAGAAATGTTGACTACAAATATGTAATATTTGTAAAATGATTAACATATTTGTAATTATGTTAATCATATTTAAAGCTAGTGTAAGCTATCTATGTATGTCGAGAATCTTTTTGATAGATCAATAAATTAATTTACAATATGTTTGAGGATGAGGATTTTAGTACGAAATTTGAGATACACTATATATAACTTGTGTTGTACAACAAAAGAAACTAATCTATATTAAAAGGGATTTGCAAAGTTGTTTTAAAACCGCTTTCAATTTTTATGTCATATACAAAATGTTTGTTGTTACTATTGATTTTATAAGAGCCATCCTAAAATATATCGACAAAACGGTTACGTTAATCAAGATTATTGTAAACATTATTTCAAAAAATATTTTAGTTATTAAACACTAATATTGATGTAATTTGTAAAAGAAAGAATACAACAATAACAGATAAATATGGTACGAATAATAATAAAACATTCGTCTAACTAAAGACTTAGTGTACACCAAGACCCATGTAATCAGTGTTTAGAAATATCAACATTTACGTCAGTGATGATTGTCTTGCACTGTAATTGGTATTAGGCCTGGCACAGTGTAATTCCCGCAATTACATCCAAGAATAGATTGACGGCGGGTGGATTCGGAGGCAGAACGCGGGCCGACTGTTAATTGGTAAATTGAACTCCCGCACACACAGGTCGCGGTAGATCACGAAATTGGCACCAAGTTCACACTTCAGTAATTATCGGCGGCGAAGTTTTCCAGCACTGAATGAAGGTTCCAACCATTACCGCCATGGCACGAGAAAGGAAAGTGCGATGTGCTCATTCTAACTTTTAGAGCTAGTGCTAAAATACCTTCCAGTTTAACAGTTGCTCTACGGAATTAGAATTGGTCATAAACGTGCCTTAGAGTTACAGGGAGCAGGTACACCCCATTCTCCGGGGACAACAATCGTACCTACCTTTCATTTCCTTCTAACTAAACGTTGTATTGTTGCAATTTTACGTGCGAGTCTCATTTTGTTAAACTACATTTATTCATGAGTTCCTGGCTATTATATACTTATCAGTTATTGTAAAGACAGAATTTTTCCCTTAACACAATAATAGAAACTAATGTTAGTAACCGATATTAGCTTAAATTTAGATAATATTAGTAAAATTTGATGTCAAAGTTGAGGTAGAAGCTATCACTCATAATCACTGTGTAACTGTTGGAACAGAAATCTGCAAAATTTTAAGTGTTATAAATTAGGTTATAAAATCCAGCGTTCAATCTGTTTAATTATTATAAAAGAGTTATAAGCATTTTTTTTTATTGTAGGTAACCTTAGGTAGAACAGACGAGCGTGCATGACAAGAACTATGAATGTCAAAGAAGCAAGTGAGGTATGTAAGAACAAGCCTAAATGGCGCTCTGTTGTTCGTGCCTACCTCGCAAGGGACCTGGCGTGAAGTTATGTATGTATGTATGTATGTAGGTAACCTTATCGTTTAGATTAACGTAAGTAGGTAGAAATAAATGAAAATTGAACATGAATAGAAAATAATTCATAAGAACTCCAACATTTGTTGATCAAAGATACATAAGTACGTCTGTAATGAATATAATATGAGTATATTCTCGTACATTCTTAGATCGTGTCGAGTTAGCGAGTTTGCACAGTATCAAAAATGTACGTAGACACTAACTTGTGTTTAAAATTAGGATTTGAATAGGATTAGAAGCTGTTTTATTGATTTTGAATTCTAATTTAGCTTTTTACCTAACGTGTTCACCTTTTATTTTGGCCCTTCTCTGGTCGATGATTTATTTAATTTCGTACTGTCATTTTAACTCAATATTTGTTCTACAATACTGGAATGATTTCATGTCATATGAATAAACTTTAAACCTGGATAATGAAATAACTTTCGCAAGATGCTTAACTGGAGTACAAAGTAGCGATGGCACATGGAAATGGTCAAAGGCGAATTAAAATCTAAAAGTGTATTCATCCAGCAATACTATGGGTCTATCGAAAAGGAGACAAGCAAATGGCAGGATACACGAAGATATTTTTATGATTTAACTATATATAACAAATTGTACATCGGTAGAGTTTCTTCAAAGAAATTTGCAAGAAACTTCTCGATGCCAACAGTGATCAGAAGGCTCATATTTCGCCCAATAAATAAGCACCACCATACAGCGCGGCAATGTAGTCAGCCTTCTGGGCACGTTTCCATCTGGCAGCGGTTTGTTAGTCTTTAAATATATTATTTCTACTATTTATAAATTAGTATTTAATTAGTATTTTTTTCCTAGTTTCGATTAAGAACATTTTTTTTTTCATATAATGAACTATTAATATATGTAGCTAAATATCTAATAATTTATTAATAGCTAGTTTTCAACGGATTAAATAAGTGTTTAATTTCTTAAGGCAATTTATAAATATATATTAATTTTTCTTTTTCATATCCTTTGGAATGTCCTGACTTTTTATTATATATTTTGCATATATATGACGATTTCAGTCCGACAAAGATGCAAAGCATACGAACGGGTTTGAAGATTATTAGTTAGAAATATGACGTACGAGCTCCTCGGTCAATAAAGATCAATGTTTCATTACTGAGTTATTTATTTCATTCTTCTAATTGTATCATAATCAATTCCTCATAATCAATCAATTTTCCTCGCATAGCTTCTATTTTTTCGACACTAAGATTCTACGTTTATCTTCATTATTGAGTACCCAATCTAATTTTCTCATAATCAGTTGCCATAAAAGTAAGGAATAAACTAAAAAATTAACATTAAACATTCATCCGTGCAGGACAAGAGAATAAATATAATTTCCTGTGGCTGAGCGGCCTGTCGTATCTTAAGAGGCGACAAGACAACCCACAGCCAGGTAGTAGGGTATTTGCCCATCTGGATGGCCACCACCTCTAGTCTAGAGTATGCCGCCATAACAACCTCGAGTTGTGTTCCAGCATTAGCGACCAAATTCCAGTCTCTATATAGAGCGGCAGCATATTGGTACCTTTTGGTGGTGATAAATGTCCATAAGCGATGAAACTGCTTTACACCAGGTGAGCCGTCTGCCTACCTGCTGCCACCTAACTCATGCAATAAAAATAAAACAAATTCATTTTTAAATTCAGATGCTCAGTAGGGATTGATCATGCAAATTTGAACGAACGACTACTACACTTCAAAGCATTGCAAACTACGGTCGAAGTTTTCCTAATTAATTGTTAGATTTTAATCATGGTAACGAAATTATTATGGACCGTTTAATTTCTGGCCCTACACCCTTCGTCTTTAAGTTAATGCGTTATTGCAAAATTTTAATTAAGGGTGTGAGGGTATTATTAAATTATGCAGCCTGTCGCGTGCACTCCTAGGATATAAATTACATACGTTTGTTTAGGATTGAGTCTTAGTTATTCGGTAAGATATTAGGTATTGTTATTAGAGACATAAATTATTGGTTGTATTTGTTAGTTAAGACCGTGCCAGATGGTTATTGGATTGTAAATTGTAGTAATGAATTTATAAGATACCGTGTCAGTAACCATTCTAATAATTAAAAGAAATAATAATTTCTTCTAAAGACAATTTGGTTGTGCTAACTTCAATTTTCAACTTTACTCAACAGTGAAGTAATTAAATGAAAGAAAAAAATAACAGTAAAGAATATTTTTCTTTTTTTACTCTACTTACAAGCTTAATTCAATTTTTAATCAAAATTGTATTTATATTTCGGTCAGATATTTGATATTACTTAGAGTTAAGTAATAAAAAAATACACAGAAATAATAAGAAATTGAATGTCTTGACAAGTTTCTTTTCAGTTCACTGATTTGGTTTAAATATTTTAAAAAATTGTATAAAGTGAGATAAGAATTAACTACGGCGCTATATCTAGGATGACATAAAGGGTTTGCAAGCTTATCAGAACGGAGTCTTTTACTAGGCGTTAGTAAAAAAATAAACAAGTTTGTCTCTTTTATACGGTATTTCCGATAAACTGTTGACTAATGTGTAAAATTGTTCTTTAAAATGTAAAACAAGACGATGGCTTCTCCTCCTAAACACTTACGGTGTTATTTATGTTGAGTTAAAGTAGAGGGTTAGAGTCTTTAAGAACCTTAAAAAATTCTACAAACTTACTCTAACTAAATAATTATTAAAAGTATAATAAATAAATAGTATATATATAAGTATAATAAATATAAATGACATAAATAAATTATGAAAGTTACAAGAGTAAAGTTAACCTATATCAACTGTATTTGCACTGTTTAATTTATGCTTATAATGTAATCGATTATTTTAATTCCCCAGAAACAACGAAATGTAAGTACTTTTTAAATCTGTCAAACCAATGTCACAATTTTGAAAGTTTATAAAAACGGCTGTAAAATCGACATTATGTTATTTCAGTGGCCCGAAATCAAAATCTTCCATGCAAAAATGAGATTTTTAAGTGCACGATTTTGGCGAATGAATCGCGCCGAATTGGCCTCGCGTTGTGCTAAGATCAAATAATTTTATGAAAATGAACTCGGGGCCCATTTAATTAACCCAACCTCCCCCTATTAAACCGTACAAGAATTCCCCGGTTAAACATTAGCATTCGTCAGGAATTTAATTCGCTGCAGACTGAAAATATTTATTTACACCCGTGAACAATATCTCTATTTTGCAACACATGACTTGTTAGCAATAGGGCCAGTAATTAGTTTTATTGGAATTTCTTTTCGTCAGAGAACTTTTAATTACTACTGCGAGGGGGTGCGTGTCCTAGTTTAGCCGGCATAAGCTACAACTTGGATGCGAAATTTTTCTTGTGATCCTAATACTGATTATTGCTGGTATTTGCGTTGTAAATCTCCTGATTTGAATTAATTTATTATCCCACATATTCTTGACCCATATAAAATGTAATATGACATCCTTCGAAATTGCCAAAAGAGTTAAAAAAAAGATAGCGATACGGTAATTAAGGCAGACATAATTCTTTTTAAGCTGGATTTGCATTCGAAAATACATAAAAAATATTCTGATGGTAACCATCAAGAATGGTCTACTATGCGTATGCATTTGTAAATATACCCGTAGATTTAATTCATTTAGCGGACAGAAAACAAACGAGTGCGGTACGTGATCGAACTGAGACGAATGCTTGCAGAAATTAAGGAGGCCGAATCTGATCTCATCAAACATTTAACCGTACGTACTTGTACCTGGACCCCTCACTAAATAAATAATTCGTACAAATGAAAAACATCCACGTTCGTTTCGTTCTGAACAGTGAGAATTCGTGTGCGATAAATATGCATAGCGCGTCTATGCCACATCCTCTGTGATTAGTCGCGTGGGGGCTCCAAGACACCACCCCTCGAACCCCCTTCTGTTGATACGGATAGGTGAGTGATAGCGAGGGGGCCAGGGAACTAAGGAACCCCCAAGCTAATAATGGTACTATCTCAGTTGTATCGTCGAAATGTCTTCGATATTGCCAATATACCGTGTTCACGTGTGCATGCGTTTGTTTCTGACAACGCGTGTACGCTGAAACGTTTGTACTGAATAAAATAAATTACCGTGAGTCGAATGATACGTATACTTTACTTCTATCAATCCGAAGTAATATAAACACGTATAAATTTCATCAGTTAATTTACCTTATCAAGAACTTTCTAACTGTATAATAAATATTAGTAATTCTAGTAGTTAAGGCATCTGAATCTAATTCAAGACATGTGATTTAGAGTATTGGTAGAAAACGTGCACCGTTTTGTGCATATACATATAAAATCAGTCATATCATTATAATTAGTCTTCGGAGAGATTGCTCTACGCAGATGATATTGTCCTGGTGGATGAAGACGGGGTGGCACTTCAAAACAAACTAAACAGGTGGCGGCAAGCGCTAGAGGACGTTGGATTGAAAATCAGCAGAACCAAAATCGAATACATGTTTTGCGATTTCGGCGAGACCTCTAGTGCTGTGTCTTAAACTACAATCAGTCACACTATCATGTAACCCCGAATTCAGATACCTTGGTTCATTACTGCAGAGCAATTGTAATATAGAGAAGGATGTAAAGAGAAGAATATATGTAGCATGGCTAAAGTGGAGACAGGTAACCAGTGTGACGTTATACAGACTAATGCCACTGAAACTGAAAAGTTAAATATATAAATCTGTCATACGATCAGTAATGTTACAGGAGTCCGAATGTTGAGCCACGAAAGTGACATGAGTATGTCGAGATGAATGTGTGATTTTACAAGAAAGGATAAGGTGAGATAAGTATATAAGGGGGGGGGTCTCTGAAAGTTGCACCCGTGATTGAAAAATTGAGAAGAAGGAGCATATATGTAGATAAGGAGAGATGAAAGTCACGTGACCAAAAGATGGCAAACTATAAGATGGATGGGTACAAATGTAATGGTAGACTAATAAAGAGATAGATGGATTGTGTGAAGGATGATATAATGATTTGTGATGTGACAGTAGATGTATGTCAGAATAGAGGAGTGTGAAAGGAAAAGACATATTGAGCCGACCCCAAACAATTGAGATATAGCGAAAGAAATGAAAAAGCCTTACAACACAACGTAAAGTGTTTCGAGAGATTTGTTTCAACTGGTGCCAAAGTTTTATTTCGACAGTCGCACCGTTCATCAACAGCGAGACGTTCAACCTCATTTCCTTTTTTACCATGCCAGCAATTGAACTCGTAGCCTGCGAGTTCTAGTGAAGTAGACGGTAAGAGGGTTATCCTACTCAACTGCAGAAGTCGTCCTCTTATTAACTTTCGCTACGATTTTCTCATAGCACTATGAAACAAGCGTAAGCAGAAAGTCGCTATACTCAAATGCGCAACAGTTCTCTAGAACGTATTTTTTGGGTGCAGCATCAATTTAAAGGTAACTTCCCTTCACGCAAAGAGTTTAAGAAGGGTATCATAATGTTTCTTTGGGACTGGTAACGCGTTGGCGGCGTCCGTAGTACACATTTATTTTACAATTTATCTCTTACTGGTACAAAATGTCGTAATCATGTGACCATATGATAAGCACTAATATAAGCAGTAAGTAATAACAAACGTGTCAGTAGCTATTAGTGCTGGTGAAACTTCCTTCACGTGGTAACGACGACGACGTATTTCTAGTGGAATACAACGATGACACGAAAAGCAATAAAAACGCAATCGAATCGCAATTTTTTCGGCATAGGTACTCGTGTAATCAACGCAAAAGGGGTCATTTATCGGGATAAAAATTAGGGTAAGTTTTGACCCTGATTGAAGCCGTCTCAATGTCGAGTTTCATTTATATCGTTCAGTAGTTTCACTGATGCTCTAACAGAGAGACAAATATTCTAAAAATTGATTGTTTGTTTCCGAATAAGCCTCTCTGCTATTACTCTCATTTTTAAATTCGTTGTGTTCTAAACTCGACACCCGCAATATAATTGTAATTACCTGGACCTTTATAATTTTCGAAATTGACTATCACTATCCTGAGTTCTCGTAATTTTGCTATATTGTTATTGCTTTCCGATTGCGCACGGAGCGTCGTCTCCAAATCAAATTAGGCGTTCGACGCAGTCCTAAACAAATTTCAAATTTCAATTACGCCTGTGCAGGAGTGGCAGTCAATTGCTCTCCAGCTCCCATGAGGTTATGGTGACTTATTGCACGATATCTGCCCAAGTTGATATCTCTGTAATGTATTCAGAATAATTATTATCGTTCACAGGATGACGTAACCGGTTAGATTCGATTGAATCAATCCTCTTGAGAGACAATACTTGTAAGTGTTGATTTATTGGAAGTTCGATTGCAAACTGATCACATGAGTAAACGTGATTATGATTTTATGATTTTTATTACACCCCCGTCTTCGGATACAGTTGCCGCGTCACGCTTCTTATTGATTTCGTGTGGCAATAAAAGAATCGACGCCGACCTTAGCCTCCCCATATACTTTTTCCGGTTCAATGAGCATAAATTGCAATAGGATTCCACTCGGTGGATGGCCCCAAATATTTTCAACGCACAACCCGTGTCTGGCGCGTGGAAAAGGTGCAAAGATTTACCTGAAACCCTTATAAGGGCTATCGGTTGACATTAAAATATTTATTTTTCAATAAAGCTTAAGCATGTCAATTGTCGCCTAAAAGTAAAAGCGATTTTATTCACTCTTGTAAAGGGATGATTTTTCTTTGTAAGATCAAAGTCTTACTAAAGTTGATAGTATATTTTGGGCAAATTTTTAATCGTGGGAATAGTTCACAAGTAACGATCATTACTATTTGATAAGATGTAAAGGTTTAAGCTTGTGGTGATCGGTGAACATTAAAATTTGCACCTTATACTAAATTTAATTTAATTTTATGTAAATTACTTTTGAACACTGAAATTCTGAGAAAACGCTTCCTCTATAAATAAACCAAGCACCTAACAAATTACATGTAAACAACTTCAGCTTGAATTAAATGTCTCTAACGACTTTAAATTGCCATTTTTCCCAATAAATTTGATTTTCCTTTTTATTGATGATGGCCGACGATGGCCTATATTTTTTTTCAAATACTGCAGTGTTTTGTGTCCCGGGAATCCCGCGAGAATTTCAATTCAAGCGTAGATGAAGTCGCAGGCGTATCCTAGTATTAAATATATTTGTACCATAAAATATCTATGTGCTATTTACTTGTATGACGAATATGAGTGAACGTTGTTTAATTTAAATACACTTACATTAATTAAATTCCGCTCACTTATGTATTTATGAAAAAGTCGTTATAGTCAGCGACTACCTACACGGTAAAAAAAAACTAAATGCTCTGGAATTACCTACGGCGTTTTATTCTTTGGTCTGGTAACATACACCACAAATCAGGGCGTATGAAAACAAACCAATTCAAGCCGACATATTGGAGGAGCCCCCGTTTGAACGTCAATATGAAACCAATAGTGGTAACCGGGCGCTTTCCGTTCCAATGAATTCTTACGGAGAGAAGTAATAGGAAAAAGTGTTACAACCGGGACTGCGGCGAAACTAGTCAATATAACAGGTGCAAGATAAACAGCGGGCAATATCGGGAATATCATCTATAGCCTACACTGGTGATATCAATAAGAGTCGTGATTTTGCGACGAACTGCCGAGATAAAAGGAGCGGTACACGTGCTCTGGCGAGATTGGCATTACCGATCACGATTCCTGTGTCATATTTAGTTAGTTTGTCTTGTTCATATTTCAATCTATCAACAAATTCAAAGGTTTTTATTCAAAATTAGTTCCACTGGAGAACACTTTTTAAGGACATGCCTATAAATTAAAATTTAATATTACTTCTTATGTAACCACACCACTCCGCAACGTGTTATTGCTGTTAAGGAGAAGAAGCGGCAAGAAACTCCACAGCAACATGTCTAGCTAAAAATTGTTTATATTTATATTACTTGTTGCAGAGTTTTAATGAAACAAGCTTACACAAGAATTTGCTTATTTTTAATTATATAGAAAATTATTATAATTACAAAGAACTTTTCAAAAAGACGAGAGGACGCAGAGAGAGCGATGTTGCCAACGCTTGGCAACATAAAAAATACAATTTCACCAGCAATTCATAAAAGGCGCCAATTTAAACATTTCAACATTACTTATTCTATTTATATCTCAAATTCTTTTTTTATAATTACCGAAATTACTTTATGAAGAATTAATGGAGTTGTAGCAACAGTGCATACTCAATAAGACCAAGACACGATAAAAGAAAGAAAAATATTATAGTTATATTAATGACATGACGCACTAAAATTTTATGCTGCAATATATCTCCATGAATTCCTTATTAATAAGAGAAAATCTGTCCAGTACGTAAATAATCATAGTAACATAGTCGAGATTTAATTTTGTTATTTGGCTTTTTTATTATTATTAAACCTCGCACTGCAGTGGCATACCGTTAGGCATTACTTCACCGCAGCGGGGAAGAGAAGGATATTTTTTCCTTTCAATTTCTGTTTGGACATAATCTCGGTTATCTTATTGTGGACATGTGTCAATTTCCTTCATTTTGTTGCAGTATATTTAAAATTGTACTTGCTGTTATTTAGGAACCTAAATTTGTCTGGGCTGTTCTTCGCGCCTCTTCCCATTTTTCGCATTCTAAAATAGTATGCACCGCGGTGTCCACTTTTTCGCAGTATAGGCATATTTTTTTGTTATTTGGCTACGGAATCCTAAAAAACCCAAAATTTTCTCATTATGTCAAAAACTACTCAACGCACCTTATTCGAATAAAATATATGTTAAAAATGTTGTTTGTAGTAATTATATACATATGTACGTACGTTTTTGTTTTATCGCAATTTTATCTATACACTTCGAAGAGTTTAAGATAAGTACGACTAACATAGTTTTGACATACATGTAAAAGTACAAGTGGACATGATGAAAGCAAGATTTTTCCTTTTTATCGTTTTTTACAGGAGCAAAAATATTACATTGAGAACATTCAACATTCAGCAAAATAATCCCTACCGAATACTATTAGGTGCTCATTTGCGCTTTATACATTAACGCCACTCGCACTTCGAGTGCAACAAAAATAAACAACTCATTTAACTTCATAATGCAATATAAATTTCCAGTTTGCCACTTCAACATACGACCAATATATAATCGAATCAATTAACTCTTAACGAGTTCGAATAATGGATAAACAGTTTAAATAATACGCAATGAAACTTGAGCAGCCGATATAGTGTTTCAAATATTCCATTTCCCGACATGGGCCATTAGCCGAGCAAGGAAAATCTGCAATCTCGGGAGATTGAAAATCAAACAATGGGAACGACGGTAACATAATACCATTCGTTATTAAGGCACAAATGTGGCATTAGAGGGAAATAAGGTGAAGCGAAAGTTGCGCCGTAGCATTGCGGCCGCACGGCCTGTGCTCGGGGGAAACGCGCGACATGGAAAATGTTTATAGAGGGTACTGGTAAGGGGGTAATGCTAGTAATAAAATTTTATTCACCTTAATATTTCGACGAACGATGAGTCGAGGCTTGTGTGAAATTATATGCGTGGTGGCATAATTTATTGCCTTCACAACAGAGCCGAATACGCCGGTGTTTTTACGCAAACAAAATGTTTTACGACTGCCAAGTCGTATGTTTTTTACGCAATATTTATTAGTACACAAATTTAAAGTATATAGGACCCTTGTATAATATGAGACACATCTCTAGCCTAATTATCAATTACGGTAGTAAATTAATCCAAACGGTCTATCACCTCGTGTTGAATAAACTGAGTAAACAAGCAGCGAATATGATCATTGCGTCAGTTCAGACAGGAGCCGTTACGGTATGAAATAATTTATGTTAATGAAAAACACATTTTCGCGTCCCCTGTATAAGGAACCATAAACACGTCTTGACATTTTCTCAGAATATGTTTATTGTTGTTTTGTCTTTAGGTATTGTTATTTCCGTCATTATTTCCATGCCTCTTAGTATGAGGAGAGACATGACGTTCTTTACTTTCTTTGTACGCCTTATTACTAAAAGAGTATTATTATAATAAGCTGTGGTAGCTTAGTGTCTTTATGACGGGTCGATACGTATCTTTCTCCGCCAGGATTGCGATGATGGCTATGCCGAAAGAACGCCGCGGTTTTTAGTGAGTATTCTTGGTTGCTATAAGCATAGCGGAAACGAAATTAATACCTTAATTGAGCAATCTCCACACTACCTTGCCGTAATCTCCAAGAGGTGGGGAGACCCCAAATAGGATTTTACCTCCAAAGAAAAATAATAAAACAAGGCACTTGACTAAGAACATGCTCCGCTTATGCTGCTTTTCTAGAAGGGCACATTATTATTGCAACATTTAGCACATGCTGACAGTAAAGAAAAATATAAGGGAAAACCTGCACGTCACAATTACAATTATAAAGGCGCCAATTCATATTAAACAAGTCTGGTGGATACTCGTCCGTTATTTTTAAATTAAGAGATCCGAGCGCACCTATTACTACTATAATTATGTAAAAGTTATATTCTCAATCAATCACATGTTGCATCTATATAATATTGTAAAAGTGTAGTCTTTTGTTGTTTAGATTTTTGCGCCGATTTTGATGCCGTTTTCGCTGATCGATAGCTAACTCCCGGGCATAAAATCTGCCGTACTTTATATCCCCAGAATCTCACGGGAATTTTAATTTGGCCCGATTGACAAAAATTGCGATGCCGATCTAACATTTATTATCACTGATATAAATTCTCTGTCATAAAATCTGTGATACCTTATATCCCGGGACTTCCGCGGGATTTTTTCCAGAAGTGGTTTCAAGTCGTTAGAACACGTATAAATTAGCTTATGCTGTCCAACGTGGACGAAGCGGCGGGCGGATCCTACTTATTAAATATAATTTCTAAATGTGAAAAGGGATAAAGCGGATTTTCTGTTTTCAATGTAATACTTAACCGTAATACGAGACGTAACGAAATTGAAAACTTAATCAACTCCACAAAGCTATAACACGAACTAGAGATTCCTTTTACTGGTGTTTTAGGAAAACGCTTCTAACACCGCAGAGTATTTTCAAAATTACCGTCACCCAAACTAATAAAGGCTAAGAAGTTTTAGGTGAGCGTTTGTAAAAATACGGTGTCGCAAAAGTTTTCTTTATTAGTTTCCCCCTTTAATCCGGCCAGGCGTGTCCCAATGTCTTTATGGCGAATTTTCAATCTGAGTCTGGGCGGAAGCCAATAAGAAATCAACTATTTTCCCCCTGATTCCCGTGCATCGGTTCTAGGGGAGATTCGCTTCTTTACGACTTCTTTTACGATTGGAGGTGCATTCGGAATTAGTCCGCGCCAACGGGAGAGCCTTTTCGTGTCTACCAAGACGAATGGTAAAAGGATTACAATGACAGACTGATTTATGCTTTTAATATGGAACGTAAAACACTTAAAATTTTATTTCATATCTCGTGCTCTATCGACAGGTGCTTTGTTGGTAAATGAGTTCGCTTTCTTTAGGTGATCCATAAATTACACTAATAAAACAAAAGAGAAGAATACGCTTTCATACAGCAATTTTCAGATTTCTTTATATTATATTGATATTTTTTATAGTATTACAAGTTTTTATTTTAAATGAATTAATCGTGTAGTGTGTTTTCATGTTAATAATAGTTGAAAATCATTGACATAAATCAATTATGGCAATCGATAACTTATTATTTGAGACCTTATTTTAAAGACTTCTCGTCATCCAGCTACAATTTATAGGGCTGATTTCTATTTTGTAATAGAAAAATATAACGATTTTGTAAGCCATATTTCAAGTAATTATGACATTTCTTTGGGCAAAAAGTGCCCGTCTCCTTTTTAGGAAATGTTGTTACTAGTAACAGAATGGCTTAATATTTCTATTATTCACAATTTTATAATCAATCCTATGTACGTACAGTTACTGATAACAATTTTTTTTATTTTTATTGTATGAGTTCAGCAGAGGAAGACGGCTCACCTGATGGAAAGCGGTTACCATCGCTTATAGACACTTGCAGCACCAAAGATGCTATACATTTCTGTATTGTAATGCGCTGCTGCTCTCTCGCAGCAACTGGAACCTGACCACTAATGCCGCAGCACAACACAAAGTTGTTATCGCGGTATACTCTAGACCAGGGTGGTCGCCATCCAGTCGAGCAAATGCTCTACCACCTGGTTGTGGGTTGGTTTGTCGCCTCTTGCGACAGGCCGCCTTAGCGTAGGAAATTGTATTCTTTCTCCGTTCCTCCACGGATAGATATTAGTTAATTCCGAAATTCTTGTTGAGATAACTGAGATTAATGATATTACGCACATAAAATTACTTTCGTATGATTAGACAATCTAATGGATTACAAATTATGGTTCAAATGTTTTTATCTGATATGCTTAAGCTAGACCGGTCTTAAACCCTTTTTTTAGAGTAATTAGGTAAATTGCAAAAACGGTCTTTGTTACGACTGACAACCTTGTATTAGCCGGTTAATTGACTACAAGTCATTAAGCAAAGTTTAGGTAATAAGCATATTGAATTCTTCTTTTATCTATCGTTAAAGAAATAACCTGTTAAAATATTTACAAGTCCTGAACATAAAAAATTGTACTATATTAAAAGAACTAAGAACTATATTCATCATACCATGAATTTAAATGGCTTTCCGTTTCGCTCAAATTTCATTACTGACTTTTCTATACTAATAAATTAAATTAAAGTGTCCATTTGTAATTTCATAATAAATGCCTAAAATTTAATGACTAGAGTACGCAATACGTTTTTTTTAAGATTTTCTATACACATATCAGTCTGAAAATTTGCCGGGTTATCAGAGTTAAACGAAAACTTTAGAGTTAAATCAAAAATTAATATCTGAACTTTTCGTGTGTTTCATTTCAATATATTACTGGTTTCGAAGATATGAGTATAAATTCAAAGTCCACACTAAACATGCTGCAGGCGCAGCCAGAGTTATTAGAAAATATTTATACTATGAATTGCGACCATCTGCATTTTGGAAGTCCTTTAATAAGAGTTTGATTATCTTTTTTAATTACTCTTTTATAAACTGGACGATGTTTTAAGAAATTACTAAATGAATCCACCCATTTAATAAGTTATTACGGTTCGTATGAGATAACTCCTTTGGCTTTTACGGCGCTCTTTTAATCACAGCTAAGTTCCATCGACCTTCCGACCTGTTCGTTCTACCCCGACTTTATAATGTTATTAATATTTTAACTGCATTTTAACTTTAACAGCGCGATTTAGAATTAAAAAGCTTTTAGTTGTTTGCATGTAGACTAATTTTACGAGTGCTTTTACAATAAATAATATAATAGATATAATTTATATAGAATTATACTTTCGCTTCTACCTTCGCCATAATATTTTAATCGATGTAAGATTCCGCTTATAGTTAAAGAACAATTCTTCATGCCGTTATTACTAGGAAAATATATAAATGTAAAAGTGATTTTTGGGTGTTTTTATGTTACTTTGTTCGAAAAATTTGGTACATTTGTGTTTTGAATTGATTGGAAGAGCGATGGAGTCGAAATGAACGCCAGCTATGCGGAAAGATACCGATAAGCTTAATTCGGATAAGCGAGTTTCTCTCGTTGGTATTCTTTTTGGAATGGAATTTTGACAGTTGACATGCCCCTGAGTAGGTAATTTTAATACTTTAGTCAGTTTATATATATACTATACGCCGACCTGAGACGTGCTTAGAATCACACAGAAACACTTAACGATAAGCTTTGAAAAAATATAATATACTAGCGGGCCCAGCAGACTGTCCTGCCTTGGAAAACTATATACACACACTGTTGCAGCGCTACATACGGGATCTAATTGGGAATCTAAAGTGTTCAGCCTCTGGGGTCGAGTGAGCTAAGGCTTTGCCGGCTTATCTCATTGCAACGCAGTGCTCCTGGTTCGATCCCTGGTACGGTAAATTTCGGTATTTTTTTATCGTTATCTACCATGGTAAAACCGCGGTTAACACCACGTCTGATTATCTGGGATCGGCCCCAGAGTGATCAGTTGTATATTAACGCAAGCGTATCTTTATTTTAGGATATATAATGTGTGTGATTGTCTGCCGATTATTATTATTCTTGAGTCCACTTGAACACACATAAAAAAATCATCACAATTATTTCAACCGTTTAGAAGTTCAGTGAGATACACACGAACAGAAAAGTTATATATAAAGATAAACTGTCTATATATACCTATATGAGTGTGGATTAAGTCTAGAAGTCGAATACCTACGAGCTCGTTAGTATAGTTCACTCAAAGTTCACTAAGTACAACTTAAGACGTTGTAGTTGTGAATTTCAAAATCGAATGCTTCGCGTCTAGCTAAATCAGATGAGTCGGTACATTATCCTTACACGTGTCGCGATTAACTCCCTTAACTCAGTTCAAGTTACCGATGCCAAGTAACGGAGTATTCACGGCGTTCGTGACTGAAATATCATATCATAAATGTGTTAATTTAGTTCCCCGCAGTAGTGCGCTTGTCTACGCGCTATTTGTGGATTGTGCCGTCGTATTCCGTATATTTCTAGTCACGTCACAAAGAAACCACTATGTCGGATGTTAATATTGCTTAATAAGGATAATAAATCATGAGATTGGATAATGTTGAGAGGAGAATTATTTCGTAAAACTAATTTATCACTTGTGAACACATTAATATGTACCTACGTAACAAATTGTGAGGAGGCTTACTTTAGGATACGACCCCCAAATTATAAAGGGATTTTTGACAAGCCACGTTCGTTTAAGGAAGGTATCAGGTACCGGGGTTTTACACATCTTTCTTGAAGGAGAAAATTAAAATCTACTTCTATTTTATACATACCATTTCGTAACGTGCTGTGGCTGTAAGCAGCAGAAAACTCCCCAGCATTACGTTTAACTGAAAATTGTTTTACTTAATATTTTATCAGGCTCTTTTTTATAAGTGCAGAAATATGTTATACATAAATTGTCTTAGTGTCAAGTTTCTTATGATTTTTTTCTTCGCCAACTTTAATGCAGATATTATTAATGAATTGCATAATAATACAAAGGTCTATAGAAAGGTTACAAATATACCTGATGTCTGATTTAGATTTGGTCCACATTATTGAAAAAGGATGCTGAGGACTTGGCCACTAATTGCTATTTATTAATGGTCTTTATAAGGTTCCGTAGCGAAATAACTATATAATTATCGCTTTTCAAGACCCCTTTACTTTTCGTGGACTGCGACGCACTTGGCCATTTTTTTAAAGTATTAGCAACAAAACAAGTGTTCAAAGTCACAACAGCATTGTGAATAGTAGAGTTCGTGCTGGTAGACTGCGACATACACACCTTGTTTAAAATGGCAGAAGTGTTCAAGAAAGGTCAGGTAAAAAGCAACTCAAATAAACCCGCATGTATGAATACATTAATGAAAGTAGATGAAGCGAAAGTTGTTTGCTAGGATCGTCGCAAATGGAGATCTATCATCTCTGCTTACCCCATGAGTAACAGGCGTGATATGTATTTATGTACTATTTCGCTTCATGGCTTTGTTGTTTAATTATTATGTAAAGAAATTCAAATGCTCATTTAACGTAATAACATGGTACTTGCGATTTTTGGGTTTTTGGGGTTACGTGTACTAAACACTGAACACGACTTTGTTTAACGTAATTGTTTTATCGCATGAGCCCCGGTCAGTTGTTTAGGGAAGGGGAGTGCCGGGAGGGGGAGGCCTCACAGCAGGAGTCCTCAGGAAGAAAGTTATAACAAACCAGCGCACGTTTCAAAGATCATATCACAAGAAATTATTTTGGTCAAGGATAGTTTGGGCAAACAAGCCACCCTACATTTTATGGATACCATAATTTGTGGGGAAAAACACACTCACTTTATTGAAAGTCGAAACACGAATATAATGAGATAGCATATGTCTACGTAACTGTTACCTGTGTGAGACTGTCCTGAATTGTTGAGGTAATTTTGGAAGTGAGACTTCCTTTGAATCCTTTGATTTGAAAGCACATGTAGATAGAGTTGGAAATGTTTTGAAGTTTCTAGTTAGTACTTCATATTTCATGTTTTAAAGCTTTAATATATTATAACAATGTAATGTGATAATGTGACATATGACGCCATGAAATGTAGAATCCCTCCCACCCCTTGTCACATTTTATTACACTTTTACTGCATGTGAACTGCACACACATACATGTTTTAAATTAATTTTGGTAAATATTTGTAAAGAACCTCTTACGTCTCGTTTAATATGAGGTGGATTTGTGTCTTGTTTTTGTTTTTGTTGGAGAATAACAACGGAGAAGGTGACGGCCCATACTATGGAAAGTGGTTATCGTTGCCTACATTCGTGACATCAGAGGTGCTGCCTATGTGCTGATAGCCTCTGTCAGAGACTGGAACGTGACCACCAATGTCAAATCACATCAGATCACAAGTCAAGATCGTTATGGCGGGTTACTCTAGACTAGGGTTAGTGGTCAAGTAAACAGACAAATGCCCTACTACCTAGCTGCTTCTTTTCTTATATCAAGTATGGTTCGCGTTTGACCACAATCTTGGCCTATGTGGAGTGAGGATGTGGTCTAGGATGGAACACCCTTACCTAGAAGGTACCTATTCACACGGGACTGTGGTTTATTGCCTCTTAGGACAGACCGCCCGGTCTCATTAATTTATATTCTATCCTCGTTCCTACATAGATAGATGGTTCCTATACCGAAATATTTGCCGGCTGTAGTTCTTGTATGATTGTTTATAATTAAGCATAAATATTGCTATTTATTTGGAATTCCTAGATTTTTTTACAGTGTTATGAGATACAGGACTTGAATTAAAATGCCGTTGGAATTACTATAGAATTTATTAGAACTATACAAGCACGTATAACATAGATACAAATATAACTAGACACTGCCAGTACAAACTGCACGATTCAATAACTCGCGCAAAGTCCGTCACTATATAGTTTGTCGAATGTACACGACTTGCACGTATCGTAATCTTCGCTTTACTGCCTCATTCCTCCGTTCGGGCATTCAGGCAGGCAGGTGTGTATACACCTTTGTCGGCATGTAACAACCGTAAAGTTAAACACATACTGTTATAATATACTAGTATTAAACTCAACATTGAATTCAATATGTCAATAATATAAACGAAATAAATAAACCATCAATATCACAACGGTTGTAATAAAATTATCATTTCGACGTAATCAAAAACGATGTGTGTACAATTATTTAGACAATATAATCTCGCATATGCAATCCATCAGGTTGAAAGAGGCTTTTCGATAAATAAGTCATACATCCTCATACATCAGTAGAGTTAAATCATGACAATACGTAATAGGGCAGTGGAACGAGTGAGCAAAGTGTTCGGCATCGTTTCATTTGATGGATTACACTGTGATTACAAACGACGCTCACATTTCCTGCGTATTTTATTCATATGGCAATTGTATTATTGTAATGTCGAGACACAGACAGCGGGGTCGTTCTACGAACTATGGTTCCTCTATCATTTTTTGAAGTTATTGCGACTAGTATACTTACATAATAAAACTATGTTTTAACGTTTTTAAGCGGGGTAATGTATATTTTGTTTATAGTGATTTTTATTATTCCGACGTTTCGGCCACTTTTCAGTAACCATGATCACGGAAGACAAAAATGTCAAGTGTCAATGAGTATTTTTAAAGCTTTTTTCACCTACCGACAAATTCTTCCTCCTATTTTTTTAGTTTCAATATTCTTTATGAATATTATTTACTTTATGGCAGTCTAATCTAATTTACCGTCACACCATTTTGTGACATGAATAAAAGAAGTGGAACAAGAAACTCTTTAGCAAACATGCCTAATAATTTATATGTAATAAGCTCTAATAATTTTATGTAATACTAACGGTTCCGGCAGACGTTGTCCTGCCCTGAAAAAATAAAAATAACCCGATTCCAGCGCCATCATATCGCCATCATCTTTGTCTTCCATGATCACGGCTACTAAAAAGTGACCGGAACGTCGGAACAACAAAAATCAAATAAATTACCGCGATAAATAATCAAACTAAATAAAAAAAGGTTTAGCGGTTTAGGAGTAGTGCAGTGACACTGACACTAACATATTTTTTATAAATAAAGATGTATTATCACGAGACGCAACTCGATTTGTACGCGTACTCGCCGGCCAGTGACGCTAACAGTACCGAGTGTCCGGCTACGGTTACGTCACCAAAATGGCGGCCAGGCGCAATAGCAATTTGCAGGGATAATACAATATGCATATTAACTATATAATGATTTATGAGGTTCGTCTATAAAGGTACTTATTTCAGATGATCTACAACTGTAAAGACGTAGTATAGATATGTAATGAAGAGTGAAAAATATATTATGACAAAAAAATATTAAACTGAAAGACAGAGCAAACATCTAAAAAGCATGGCTGAATTGAGTAAAAAAAGATTTCTGATGACAAGAATGTAGGTCAGAAGAGTATGAAAACGCTAGTCATTTTTTGCGGACCTCAACCGGTTGAAAAGAATTATGTCTTGAAATTAGAGAAGCATATCTTGATATGCAAATGCATGTTTGTCTGGCGATAACAATATAATAAATAGAGACTATATTCGTTCATTGACTTTCTTCTTGTTAAATAACCAAGTAATCGAATATTAACAATAACCATGTAGTATTATCAGATTTAGTTATGTTGTCGTGTTGCCTTTAAACTCGTCGCATGCTAACCCTAGGATCTTGATATGGCGTAGCCCTCACTAATTATAGTTTTGCTTATTGCCAGCTGCCTCAAGCAGGTAACAATTCTAGCAATTATACTTGGAACTTTTATATAGAACAATCGACAAGTTGTAAAGATAACAAAGTCAAATAAATGTCAGAGCGATTAAATTTATGGAAGCCTTTTCTAGTGTATATATCACGAAAACAGCATTAATTTCTTCCATTGTTGTAGTGACGATCCCGCTGTAGGTTTATGATAAAACTAGACTTAATCCATATAGTACTCGTGCCAAATGGATACAGCGATCTCGTCTCTAAAATTATGTGACATATTACTTGACATATATTAATTTTAGTTAAAAAATGTTTTTATTATATTCTGAAAGTACGCTTGGAGTTGCTGAATCATAGAGACGAAAACAGCAATTTTCGTCACGTGGAAACGATTCTCACTGCTGTTATAAGATTTTAAAAACTTCACTAATTCCTTATCATTTTATACTTGTAAATTAATTTTCACTAAATGATTATTTAATTTACATAAATTTGAGATAAATATTTACTATCATCAGTGCCAACAAAATAACTGGCTGGTAGAATGTAACAGAAAAAAATAACTTGAGGTTTCATATGTGACACACGTGATGACGTCTTATCAGATTTAGATATGGATTTAACGTCTGATTTTATTAGATAAGTAGTTATTTGTTTAGTAATTAGTTTTTATTAACTTTCCTCTATATCGAATAATAAAACAGAGTGTTATACTAAACTACAGTGAAAGCCCTTTTTAGGCACTTGAATTATTATCAACCCCGCTACGCTCGTGCGCCAAACCATTTCGTGCCTAAATAGGTGGTCATTTTCACCTCTCGTGTAACAATCTACTATTATTTAAATACTGAAACGACTAGTAATTAACAAAATAATAAAGTATTAATAATGTATCCATAGTTATATTCTTTACGTGAAATGAAGGAAACGAAACTATTATGATGAGATTTGGTGCATACATACAATTAAAATGGAGATGGATGCTGATCAAAGTATATGCGAACGAAGTCACACGACATACTTGAGTTAAACTCGGGCAAAAAGCTTTAGTAAATAGTAAAATACTATGTCGAAAAACCATATCCGTAAATTGAAATTGCTATTATTAAAATTCATAGCACTAATCAACAAAACATGAAAGTAGATAGAAATGAAATGAAATCGTAAAATCTATTACATATATTAATTCGAATTAGGGTTGTCTAGAGAAATCGTGCTTTATTGACAAGACCTCCGTTTGTGCACAATTAGCTTTAGTTAGTATGATTGATCTATCATATCCATCGTTAATAGCGACAACCTCCATCAAAAATGGAACAGTGTGAGCAGGAAGAGCTTCTGAATTTGCAAAAGGCTTATAGCCATTTTCGTGCAAACTGTTATGAATAACGAAACTAAAAGTACGTTATGAGAGTATGCAATATTTAAAACTGTCGGCCAAAAATGTCACCCTGAAGTACGCCCGCTATTCCAAAAGTTTATTAAATGTCTATTGTGATCCACGTAGCAGATTGAATGATGAAATATGCACAGCCACTGAAATGTGATTGTGTCAAGTCTGAAGAACGATAGAACATCTGATGCTACAATATGTTGTTTATGTTGATCTTTAGTTAGTTTACATTTAAAATGAGATATGGCTCTCAAATAAAATAAGTACAAAATGGATGCAACCAGATCACATTGCACGATTCAATGCAATTCAACACGCTCAAAGTCCGTCACTATGTCGCTAATCGAAAGTATTACACAAGTCTTGCCAGTATCGTAATCGTCGCTTGACTGACTTACCCTGCCCATGCACTCCGTTCGGGCATTGTTTTATAGTAAACTGTATAATACCGACAAAGGGTTCACGCACATCTGGCAAGCTTCGACGCAATGCAATAAAAACAAGGATTAAGTCGTTCGACAATAATTACAGCCATAAAATAAGTACGAAGCAAACGAAGCAAATAAAATAATTCGATTTTACAACATGGCAGATGTGCGGTCTTTGTCGGTATGTAACAATAATATGAAAGCATGACTTTGAGAGTCTGCTCTCCTAATAATAATTCCTTCTTGTGTATTCAGACTTCATTGTCACATAATATCGTCTTTACTGTTATACTTGTTGCTAGTTATCTCATATTTAAATTCCAAGCTCCCTCTGCTTTTGGCCGCCACTCACGTTGTGTTCATACGTGTTTGTTTATTTAATGATTACTGTATGTAATCTTGTATTTAAATTTTATCATGTATACTTTTTTATTTGTTTAAAAATAGTACATGTTCTTAGTTTTGATTGTAAGTAACATCTTATCAGATATTATTATTATTATTATCTGATTGATAGTTTATTACTTACTTACCCACTATTGCGCATCAAAATAATAATCACAAAAATTGTACATGTTGTCAGAATAAGACGGCCTTATCACTCAAAGCTAGTTTTTTCAAGCATCCTAACTCAAAGGATAAATTGTAAGTAACTTACAATTGTAGTGTGCAATTTTAGTTTACAACTTACCTAGTTTGAAGTGTGCGCGTAGGGCGTCAATTTTTTTTCTAAAATACAAGTAGCTTAAGTTATTCCTTATAATGTCAGCTATTGCCAGTGAAAGTCCCTTCAAGTCAGAATCGGTCCAGCCGTTTTAGAGATTAGCCGGAATAAACAGACAGACACACAAAACATCTTTTTTTTTAATGTCAGTACCGTATATACTTTCATATGAATTTAGAAAGAGCTATTATTTTGACATTACAAGCAGACACAGAAAAAATACTATTTGGATTGTACTCTTATTAGACAGTACTTCTGCTTTCTGAAATTATATTTGATTATATTTTGTTAGCTTTTACTGTGTAATTATAAAGTACCAACCAAATGTAGTATTAAAGGTTATTTTCATTTTACCTTGCTAAAACATTGTATTCATGTATCCAAAACTTCCCTACAAGTTAAATACAAACGAAGTAACACAATTGCATAAATAATTTGTCACGTTGAAGTTAGGATCAATACAGTTGTTACAGTCCTAACTGTCAAACAAGCAACTTACAACCCGAGCATGCAAATTGCTATTGCAACAACGTTGCGAACGGTGTCCCAGATGTGTCGCGTCTGCAACCAATACAAAGTGTACTAGCATCGCCTTAAATTCTTAGACAATCTTTTTAATAATTTCAATTAATAGTACAATAACAGTATATAATTATGGAAAATAGTATTAGACACTAGCTAAATACGGTCACGCTTCGCTGCAGCTCAGGCTGGTAGATACCAAATCTGGTAGTGGCTGGCTGTAGATATTTAATTTTGTGTCTAGACACAAAATTAAATACACAAAAGTTAAACTTTGTATGTAATTATGAAAGATTCATGTGTCGATAAAATTGATAACAAACTGTCTCCTCCGCGTTTATAAACTTTTAAAGCTATTTATACCGAAAATTTTCTGAAAGCAATAAAATGAGGTAAACTATAGAAATATCACAATGTACACCTAAAAATATATATTAATCGCACGTTTGTCGTTGAATTTATTTCATAGGTAAAAAATAAATTGTACGGGGATTTACTGCAGACAGCAACTTCGTTCGATGTGAATATACTATTAGAATCCAAAATACACTTGAATAGAGAAATTGTGAAATAAACACAACAAAGCGTTCTATTTTCGCCTGTTGAGGATCAGACTTGCCAAAGCAGTCGTTCGGAAGCAGACAGTGACGTCTGGCTTACTGAAAAATGTATTCTACGAAGTGGTAAATGTCGCGTTACTGGATATCGAAGCAGAAAGCATTAGGGCTAAAATTACCAAAAACAGAGTAGAAGTCACTGACGTATGTAGACTTATTTTTAGATTCATGATTGAATTTTAAAAGCATACAAAAATAGAATCTTTTACATCCTTCAACGTAAACTAATTTTGACTCCAACTTTAAAGGAATATGCAAAAATTTCTAAGCATATCCGAGTATTTTCTACATTAAATTAACAAAGATAATTTTTATTATTCCAATAGAACTTTTATTGTCAGAACTTATAATAAAGCAAATTTGATTCCCTGCGTGACTCAAACCTATCTTTTTTTTCACCATATGATACACGCGATTTATAGACATGACTTTTTCTTTGCTTATTTTAAATATGCTGGCAACGAAACATAATTGTACACCTCTGTTTTGTAGATTTATATATAACTGTTTTTTTTACAATAAAGTGTAAAGAAATATTAATATACTAATGTATAATTGTCAGTATTGAATAACCGCCGCTGGCTGATCGTAATGAAGTAAACTTGCTTTGGTTTCTCGGTATTTATTTGACAGTAAAGGATATCCTGCAATCCTTAAAAAATAATTAATATTTTACAACTTTATTACATTATAATAATAAATTATTGATTATATTTTACGGTAAACTCTACGGAATCATAAAAAATAATTTGATAGAAAACACCCTGTATCTCAAAATACTCATGTTTTGAAAAAATTATGAAAACAGCATTCTGATTTATTCATAATTTAAAACTTCATAGCTTAAAACTTAAAGGTGAAATTAGGCAATAATATCTCGCCACATACTCATTTACTAAAAAGTCATTATGAAATATCTTTTCTATAATTTTTTTTTAGATAGGCCCAATGATACCTCAAAAAAAATTAAATCCTTAATATGGCAACCATCCTTTGTCTTTATTTCTTTCACGATTTCACCACACAACCTGGTAGCATTAAATACTCAATAATTAATATTATATATATTATTATATTAATAGACTACCTTCAATCTCGTCCAGTATCGTCGACGTATCGTCCAATTTCTAAAAAATGTCTGAAATGCACAAACAGAAGGATTTAGGAATATATTCCAATCGAGTAGCTAAGTCGAGTAGTTAAATGAATATCTAAATCTGAAACGCCAAATTTTTTTTTTCTTGCCACAGATATTTTTTTTCTACTAGCCAGTATGTTTTTTGTCACTGGTAATATTAAATATTTAGCTTAAAATTGTTAATATTTCTTTAATACAATTCATGCCGCGATAGCTGTTAAAGAAGTTGGGACATCAGTCCCGTGTGCTTATTATATATTAGGTTCGCATAGTTTCCGAATTTTTTAACAGCATTGAGAATCGCTTCCCAGGGAGGAAGTGTTGTTTTCATCCTTGTGATTAGTCAAATCCAAGCGTGCTTTTAGAATATGAGTAATGAAAAACATATTTAGTTCTTTTTTCTTCATTGAGACGGATGTTAAACTCGTATTGTATACATGCGTAAGTGGGTTTGATTATCACAAAACTAATTTCAATTTTCATCTTTACAGATCATGTTCGGGAATTCTCTTGTGGCTCGCTGTACTACAGGACTTTCTTTGTTGATTCCAAGAGGGACGCTCTATACGTGGGAGCTATGTAAGTAAATTTGTTGAACACAAAACCTTTTACGTAGAACTGTAGGATAGGAAAAAGCTACGGTATTAAATATTATTACAATAAAAATTATACCTTGTTTATTTGAGATTAACATGACCTCTAGGTCATTTTTGTAATAGAGTATAAAATATATCGATGGAATCGGAATGATTTTAATAAATGCACACTTCAAATAATGTACACAATATTTTTATTTATATATATCTAAGAGGTATATAAAAAGACGAATATTGTCCCAAGATAGGTAATTAGGCCAGCATATATTTAGTTCGGCTAATAATTACTATTAATTGCTCTTATGATACAAACAATCTTTGTTACTTTTAAATGCTTCTCATAGTGTCATCATTATCTGTGTATTATTGAAGATTCACAATCCAATGTTTCTATTGGAAATCACTTTCAATCGACTTACGTATCTTAATGCTGGCAATTTAGTTGTACAAATAATACGACTGAGAATGAATTATGCTTACATGTCTCTACTACAAGTTGAGGTAGCGTAATGGCTAGCGCACGCGTCCTAAACTCAAAGGGCGTAGGTTCTATCCTGGCCGGAACGCATGCACCGCTTAGGCAGTTTCCTGACCTAATGTGCATATTGTTACAATTACCACGTGCTAATAACGGTGAAAGAAAACATCGTGATGCAACGTGCACATCGAGATAACCGATCTGTCAAACCTGCCAAGCCGCCTTGGACAAGCGTGGCGGGTATGTCCGTTCCCCTATAGTGGAAGGCCCGAGCCCAGCAGTGGGACATTTATAGGCTGTTATTACTTTCTATTACATGTCTTTACATACATAATATACATTTATAATCCTTCAACAACCAATGCAAAGCAGTATGTGAAAAGTATATAGAGATAAGAATCCATAGAGTTTATCCATAACAGCTCCATTATTCTACCACCTAAGAACCTACTAAAAATCAAGAACTATATACATAAATTTAGTAATCGAGAAAAATGTATACGTATATTTGTAGGGCAGAAACAATTAATTTTGATGGGAAAATTAGCCATCCATATTGCTTATTTAGTTCGCATATCCTACGAATAAAATAAGGGCCTAGTTGATTTAAAAGACCTGTAATTACAAATTACGCACGTTTAAACATTTAAATTAAGAGTTATATATTATTACCGCAGCTTTATAATTTTAAATCAAGCTACCAAAGTTATATAATAAATTTGATGGCTTAAACTTGAGTAACTCGCCTTTGATAACATTGTTTGTAATTAAACTCTTAAAATATTAACAAATTGTAGACTGATATAGTTCTTAAAAGAAAGTTATATTACATTTCACATAAATTTTGTTCTTGTAACTTTACAAAGCGATGGACATTGGATAACTTATTTACTTTATTATTTTTTTTTGATGTAATGATTATGAATCTTATTTTTTTTTTTTTTTTTTTTTTTTTTTTTTGTTACAACAGTTAACTTTATTGAAAGAGATTCATTGATAACTGATTTGATTTTATTACGTGTATGTTTTAAGTTTTAAGTAACTTTGTGATGGTTAACTTTAAAAGTAAGCTGTGATTAAGTATACTTTTTGAAGGTTATGTTGAATACAAATATCATCTCTAAATGTTATCGTCGTTTTAGCTGTTCAGGGTCCTTCACTACTTATCCAGACCACGATTACACAAATTATCCGTCTGCTGGGATAGAGAGCATTGAATACCTTAGGTTCGCTGGGATGGAGTCTCCATTCTAAAACTCGTCTACTGCTGGTAGTTGTTCTACGACAGACATAACAACCTGGTGCTAGTTGAGCTAATTTTGCAAACTATTTGCAATTAATTTGGTACTCTAATTTTTATCACAAAAACACATAACTTAGTTCGCTCCATAGCACGCAGCCAATCGCGGTCCAATGCTGCACGTAGATCTCCTCAAGTTTCCAGTACTACTACTTACGCTTTCTATAATTTTCTTATTAATAATCTTATTGCTTTATTGGAAACTTTGGTTTTTGGCTTTAATGGTGTAGGCCATTATCATTATAAGTCCTACACGATATGTTCCGAAATATGGATTATAATGAATAAAAAAAAACTGTCAAAACCGTATAACCATAGAGTTTAACAATAAATTCATATTACTGACAACAAAACTTTCCCGTTCAATACAAATCGAATAGCTATTTTTACAAGACCGCCACAGCTGTATCAGGTTATACCTTCGATAGACTATAGCTCTAGATTAACCAGTTAGGATAGGCCCGTCGTAATAAAACTTCCAACTTTCTATCCGTACAAAATACAAAACTAAAATGGACACCTCGAGGTCTGAATATAATAGTGATTCAATAAAAAGAGGTAATATAGGTCAATCGTGTGTGTCACGAAGGCGGCTAATTCCGTACAGGGAATAATATAACTGCCGCATTTTCAGCAATAAAACAATTCTTCTATAAACGTGATAGTGGCTTTAACGCAACTTTGTAACGCTCCTATTGCCCGCAATTGGTCGACTCAACTTTTACATTCAAATACTTTAAGTTGAAATAGTTTCTATACCATTTTATTTTATCTATAAAACTTTTACAGGGATCGCTTGTATCGGCTGAATATGAACAATATCAGCGCGTCGCACTGTGAAGTAAGTTGATTTTTACTTATTATATTATCATCATAATTGTCCACCGCAATCATGGCTACTGACAAGGGCTAAAACTTCGAAATAATAATCAAATAAATTCCGCGCTTAAAACTGTTGTTGTAAGTTACTGTAAAATACATAAAAGAAAATACAATAATAAAGATTTTTATTGACACCAACATTACGTACCTACATATGTATTTCGCCTTAATATTGAGACTGTTTAGCTGCTAACACGTAAAATAGACCATGTATGCCTCTTAGGTGTTAGTGCCATCCAGTGACTTAAAAACTAAGTATTTAGTAACACTAAGTTCATTTAATTATACTAAAAGTACCTACAATTAAATATAATCATCATAATTGACTCTTTTAGTATCATTAAATGAACTTAGTCATACCTAAATGTGAATACAATTAAAAATTCAAATGCTAAAACATAAACATTTGACCTAATCAACTTTAAGTAAAGTTAATTAGTGGTAACTTGATTCTATAGAGTTTACATTTAATATAATTATGGAAATAATTAAAACTTTTTTATATTCATAAGGCCTGTTCACAAAAAATGTGATATATATTATTGTTTTCTATGATGTTTTATAATTTTATTTACAGAATTCCGTTTTTTCCTCATTATTTGTAAGGGATTTTTATACGTAATTTTGGCGTCAATAAATAAATATATATTATTATTATGTTATTCAACTTTGCTGTAGGTATATGGATTATTTATTACTTACGTTGTTTTACGTATCTCATTCTGAATTCAATATTAATATGAGAATATCTATAAAAATATTCTTGTCTATAACTTGTACTAGATGTTATACTAAAATGTAAACAATTTTAATGTTTCCTTTTCTACTTTCAGAGGGACTCTATAAATCTTGAGCCGAGCAACGTAGCGCAATGTGTATCTAAAGGAAAATCTGAGGTAAACACATATTATATCTCAACTATTTAAGTATTATACTATAGAATAATTTAATTATATCTTCCCCATTTCACTGTAAATTACTTACAACTAGCACTATTTCCATCAAGGATTAATCTCATTTTTAACTGTGAGCGGCGGGCGGCGAGCATATTTCATAGCGGGGGCTTACAGCCACGCTCTGCCCGCTATATTAAAGCCGTTAATTTTGATTTACAATCGCAGCGTAAAAGCAATATTTGTTTTATTCCTCGACTACTGGAAGCTGTCTGGAAGATCGGGGAAACGGCGATTACACGCGAATCCCACTTTATTGGCTGTATCGATAACGCCCACTTAACACTTAGTTTTACGCTTCACGAGGTTTATTCTCACGACGATCTGCTAAAGCGCGGATTGCTCACACACCGAACAATTAAAGTATTTTGAAGTGCTTAGTGTGACGTAACGAAATTAAAAATATAATTAAAGATACGTGTATGTATGCGCTCTTCGGGCTAACTGTTCTTAACTCATTGTATTTTTACGACCTTTATGTACACAGTTTAATACAACTATAAAGTATACCGTGTTTAGGTATAATTTGAAAACCAACTTAAAAGCTCATTACTTTCTTATAATAATAAACTCAATACCAAATCGCCTTGAATATATAGTACTATTAGTAAGTGATTTTAGACAGATCAGTTCTTAAATTTGGATGAATCAACCAAATTAATCCATATATATAAATATAGACTTGAATTGTTCAATACCATTTAATATCGTCGTGTCTTTTCAGTTCTGTGTCTTTCAACTTAATTGATTTAATTTAGTTGATTCATCTAATCATTATTACTACATTTTATATTCTAAAATCAAATAAGCGCAACTGTGCCATTCCATTCCGTATGCAATTGAGGCAGCACTTGTCCTATATAATTTCTGGTCAATATAGTCGCAAGTACGTCTTCTGAATAATAAAGTACATTTAAATAAACAATAAAAACAATTTTATAAAAGTTAATGACCCGCATATCATGTTCTATAACACACATGCAATAAAACAGTAGAGCAGGTTGGCGGTAACCACAAGTATTTATTTATATTTGTCGACTCACCCAGAGGCGTATATATCTAATAAGAAAGTCATAAACGTCGCAACCAGAAATGGAATGTCTCTAGCAAAATATATAAAGTCTTGAGGTAAGCAGTATAAACTCTCAGTGACTGTAAAAGGTATACCATACAAAAGGCAAAAACCGCCACAAGCAAATTCACAGGTTTACTACAACAGGACATCGCGGTAACGTGCCCTATAAACCGCGCAAATAAAGGTCAAACTTCCGCAATAGAGGATAAAGAAAACCAATAGTCCACATGTTACCCGTCCAACTCTTACTATGTTTATATTAAAATTAATTTTTTTAAGAAAAAAACAGAACTGACCTCCAATTAAAAATCATATATTTTCTACATCTGGAAGTCAGTTCATTTTGAAATTTCGTTGTTGTTTTTAATGCTTACTTGTACCGGTTTCAAGATGTTTTAGAAATATATATTTTTGGGCTTTTTAGTTTGAAGCCAGCTTTTTTTTTATTAAAAACATATTTTCTTATTTTTATTTGCAGAATATTTGAATAGCTTTAGAAATAATTTACCAAGCGCCTGTAAAAATTGTACTAATGGCACGCGTATACAAGTTTTTCTTTCGAAGAGTGTAGACACTCGGCACTCTTCAACAAGAGTTGCTCTCGATTTCCCTAGCAACCATTCCTCAGATTCTGACATGGTGACATATGAAAAAAAATATAGCAGTTATAGAGAAGAAGTGAAAACTTAGAACTCTTAGTATTTAAATTTAATAACGTTTGAATTAAAACAATATTTCAACAATGCACAGTATATTAAAATTGAACTTTTCACTAAATGCATTCAATTTCAGTTATAAGATATACACAGCCTCAATGTTGCACAATACGTCAGCTGTATAGCTATAGATATACTGCTATAAGCATGTAGGTGCCGTGAACGCACGAGATTTCATCCATCCACGCGAAGAGTAAACAGTAGCTGCGCGTGCGCCAGTCATGAGCATGTCGGTGATGCACACCCATAAAATTTTCCACTACCAAAAAGTGCACAAAGTGCTGAGGAAGTTTTAACTGCAAAAAAACAGTCAGACCACAATCAAAGGATAAATCACAAAAAAAGACACAAACATTTTAATTAAGAAACTCCTCTTTTTCGAAGTCGGTTAAAGTGGCAAAAAACGCTACAAGAAAATTCACAGGTTTACTAGAACAGCACATCGCGATAACGTGCTCATATAAAACCGCGCAAATAAAGGTCAAACTTCGGCAATAGAACGTAAAGAAAAGCAATAGTCCACATGCTACCCGCCCAACTCTACCTATATAGAAAAAAGTGAATTTGTTTTATTAGTATCAAAGAGGGCTATAAAAAAGAAATATCCGAGAGTCTATCACCTCGATCGCGGATAGAACGGCCACTCGTGAAGGCTATAATCAAAGTTTCTCGGCGTCGACGAGTTTTCTTTCCTCTAAACACGATGTCGTAACATGAAAAAGGCTGGAATAATGCCGTTGGCGTATTCCGTGAGGTGTCTACCGGCATCGACCCATCATGACCGGGACACTCATTGTTTTAACTTCTCTTTGTGACGCGCTGTTAAAGAAAATTTACTCGCTGAAGTAAACGATGAGATTTAAGATTTAAAATCTAATACTATAAATATATATATAAATCTGTAAATGGTTCAAGTTTGTACAATGCGTTTAAAAATCTAAAAAAAAGCTAGATGGGCTAATTCGGATTTTTATCTATCCATCTGTTACAGCATCACGTGAAAAATACTTAACACATTTAAAAAAAATTGACATGGCTTCTAACTCGAGTTAATACTGCAGCCAGGCGGCCTATCGTAAAAGGTAACAAAACAACCCACAGGCAGGTGGTAGGGCATTTGCCCGACTGGATGTCTACCACCCCTGGTCTAGAGTATGCCGCCATGACAACTTTGAGTTGTGTTCCGGCATTAGTGACCAATTTCCAGTCTCCCTTAAAAGAGCAGCAGCGCATTTGTAGCACCTTTCATCTCACAAATGTCCATAGGCGATGGTAACCGCTTTTCATCAAGTGGGCCGTCTGCCTGACTGCTGAACTCCAGCAATAAAAAAAACAATATTCTAATTAATTACATAAATCGATTATTACGAATTTGGTTTATAATACCACTATTTATGACAGCCGTTAACTTAACAGACTTTTATCACGGAAAACAGGGTAGATCCCTATTCTTATGGGATATAGATCCAAAGCTTACGCAAGTGGAGTTGTAAGAAGCGCCTTAGTAATTATATAACATATTAAGCAGCATATAGTTATAATGCGACGAAGCCTGCTAAATGTTCTGTAGAAATACGTAAACAAACACTTGCAATTTACGCAACATATGGCCATACAGCCGACTATTAGCGCAATTAGTATTAGAACTGATTAAAGGCAGCACCAGCTGCAAACCATTCATTATTTCTATTCAACAACCAATGTACGAACAGTATCGTGGCGAAAGCTATAAGTGTTCCGCATTGGAAATGCAAATCGACGCTCTTAAATTCCTAATAAAAACCATTATAGAAAAACAAGAAAACGAAGCTTTCAGTAGAAAAACGCGAGGAAAGCCGGCCGTAAATCTACTTACGTACAAAGTGGCGAATAATTAACGAAATGGTCGAATCGAAAGCATTAGTTCCGAGTGAAGTTATGCGAGCGTTCCCGGCTAAGTGCCGTTAAAAGAAACTTAGACGTGGCTCGTGATTGTTCTCCTGCTTAATTCTGATTGTTTCCCAGTGCGAAGCAGTTCTGCTCACGTCAGTGCGAACTCTCAACATTCACAGTATATTAATCCGATAATTACTTTAGAACAATCTCTCGGCAAGTTGCCTCTGTTGGGTCGAACCAAAGAAATGCCAAGCTGAACTTTTTATTAAGAAACAAAGCACTTCGTTAATTGTTTACTTACACGTGACTATTTACGGTCTTACTTTTATTACGTTTAGTTTGATTGTTTTGTGTTGGTGTTGTACAAAAGCTACTAAATATAATTATTCTTTCAGTACAAGTTAACAAAGGGTGTTTATATCACACGTGACAAAATAAAACCAGTACGTCGGTTGATACAACAAATAAGCTTAATATTATTTAAGTTTTCGCGACTTGTATACATAATAAAACCTTTAAAACATAGTTTTATTACAAATAAGCTTGTTTAGAACTGAAGAACTGCTCTAAGCTACAGAACAACCTACATCGGTGATACGTTATAGTATGTTATTGAGAAACTATTAATCTATATGGGCCAAAATTTGACAAAGATGTTAGTCTATATAATGCTTAAAACTAATTATAATATTATTAATTATTATTTAATTTAATAAACTAATAAACTGTTTATACGAGTACATCCATAACTTTAGGATTTCTACAATGAAGTATATTCTTTTCTATAATTTTTGTGGTGGTGATGTAACATGTCCAAAGTACGACCACAGATTCCTGGGCAAAATTGAACTTTAAATTTTGATAAATAAGGTCCAAAATTAGTGTTTCAATGCTCATAATATGTACTAGTGGTTGTAACCGAAATTGGTTAACTGAACAGCTACTGTTATTTTTTACATAACCGTTAAGATGTCTCAATTTTATGTCTGCTAATTTAATTATTGACAGTTTACTTCTTATGGTTAATTAGGAAAAAATCAAATTTGGAATATGAACCTCTATTTTTCCCATCTCGCTAGATGCAGATGTCTCTTTCTAGGGTTAAGCTTGCCTTTGTACACCACCACTATTTTGGGGTTTTATGTATAATTAATTAGTGTACAACAAAGAATGAACTTTATTTTCACTTCAACTTATACTATGATCTCATGGGTTACAGATTTGAGAATATAGAGTAGCGCACAACGCCCAACTCAACAATGAAGGAATAATTTACTTCATTTTCTTCTAGGTACACTCCGATAGAAATATCAAAGCAATTGCAGTTTGCCTGTCACGGCGAACATTGAGAAAATTAGTTCCAACCTCACGACCGTCATACGACCGCAAACACCACGCACCAATCTATTTCTAAATGAACATTTTTATACTGCTATCATTTTTAGGTATAGAAGTAAGGAAAATGGATACTTATATATACCTAATACTTCGATATTCAAATTTTTCTCGTATTTGTGTGTGTATATTAAAAACCAGTGGCCCAATGCTAGTTGGATTCACTTAAGAGAGTTCCTCTATAAATATAATACGAATATTAAAGTCTTGTTCAGTAAAACTCAACTATTACTAGTTGGCTTTTTTACTCATCGATCGCTATCACGATATAGGTACGTGTCGCTTCTTAGGTACGACACTAGAGACCAAGCGCTTATAGCGCGTACCCCTATATTTTTAATGTTACAATATTTTGTCTAAATTATATAACTCATTAAAATATTTTCTCAAAGACACTATTTTATAGACATACTCGTAGGAGACTTCTACGTATGTGCTAAATTTTATGCTCACGCCCGATTGTTCCTGAGATAATCAGTTGATTGTTCTCACGTGGTGGTAGTATGTCACAGTTACGACATAAAATATACACAGACTTAAGAGTGAGAAGGATTCTTTTTTATCACATCTTAGTCATCGGAACCCTTAGAAGTAATTATACCAAATTTCACATTGAGTAATCATATCCAAAAGTCAGGTAATTTGATTCAACAACAAATGGGTATTAAGTGGAAACAGTATTTTATTATTCAAGTGCAGGAATATTTCTATCTTGGTCAGAAAACACAGGTAGGCAGGCACAACTTTGAGAGGGAAGCCAATAGAAGGATTCAGTTGGGCTGCGCAGCATTCAGTAAGCTTCGTCAATTCGTCTCGTCCACCATCCCGCAATACTTGCAGACTAAAGTGTTCGAGCAGTGCGTCCTCCCCGTCCTGATCTACGGGCCCGAGACGTGAACACTGACTACAGGATTAGTCCACGAGTTCCAAGTCGCTCAACGGCTACAAACCGAGCTAATTTGGGTGTTTCTCTTATGGATAAAATTAGAAATGAGGATGTTCATAAAAGAACCAAGTTACCCGAAATAACTCGCAAAATTAGCAAGATAAAGTGGCAGTGGGCCGGTCAGCGTGCAGCAGAACCGATGGGCGATGGAGCAGACGAGTCCCGCAATAGAGATCGCGTCTCGGTAAACGTAGTGTTGGACGTTCTCCAGTCTGATGGAATGACGACCTGCGCAAGGTCGCCGGTAAGAACTGGATGAAAAAGTCGGAGGACAATGACGTGTGGGCCGACTTGGGGACATCTAAGTCCAACAGTGGACTGCGATTGAGTCTTTTTATTCCTTTAATTCGGGAGTTTCACCGGCATTATTGTTACAAAAGGCTTTGGTCGAATGAGTCTTAATTATAGCCTTAAAAATAACGTCATTAATGCATAGCCACGTTAGGGTATATGTACGTATATACATACGTTATCTGTAAATATTTAACGTTATTAACAATGCCGAATCTCAAATTGCGCATTAACTCATTGCTAGATCTGCGTGAAATGGCTTATATCTTTAACTTTGTCCCAGATGAAACAGCACCATTTCAAATAGTTTCTATAATAAAATAAACCTAATCAAGTTAGATAGGTTATAAATATATAAGTATATATACAAGTTAACACTCAAACTTAGATTGATTTACGTACCTAAACGTATTATATATGTACTTATTTACCTTAGGTAAAATTATTTACCAGTCCAAGTTCCGACGCGTGATAGGATGAACCTCCCTATTTATGGAAGCGAGTACCCAAATATCATCTAACTTCATTCCACTTATGAAAGTATTTATGGAGGATCCTTTGAGAGATTCGAGGCTCAATATTTTTCCATAAAGTTGAACAAGTTTGCCAGAAAAGGTTTAAATATAAACAGAAAAAGATCATTACATTTCGGCTACACGCGTCTTCCATACACGTCGTAATTTTACCAAAATTGTAATAAAGTATTCACGTGTGATTACCAATCTCTCAGTTGAAACGTACCAGGCCTTCGCCAGAATTTCGTGCGTCTATCAATCTAGAAATAAGATAATAACGTTAGAAAAAATGTGTTTTCGTTCTGTTATTTGATGATTCCCTAAAATAATATCAGCCCAGAAACGTCTTACGGACTTCTACAGTTCAGACCGAGAGCCAATTATCAAATCTTTTTTATAAATGATTAGTACAAAGATTCCTACACACTAATTGTTTTGTATTATTTTAAATTGCAATTAGTATATTATTTATAATTATTCGATTATTGTTATCTATACTTAATGTTATGAAGAGGTAAAGTTTGTGGTTTGTGACATTGTAGGGGTAAGCTCTGGATCTATTAAACGATATTGATTTTTTTCTGATTAATAATTAAGTATTTTTTTTTTAGTTATTGGTTATGTAAGTATTATATAACTTCTTAAAATTAAAACTATAATTACAGTGTAATAACAAAAATATAGGCGATCTTATAACTGTGATCGATTATTCTGGATAACCTTAGGCTGGAAATTTGCTCATATTATACACATAAAAATATAGTGATTGATAACTTAATCGTTTGTAATAAAAACATAATGATATTTGAATCGACTTTATAATATTTATTAAATTGTTTTGTAGGTACTGTAAATAGCAAACTTCGAAAAAGAATATTTTAAAATTTTGTTCTGTCAAGGGGGACATTTTCGGAACGGACTCGGAACTTAAAAAATCATCTTAATAACATGCTCTGAGAATGAATATTAAATTTGGATTTTAGTATACATTGATAATATGAATAATGTGAACAATTATAAGTACAAAAACATAATATCAATATGATATGTATACATTTAATATATAATAATTATATTTAGTTTTTTATTTGTTTTTACAAAAATCAATGTAAAAATTTATATATCAAAAAAAAAAAATAAAAAAAAAAAAAAAAAAAAAAAAAAAAAATAAAAAAAAAAAAAAAAAAAAATAACAAAATAATAAATAATCAATATATATAAAAATATTTGTAATAATAATTTATTATTTATTTTAATTATTCAATAATAAGTTCTTATTCAATATAAGTTCCACTGGAGAACACTTTTTGAAGGTCATACATACAGGTTAAAATTTAGTTTTATTTCCTAGTCTATGTACACCGCTTCGCAACGTGTTATTGAGGATTATGTGACGCGTTATGTTAAATTATGGAGAAGAAGCGGCATGAAACTGAAGAAGAAACAAGTCTAGCTAAAAATAGTTTTTCTTTATATTTGTTGTTCTATTTATTTTTAAGTTCTTTTTTTAAAGTTCTATAGAGAATTGAATTATGTCACAGAATGGCTTTTGAAGAATTAATGGATTTGTAGCAAACAGTGCATATTTTATAAAACAGAGCGCAATAAAAGGATAGAAAATATTATTATAGTTATAACGTACTAATTTTTTTTTGCAACATGTAATAACAAAGATAATTAATTAAATAACATCTAAATTGTAATGGTGTTAAATTGAATGCGATCTAAATGAATCGCAAACCAATATTCGTGCATTATGCGAGTAGCTCTATTTTACAAGGTAAAACGAGCAATGCATATTTCTGTCGCTCGGAATATTAATGTCCCGTTTAATATTTATGCCGAACGCAAATTTGCATAATCACAGTGTGCGATTCGTACACATCTACGTGTACTTTCGCCAATTACTATTATTTCGGTGGATTTTACTTAAGGTAGTAAGTACCGGATGTGGTAAGCACTTTAAGTTCCTTATATCAAAAGATCAAAAAAAAGTTGTTAATTATTTTTGGATAATGTTACAAGTGCAGGACTCGAATTCAAATGCAGTTGGAATCACTATAGAATTTATTGGAACTATACAAACACGTATATCATAGGTACAAATATAACTGCACGATTCAATAAAACGCGCAGTCTGTCACTATATCGCTCATCGAATGTACGTCTTACTCGTATCGTAATCCTCGCTTGGCTGACCCCCCCCCCATTCGGGCATCGTTTTATACTAAACTGAACAAAGGACAAAGGACGCGATGACTGAGGTTTCCCAAAAACCGTAATCTGCACACCTGCGACGGGTAAACAAGTAAAATAACGGAAGCTATTGTCTAATTGCAAATACTAAACATGAAGTAAGCAAAAGAACTTTAAATGAAAGGAAAGGTAATAAACTGGGTTTTATGGCAGGCAGGTGTGCATCCACTTTTTTTTCGGCATGTAACAATAAGAATAAAACACTTTTAGGAAATCAGAGAGTTGGTCTGCCAAATTCATCAATCACCAGCCAGCGCATTTTATAATCAAAATATGCTTCATTAATTTATTTAGGATTTCTGGGATCGCTCTCAGAAAGGTTCGTTGTATGTTATATACTCATTAAGTGTAGTTTATTTTGGAAATATGTATAGTGGTATTTATTTCTAATGGCAAAAGCAAGAAGACAAGCACATGGTGTTTGACTGCCGGTTACAAAAAACAAGTCTCGATACTGGTGTCTGAGGATCTAGTCCTCATTCATGTACGTCTAAAAAAACATAAAGACTTCGTGGCCCAAAGCATGTAAGCCAAAATACTGGATAAATAATGTTGAATTTAACCTTAATGGGGTCTATGGAAGTACAGTGTGGCCAACAGACTAGCAATTACTTTGAAACTGACGCCGCTTTTAAACAAAGGTTTTTAAGTCTATTTTTGTTTACAATTAGTTTTATATTAGTTTAACTGTCCTAAATGTATATTTTTTTTCTTTCTTCAATTTCATTATAAGCGACTAAGACTTCATTAGTGGTCAGTTCCCATTACTTACTAACCGTTTATTTGACTCAGTACTAGTTAAAATTTGAAATAAACTATAGAGTATCAGGAGGAATCTGGAAATACTTATATGGACAAGTATTGAAAATTTCTACGAATGGTAAGGCACGTGAATGAATAGTAACATTTAGGAACTGACCATAAGGGAGAAGGTAGATCAGTAATAACCGGAACTGGTATTCAGGTGGGAAAAAATCAAGTTGGTAACCCTACTTCCAGTAAATACTCATACAGCCCAGCAATCATTCACTGACGTATGCCGCCTGTATTTTATTTATGTGCCGTCTATAATCAACTGCGTACGGTTCACGCGGTATTTTTTTATAATATAAGAGGGTATAGTCACGTACATTTTTGGGAGCAAGTGTTTCGCGTTGAAGTCAAATAAAACATTGTCAAATAAAATTTAAATTCGACATTATTAACTGTATACAGCGAGAGAAGTGTAAACTTCTTTTTAACACAAATATTTCTATTACTTAACATTTTGCTTTAACACAACCAAACTGGTCTGTATGATGGGGAGTGTTGTGAGGAATTGTTTTGCTGTGGTACCAATGCCACATTTTCAGCACTGCACCACTCGCTATAGGCGGGATGATTCCTTGAGCTTGACACTTAACTACGCAACGGTTCTCTAGAACGTTTATTAGAGGGAACTTTCCATCGTAGTTTTCCCTCTGCACTAAGACATGGGGTAATTTAATAATAGCGTCATCAAATTATTTTGAGGTCAGCAACGCGCTAACAACGTCCCTGTCATTTCAAACGTCCATAAGCGACGGTTTATTTTTTATATTCGTGGGAAAATGACTAATCGATTTACGCACTCTCTGGGCCGTCACTAGGAAACGGCACGAATCCACGGGGGGCGGTAACGCTAGCAATTGTATGCTTTATTTGCGTTCCGTCCGCTATGGACTACACAGAGGAGTGTGGAGACTCCGAGTGATGCCGCACGGGCGAGCAACCTCAATACCCACTAAAAACCCCCTCCTCCCTGACGGCCCTGCGCTTTTGTGTGTTGGAAAGACTGAGATATAAAACATAGTTACGCAACAGTCGATCCAGCGCAATAAAGTGCTTGAAGTGACTTCGAGACGGGGGTAGTTGTTAAATCCCTTGCTTTGCCTAGTAGCTAAGGGCCCCCTCATTCCGGAACCTAACTCAGGGAGGAAAGTAATGCGCGTACCTGCCTCTCCGGGTGCCGGCTGAAGGCCGGCGACCTCGAGAAGAGACCATAGTACGCGCCGAAGGACTCCGCTCCCTATCCCTTTCTGCGGCCTCTTTGAGAGACATTACTGCCTCACAAAAAGTAACCGCAGCATCATAAGCGACGGTATTACTTTATACCAGGTCGAGTGCCTGTTTGCCGGCTTTGGGAAATAACAAACAAAACTTGTTAAAAAGTAAGCTATTGATAAAGTAACGGGGATGGAAATAGTGCTGAGGTACTCAATGCTTGTATATATATACAATTGTACATAGGTGTAGTATTGTAGGTATACAGTTTTTTTTACTATAGAGATCTCGACTGTTCATAGAGAGTTCCGGATATATATGGATAATATTTAAGACGATGTATTTTATATGCCTCTTCATAGAGGTGTAGTAAAATGGTGAATATAATAAAAGTTAGGGGTGGTTCATGTATGTAACTGTTCGCGTGGTGTACTGTTAGTCAGACCTTCAAAAATGATAACGATTTTCCAAAATGGTTTTTTTTCTTTAAATCAATAGGTGAAGAAATATTATTTAGGAAATAATAAACCACAGAAATTTTGCCTGCAATAACTTTCAACTGTGAGGTGGATTATGAGAAATGTGACTCTCAGCCCGAAATAGTGCTTTTAATATGGCAATATCGATTATACATTCTTGATTTTTAGACTTGATTATTTCATTTACTAATTATTAAATTATTTTCAGCATTTCGACTGCCGCAATCATATCCGAGTTATCCAGCCGATGGGAGACGGATCTCGTCTCTATGTCTGTGGCACTAATGCACATAGCCCCAAAGACTGGGTATTATATGTAAGTATTTTTATTTTGTTTATACATGTTGTTAGAGTAAATCTTACAAACCTTAACAAGCCAGATTTCTGTATCGGAAAATGCTATTACCTAAAAACCCGACTAGAATTGATTCCTACGTGAATCTTGGATATCTGCCAGCACAGCAACAGTTCACCAACAGGTTTCATTGAAATGGCTCCATTCGAACTGATTTCAGACATAATAGATAGTGAAATATAGCTACCCCTTTAACCTAGTACAACAGTAGCAACAAAAGCCAGGAACATCTGAACACATCCTAAATGGACCATAACATCGGAATATCGTTGCCAAGGCGGCTATAATACATGCAGTTGAATGCACCTAGGAATACGTACAAGCTTACCAACAGCTACCGTGACAAATTTCACGGATGCTGATTCCAAATGATCTCATAAGATTTTCCTCGGCGCGTGAAAAGGAATTTCTAAACGAATAACTACGGCGAAGCAACGTCTCCGACGATGGTTCTCAGAATACTTTATATTCTGAATAAAACTCAAAACTTTTGAATAATTCGGTTTTCGGCTTGTAGTGACGTGTAGGTGTCGATTTATTTTAAGTTATGTTGCCTGGTCGCTTAAGGCGCTATGGCCGACTATTTTAGTTTGTTTTCAGCCAAGAGATATATACATATATATATATAAATAAATATAAAAAAGTCTTTTTTATTTGTGGTTTCACAACAATTGATGTTTTTTATAGATAGATGATTCAAGAATTTATGTTTTGATCATATATGCTTTTTTTTTTTTTTTTTTTTTTTTTTTTTTTTTTTTTTTTTTTTTTTTTTTTTTATTATACTGTTGTTTATTGAAGATAGCATTTAATTAATTATGTCTTGACAAAATGTTTTTGATTAATTACAGTTAATGAATAATATGAAATTAATTGTTTACGTCTTTATGAATATTTTTCAGATTTTATATTGATTTTTTTTTAATTTATTCCTTCATCATTATTTTTAGGTCCACTGACTGTGTACAGTTCTGTAAATGTTTTAAATGTCCACTATTTTTCCCATTTGGCTATGAAGCCCTAAAAATATTTAACCTAAAATGCCCCCTTATCCGATTAAGTACTCGACGGTATCAAACCAATTTTCGTTGAGAGTATTTTTAAGCTTTATCATTTTGACTTTTTTTGAATTTTCCGCTTCGTAGTTCAAAAGTTAGAAGAGAGCATAATGTTTACTTTGGAAGGGACTATCTCACTAATATTGACTTATAGTGTCACTAAGTATTGACTTTTAAAAATCATTAAAAAAATGTAATGTTGATTTACTCAGAAGTAATGAGAGAAAAAATCTAGACGATAATTATAATGGTTATATACGATTCCTCGTATACATGTCATATTTGTTACAAATAGAAGTATATTTTAAGAATACTCGATGATAATTTTATTAAAGGTGACTATATACCAAACTCAGAGTCATATGTATTCAGGGTTACCATTTACTTAAATCCATGGGAGTTTTAGACGCTTTCAAAAAAGCTTTCAATTCAATTTCAATCAACAGGCACCAAGCAGATCTCGCACTTGATACAAGCGCCTTTTAGTAACCCTTGTTGAGTCTTTTTCTTAGTTATAGTTTTATTTAATTTCATTTCTTTTTGTTCGTATCGTACCTATTACTATTTTTCAAAATCATTATTTTCCAATTTCAATAATTATTTCATAACATATTACGTACTTACATTAAATTATTCAAAATATTTCTATTCTTTGTTTCATGGTGTTCTAATTATAAATAATATTAAAATATTAAATGCTCTTCAGCTTTTTCATATATTTTTTTCTTCTGTGAAGGTGACGTTACTGCTTGGCAATAACGGAAGACGGTGGTTGTTATCAACCAGAGTTAGGGCCTGTTTAGAGTTACTTAAGTTTTGGCCTTTATTTAACTGCTTATGTCTACTTTAATAACTCTAAATAAACATTATTTTCTTTCCTTCAATTTAAAATCTACATTTTCATTTTTGATTAGTCACCGTGATAAACCATTTATCGGTGTACCTATTTTCTCTTAATCGTAAAATAAATAAAGTTTATAAATTGTGCGTGAAAAAAATATGTAAATAATTTCTCTGCCATTATGCATCTTTTTACGACAATTTAGGATTTATCGTTGGCTGTTTGACCGCGCGTGACCAGTCCGCGATGCGACGATAAGTGGTATTATTTTCATGAAATTATTTTAAAACTCATAAAACGACCAACAATAGGTATCGAAAGCAGACCGCAATAAATTTCGCCGTGGCCCGTTCACCTCCACTTCTCCTGCACTTGACTTTCATATAATTTTATGATGTATTAGCGGCCGTTTTGACCCTTCACACGTTTTATCGCGACTCAGACACGGCATGGCGGTTTTTTATCACGTTCCTTCTGCAAATTTCCTGTTTAAAGTATGCATAGGACAACTTTATTGAGAATAAAGTTTATTAAGTACAGGGTTAGTGCATCCTGTTGGGTTTGGTTCCTTACAACCGCGCGGTTGATGGCATATAAGATTTCATGGGGTCATCTCTATACACGACAATGTTTGTACTTTGTTTGGGAGATTCTACTTAATTCTCATAAAATAATATTTACAATTCACTTAAACTATGAGAACATTTATAAAATGTTGAAGAGTGAGTTGTAATTTGTAACGAAATAGGAAGCACAAATACTGAAAGTTGCAGGTAGTTTTGATTTATTTTTTTGTTCATGCAAGTTACAAGTTCCTTCGAACCAAAAGAAACAAGGATATAGATTATATCAGTTGTTCTTAAAACGTATCTTTGTGTATTACCAATTCTGTTCTATACAAGACTGTTTTTGTTTGTTTTATGGCAGCATATCTAGATGGCAGCACAAACGTATTGAATCGCACTATAACCTTTACTCCTAAAGTTATATAACTTATTGCTCACTAAATGCTATGTAATCTAAATGCAACAACTGCTAACACTGTTAAATATTTATGAATGTGTGATTAATATACTTTTTAATTAGGTAATTATTAAAAATTGTTATACGTTAAAACTAGGTTATGTTCGCGACTTCATCCACGCTTGACTTGAAATTTCCGAGGGATTCTCGGGACACAAAGTACCGCAGCATTTAAAGAATGTAGCCTACTACCGTTTTAGTGATAATTGTGACTAAATACGTGAAGTTTTCTACACTGGAACAAGTACAAACTGCCCCCGTGAAAAATTCCGTGGGATTTTCGGGAAAAAAAAATCTCACATTTTATTACATTAAATTTGTTATGATCAGAATAAAAATCGCCTTAGAATTCGGTTCTTTTTTCAATCTGGCTATTTTAAATAATTCCCAGAAAAAATGTCCACGGAATTCCCAGGATAAAAATAAGCAGATTTTAAGCCTAAGAACTTGCTGTCAAACAGCGAAAACTGCATCGGAATTGGCCTAGTCGTTTTTACGTGAATGCAAACAGAAGGAATTTTACATGAATTCAGTGTAGTAATTTTCGAATTGTTATCCTTCGCAAAATATCCCATTTCATAGGATAAAATTATCTTAACTATTTTAGTCTATGCTCGGTGCTCCTGAGACTTGAATACACTTATTTTATACATATCTACAAACATTATGATAATTGGTATATTCCCATAAACGTAAAGAAGGAACAAACATCGAAACAAAGTCAGTTTCACAATTATCTGTATTTTAGTACGAACTCAAGACACAAAATTTAGTTTCGCTCTCTTATGTAATGATGTAGCTTATTTAGCAGAACCCTCTGATGTTATTATGAGTGCGGGACTCGAATTAAAATGCCGTTGGAATTACTATAGAATTTATTAGATCTATACAAACATGTATAACAGAAGTACAAATAAAACTGATAACTAGACACAACCAGTACAAACTGCATGATTCAATGACATGCGCAGTCCGTCACTATATCGCTTATCGTATGTACTACAGACGTCTTGCTCGTATCGTAATCGACGTTTGACTGCGTCATCCTCCCCCCCCCGTTCAGGAACCAGGTGTGCATTCACTATGTCGGCATGTAACAATATTTTCATGTTCGTTCCTCACTCTTTGTACATTAAATAATTTTTTGTCAAAATTTATGCGGGACCCCAAAACAGCACCAAAACATTCCACTGGATATAAATTCTCGTAATACCAAAATCCATTCCAACAGAAAGCCAAAAATTGAAAATATATCACTCATAATTCTCATGTAGGGAAGGGGACGATCGTATAGGGAGTGTTGATACTTGTCGGGCACTCTTTGTGCAGAGCACCCTGTAAAAATAGAGATAGTTCAGCATCCAAACTGGACTCAAAATTCATTCAATTAACTTTTATATCTAGGACTGTCTGGCGAGATAATTTGTACTGCGTGCCTGATTTAAATGACAATGGAGATCTAATTTAAATTAGTTGGTACTGCGTATTTGAATAATAATACGGTTGAAATTTAAATATTATGGCATGAATTTTAATAACATCTCAAAAGATAATAATACCACTTTAATAATCCATAGGTATAAATAAATATGAACCTGAACATACATAAACACCTACACCCAGAAATGAAAGCTATTTTATTTAAAAAAAATTATTATATCTTAAATATGACAATTAGTGTGAGAAAGTTACGATTGGCTCATATAATAGATATTAGATACTAATTACCTTAATTTGAGAATTAGGTTCATGTCAATATTTCGTAGTCTTCCAGCCTAAAGAATTTCATTAATAAATTAATACATAATAATGCTTGCTTGCTATGCTTTTCTTTATAAAGACTAGGTATTTAAGATTTATAAAGATACTTTGGTATTTTTCTGTGAATATGACTTCGATATTTGTTTGTTCTTTTATCATATTCCGTAATTGAAATAAAAAATAAATAAACATCGTAAATTCAAAATTGATATGAGAAAATGTACTTTGGATGGATTACGTTATGGACTAGTTAGTAATGCTAAAGGAAGAGTGTAATCTAGTACTATAAAAAGGTAAAGTTTTTGAGATTGTTTGTAAGGAGTAATCTGTTAAACTACTAAATCGATTTCGAAAATTATGTCACCCATAGAAAACTACATTAGTTTTAAATGACACAGGCTATATTAAATTTTGATTTTTTAATGATGCCCAGTAAAATGGGCACGGGTGTTTGTAGAAAGTAATGTATTGAAATACGGAATGGGTTTTAGACATTCCTTAATAAGTAGAAAGCTACATTAATCCCAAGTGACATAATATATATTTCATTTTGATTTATAATATTTTTTCTATTTTATGGTGTATTATCAATTCCGAGGAAAACGGTTGGATGCGTATGATGTACCAGCGTTCGATGACTAAACATTAAATAAGTCCCAGGGGCAAACATTCTTTCTCGTGGGAATTGACTTGAGAAAGGAGTGAATTCCCATGGACCGTTATAAGTTGCCATATCTCGAGTAGCGCCCAACGAAGTGGGCACGGATCTGCTAGAATACTATAATTCGACACTAAGTAATTTTTTTATTTTGAATACATTATCATTTTTACATTTCGAACAACTATTGCTTAGAGTGTAATGGACCTATAATTTGTACTGTAATAAAGGCAGAATGATATCATCAAAGTGAAAAACAATTTTCTACAAAACTAAATTTACAATAAATACCTCGATATTCTGAAGCTATATTGCGTGAAATTAGACCTTGTTTGATCGTAAAGGGAGCAAAAGGAATTAGAGCGTGATGTTGTTCGTCGAATAAATTTAAAATATCAAATTTGTATATTCAGTAACATTGTCGATGTGCTCGTGTCCTGAGTAATGTGTTCATCCCCCTAGTAAACGATCGGTTGGGGCGCGTTAGTTTCAAAAATTGAGTGAAATCACATATACGCGATTGATAGGGCTAAAGCAGTTGCGGTGGGAGACGAAACTAACGGAACGACTCATATTTGCTCCAACCGCCAATTTATATCTATTCTGTAACAAATGACTTTTTTCGATTGGACGGGTATTGGGAATAAATGACGCGGGCACTTTGTGTTTCGAATGCAACGTTGACGCAAGCGTGGGTTTTGTTCCTTTTATTTGACGTTTCTCTACTGTTCAGTTGTATTAATGCATTATTGAACAATTTGGTTTCTGTTTCGGAAGTTTTATGTTCAATTGCAGGTTTTGAATTGCAGGGATTTAATATGCAAGTTACTAAAAAAATACCATAAAACTGAATGTTTCATATAAATTAACCTCATTATATATATCAAAATATTGTGATCCATCATTTGCACACACAAACACACGCCACACACAGACACACAAACAAATTAACATGTGTTTTGAAAATTAATCTTAGAGATATAAATTGTTAAATCAGTCACAAACGTACTTCGTGTTCGCGATACAGGCTAGTCCTAGTGCAGAAACTATGAAAGCATTATTTCTGTGTAATGTTTTGACAATAAATTGATTTGATTTGAATATACCAGTCACGTTTGTCGAGGGCGAATTTTTGGAAATGACATATCGTTAATTTCGATAAATAGATTTCCTCATGATTTTTCCTTCATCTTCAGCGCGCGGTAATTGTCACAATATTTACATTAGGCCAGAAAACTACCTTAACGGTTTGGGATACAAATCCACGTTATTGAAATGGAAGTCATAGCTGAAGTTGCATGCGTGAAATGAAGGTACAACGATTTTCGTTAAAAAACCAATTTTATTTATCATCTCTGGAAAAATATAAAACGAATCATCTACTAACTCCAATAAAACGACTAACTCAAGGAAAAACGTTACATTTCGCCAAATAACTTTAAAACGGTTTATCTTTATCCATTACCGCTAAGTACTAACAAGAGGCGGGAAGTCGTTTCCGATTTATTTTTTCAGTTCATTTGATGCCTGCTACGAGAACAGATTCAGAGTTTTATTTACGTTTATTTAAATAGAAACAAGCAGTTTTCGATAACATGATATTTGGAATTTAATGTATTTTAACGTAAATGAAAACACCCACGCTGATATAATTAAGTTGATAACTGCTTTTAGGGCCGGCTCGATTGATGTGATGCCACGCTCTCACAGCATATCGGCGTCAAACTGATAGCCTTGAGCTGTAATGTAATTTTAATACCGAGCGAGGGTGGACAAGGGATACTTTTAATCCCAGATAATGGTATAGATTTTGCAATAGATTTATGTAAAGGTTATCCCAAAAAATAGAAAGTAGATTTATGGGCTTATATTAATGGTTTTAGAGTTCTGTAGATAAATGTCGATAAATATGGACGTTGGAACCCTTCATTACGCATAGACTGTCACACAGTTTTTACGGAGTGTGGATTAAGACATTAAAGCATAGAATAGAACAAACACAATCAAAAGTGCCCAGAAAGAAAACTACAATAGACAAAGAAATAATTCTAAAGCTAACATACGGACTGGCTAAACTGCTTCGGGAACTTGCGCCCTAAAATAAGTCTCCTAACTTTCTAGTGCTGTTTACAGGAAAGTTAGGTGCGCGTGCAAACTTCAACAAGTTCGCATACCAAACCAAATATTGCTTGCTTACATATTGTTGTAGAATTTCTTTTTTTTATAATATTTTCTTAAGTTTTCACGACTTGTATACATAATAAAATAAAGCTTTAAGCGCGGTAATTTATTTGATTTTGGTTAATCCCACGTTTCGGCCGCATTTCAGTGGCCGTGGTCACGGACGACAAAGATGACATTTGCCAAACGAGTATTGTTAAAGTTTTATTTAGCCTACCGCCAACTTGTTCATTTTAATTATTTAGTTTTAATTTTGTTTATGGTTACCATTTACTCTATGGGAGCCTAATCTAATTTACCATCGCTTCACAACATATTATGGCTTGAAGAGAAGAAGCGGCGCAAGAAACTCTTCAGCAAACGTGCCTAGGTCTAAAATGTTTTATATAATATTAAAATAGGTGGAAGGGAAAGTAAAAGAAATTATCATTCTTTTTTTTTTAAATAAGACGTTAAATATTTATGAATAATTAAGATTTAAAATATGAAATCGAATAGCAACCAAGCTGAACCAGCCAATTGTAGTATTTTCATTGTATTGATTGAGCATATATATAACTAGTGAATTCGTTCTATTTTACTTTCTCTATCTCTTTTCTTCCATCTTCCCAAAATTATTCGGAGTCAGCACAATGTGTCTTTGTTTCCATAGTGTGATAGACGACTTATGACAAAAATTCCTCTATTTTGGCATAAGTCACACCACAAATCACCATTATATTTTCATGTAATCCATCTCTTTTTTTGGTTCACACACACATCTACCCATGGCTCTGTCAGTTTAACATTCTTTTAGTTACGTGACTTTCATGCCTCCTCAACATATCTACACTACCTTATCTACCTTACCTTCTATTTTATTTTATTATAGCATATCTAAGCACAATATAAAATAAAAGTTCACTTTTAAGCGAAACATTCGACTGTTGTATACCGAAAATAAAGGTCCATTTTTATCTTTCCCTAAGTGGATTATTATTTATTCATAACAATGGATATGCTCGCCACTTTCAGCGTCACAGAGCTATGTTTATGCGGCAATAATAGCGCAAACACGCCTCCTATGCTGCACTGCTGACTGCACTTCGGAAAATCACTTTATAATCTATGCATTGCCGTGTGCTGGAAACTCGACAATGGTCTAACCATTTTTGGGCACGGCTGTATGTCCAATGCTATTATTACCGTAGAATGTAATAAATCGGGCTAGTGAGTGACAGTCTACGTACTGTGAAGGTTTCCATAGAGGGGACAGACGTTTATCATTTTCGTCACTTAAATCTTTTCTAATATATTAAATTCTCGTGTCGCAGTTGTTGTTACCAAACTCCTACAAAACGGCTGAACAGGTTTGTATGCAATTTTGTGTGCTTATTGGGTAGGTCTGAGAATCGGCCAACATCTTTTTTTCGTACCCCTAATGATAAGGGTGACCCATGGCTAAATATATAGTTATATTTTTATTTCTCAGACAAAAACATTTTTTTTTATGATTTGGCATTAAAAACACATACAACCCTGAATTTCCTCCCTCGTAACCCCAACCCCTATTTTTTAATAGCGATATTAGTACTTTAATCATTTTCTTTTCTCGGTGGTCGATAATTGACCAGTTACCATGCGATGAGTTATTCCTGCCGGGCATCTACCGGTATCACTTCTCACCCCGTAAACAGCACAGAGTAAAGATCAGAATGAAACCTGTTTCCTATCTTTCTCGGACAATAAGCTTTCTCTCACTCACGTTTGTCCTCGATGCGTTCCTAAACCATTGATCAAATGAAACTTTGGTAGCGTATCCTGAGGACGCCCGAAAGGGTTTTTGACTCAAAAAAACTATATAAATAAAAGTTAATGTTTGTATGTTTGTCCTCCATGTGTTCCTAAAGTATTGATCAAATTCTGATGAAACTTCAGTGTGATGTACTGAGAACGCCCGTGAGGGTTTCTGACCTAAAAAACTTTATATATAAAATTCTTCTGTTTATGTGTATGTCACTGAATTCTTCTTAAACGATTTAACTGATTCTGGTGAAATTATTTGTGCATATTCCAGTGAGTCCCGAGATGGTTCAGATTCACAATTGGACCCGATAGATGGTTCCGCTGAACCCGCTTAACAGTGGCACCGATTGTGATGTTTTTTTTTTGTTTTTGTTCAAGTGGTGGTGGAGAATGGTTATTAAGATTAACTATTTGTCCCATGTCGCTGCAATCGGGTTCTAGATTTTTATTTCTAAGAGCAGGACCAAATCTGCCGGGTATAGCTAATAATAATATCAAAGTTAACTGATACTCTAGCCTATGTGGGTATTCATCAGTCCACAAACTAAGTACATTATGTTAATAATAGACCCTTTTGCAATTCTCAAACGTTGGCAAAATTATGCCCGGAATGTAATTTATCTGTCTTCTCTTTGACGTTTGACGGTTTAATTAGTCGGCGTTTTACCGTGTGTGTCGTTTCAAATGTCACTGTCATAATGACATGTTGCAGGGTTCCTTACACCCCCCATATCTTTAAGATAGTGAGTCTAATAATAGTTTTTGACTCATTGTTACGGCTGCAGCCAGCCACCACACCGGTTGGCGCGGGGCGGTAGCCGCGGCGGGGGCAACGCGGCGCCTCGGCCGGTGTCACAGAAACACGCTTACGATCCTCTCACATCAACGCGCGCGCGCACCACATTTTAATTTATAGTAATTGTATACCATCCAAGCAATAAAATCGTTATTGTAAACACGTTCATCATTCTTACAAGCATCCAAATACAGTCCACGACACAACCGGAGCCTCATCAGGCTCAGGCCTTTACAAGGTCCTTCAGCGCCGTCAATACAAGGTCCTTCAGCGCCGTCAATATAAGGTTCTTCGTCGCCGTTACAAGGTCATTCATCGCCTATACAAGGTCTTTCTTCAACGTAACGTCATTGCGACCAACACGCCTCGTTCAAGATTCTAGAAGCATTCATCATCGATCAAGATCCTACAGAACGTTCCAAAAGAAGATCGCCGAGGTATTTTGCACATCATTCATCGTCAAGCGAACGCCAAGGTCATTTCAAGGTGTTCAAACGGAACTTCAACAAACCGTCCCCTTCGCCAAGGACGGTCGTCAAGGTCAACTTTCAAGGTGCAGCGAGCGCGACTTCAAGAAGAGGACGATGAGAATAAATACTGAGTGAGTCCGTTCCAATATCCTTTCTAACCTTCTTTCTTTTTAGGATACTTCTATGTGAGTCGAGCATTTCGACTCCTCTTCATAGGCTCACCAGATTCTTCTATTGCCATAAAACTATATTTCATACTACCTTTGTCATTACTTTCATACAAATATTGCTATAAATTTCCAAATAAAATATTTTTTACATACTTCATACGTTCCATTCATTTCTTTCAAACATTAAACACATTGTTGCTACAAATCTCTTATTGCAGTTAAATCGTTTAATCATTTCTACCTACTTCACGCATTTATTATCATTGAGTTGTGCATAGCATTGCTTTAGCCCGAGCGTTCTTTGTTCTCAAACCGGTTGGTTACAAGCGGTTCGGTCGGCCGGCTCCGGCGCATCGATCGAACACATTCTTTATAACTTTGAACTCATTTTGGCATTGTTTTATATTTCATTATTTCGTTTCCTTTTCAATATAAATTACTTCGTTCTTATTTCTTACTTATTTCTTTAACTTTATAGCTTTAATATATTCCTTCTTTCACGCCTAAATGGCTGACGCTAAGATCAGAAATCTCATTAAAAAACGTACTAGTATAAAGGGAAAATTAACGCTTTTTATTAATTTTCTAGACACCCTTAAGCCCACTAGTAGTACCCACTTAAGTGAGTTGCAATTGACGGAGTTAGAGTATCGTATGAACCGAATAGACAGTATATTAGTTGATTATGATGCTTTACAGACTGAAATCGAGTCATTATCCGATAACCCTGACGAGCAGCTTACGGAACGCGGACAGTTCGAGACGCAATTCTACAGCGCGATGTCGTTGGCTCGTACAATGCTGGCTCCGGGTCACGCGCGGCTTCGGGCGGGATCCGTGGCGTCCGAGGACGACACCACCACAAGCCGTCATCGAGATTTCGTGCGGTTGCCTAAAATCGACCTTCCGCATTTCGATGGAGACTATCAGCACTGGCTCGGATTTCGAGATACGTACCTTTCATTAATACACAATAACAACTCATTAAGTGAAATTCATAAATTCCATTACTTGCGTGCTGCCCTTCAGGGCAGTGCAGCATTATTAATTCAAAGTTTAGATTTGAGAATAGAAAACTACGCGATTGCTTGGCAATTGTTATCGGAAAGATATGATAATCAAAAACTTTTAGTCAACAACCATTTACAAGCACTGTTTAACTTGCAAAATATTCAACATGAAAATGGTTCATTGTTGCGTAACATGGTAGACACAATTAATAAAAATTTAAGGGCACTTGCCACACTAGGGGAGCCTACTGACCACTGGGATACTATAATAATTTTTATTATGTCCAAAAAATTAGACAAAGCTTCAAGTCGTCAGTGGGAAGAATATCGAAATACATTGGCAGGTAACAATTCACCTTCATTACAACAATTTTTAAAATTTTTAAACAATAGGGCTGACTTGCTTGACACAGTGCAGGAGCAAAACGTGCAAGCATCTCAATCAAAGAATACTAAAAGTTTCATAGTTACATCTAATAATATTACTTCAACTTATAAAAATAAAACAAATCACATAAAAAATCCTATGTGCCCTATGTGTTCGAATAATCACTTATTATTTTCGTGCCCTACTTTCAAAACATTAAGCGTAGATTTGCGTATTAAAAAAGCCACCGAAGCAAGAGTTTGTAAAAACTGTTTACGCCCAGGACACTCATATAAAAATTGCAGATTATCTCATTGCAAATACTGCCAACTTAAACACAATACACTTTTACATAAAGAAGTAGGCTCTGAGGCTCGCCCACCCCCTACATTCGAAAACAATGTTGCCTTATCTTCTAACATTGCTTTGCCTTCTTCTAACCGCGGCCTTGTCTTATTATCCACAGCGTTGGTGAAGGTACGCGACATCCATGGCCATCCGCATGCCGCACGACTACTGCTCGACAACGGCAGTACTTCTAATTTCATCACGCAACATCTTTGCGAAAAGCTTGGTCTGGTAAGACGTAACACGGGCTCCACAGTCTCGGGCATCAATAATACACGCTCTTACACTACAGAGTCTTGTGACCTTACAATCGAGTCATACTACAGTGACTACAGGTTAAACATCAATTGCCACGTTTTACCAGAGTTAACCAAATCTTTGCCATCTACACATTTTAATACTTCTATTCTACATCTACCTACCGGGATCCATCTTGCAGATCCATCATATAATGTGCCCGCTCCCATCGACATCTTGGTCGGTGCGGAAGTCTTCTGGGACGTTCTTACATCTAATCACATTGATCTAGGAAAAAAATTGCCCAAATTACATGAATCCAAGTTAGGTTGGCTTATTTCAGGCTGCATCCAACAGCTTCACAACAAAGGACAGTTATGTAATTTTACTGCCACACAAGATGCTCTTCTATCCCGCTTCTGGGAGCTTGATTCCGTTTCCTCTAAGCACTATTTATCATCTGAAGAACGAGCATGTGAACAAAACTTCATAGATACTACGAAGCGCGCCGACAACGGCCAGTTTGTAGTCACCATGCCGCTGAAGAGCTCACCAGATGTTCTAGGCGACTCTTACACTCATGCTAAGCTTATATCTGTGCAGGAACGGAGAAAGAATACAATTTCCTGCGGCCGGGCGACCTGTCGTATGAGGCGACAAAACAACCCACAGCCATGTGGTAGGGCATATGCCCGACTGGATGGCTACCACCCCTGGTCTAAAGTATGTCGCTATAACAACCTTGATTTGTGTTCAGGCATTAGTGACCAGGATCCAGTCTTCCTCAAGAGAGCAGCAGCGCATTCGTAGCACCTTTGGTGTTGCAAATGTCCATAGGCGATGGTAACCGCTTTCCATCAACTGGGCCATCTACCTGTCTGCTGACCTCCTGCAAAAAAGAGCTACGTTTTTTGTCTTTAGAACGGCTTTTCGAACGGAACATAAAAATATAACCAACCAGCCTCCTCAATATTACTTGCCTCTTCATGGTGCTCTTCATAAGTCGAGTTCAACCACCAAGTTGCGTGTGGTCTTCGATGCCTCGGCTGCTGGCACCTCCGGTAAGTCTTTCAAATGGTTGGCCCTACAGTTCAGGACGATTTACTGTCCATCTTATTTCCGGCAACATAAGTTTGTTGTCGCTAACGACATCGAAAAAATGTATTTTGCTGTCTTAATTGAGCCTTCTCAACGCTCTCTGCAGCAAGTAATCTTCATGTTCGATCAATCAGACCCTCTAAAAACGTACACTTTAGACATAGTTACATATGGATGTGCATCAGCACCTTACTCTTGCTGATGAGTCATCCAATCCAAACATAACATTTTATCATATATTTCTAACATCAAAGGTGACTCAGAAAGGCTCTTAATTTATAAAATACCATATGCAAAACCTCAGGTCTTCATTGGCTAACTGAGTCCGACCATTTTTATTTTTTTTCATAAAGGTTACAAAACGTACATACAAAACATACTTTCAATCATAAGTCAAGTTTTTGACCCCCTTAGGCCTCATTGGCCCTTGCATAGTTTTGTTCAAAATTATTATGCAAAAACTATGGCTTAATAAATGTGACTGGAATGACGAGGTTCCTCTAGACGTTAAAAAAGAGTAACTTAGTTCTATAACGTAACTTTCAATCTTTAACAATATTCAAATTCCTCGTTGTATTTCCAATATTCATTCATTTTCAACTGAAATTCATACTTTACAGACGCTTCCGAACATGCTTACGGAGCTTGCGTTTACATAAGAAATTTTGGATAAGATGGCACAATTTGTTACGTCTTTTGATATCAAAGAATAGAGTGGCTCCTATCAAGCCTACTACAATACCCTAGCTCGAATTGTGTGGGGCGCTGTTGGGTACAAGACTCTGTAGAAAGTTACAAGATTCTCTTACCATTCCCATTAGTCGCTGTTACCTTTGTTCAGATTCGACAATTGTATTGGGTTGTTTATCTATGCCCTCGAATCTTCTTAAACATTTTGTGCGTAACAGAGTAAATGAGATACTACTCATGGTGAGACGTGGAGCTACGTGCCGTCTAAGGACAACCCCGCCGATCTATTTTCGCGTGGAGCGCAGGCTGACCTTCTCAGCTCATCTACCCTTTGGTGGTCCGGTCTTACTTTTCTCCAACATAAAGAAATTAAATTCTTTGAACATCCAAACATCCATTCATATTCTCTTCCAGAAATCTCCTTACATACACATACAAACATAATAGAAAACACAAACACTATTTTATAATTAATTAATAAAACATTCAACTTCACAAAATTAATTATAATATTTACATATAAATACAAAGATTTGTAAATAATTGTAAACAAAATAAAACACAATATAAAAATCATTTAACTTGTATTGAATTACAAACATCTAAATTAAAATTAATTAGCATTGCTCAACAAAACATGTTTCCAAATTAATTCAATATTCTTCTATCAGGAAAATCACTACATATTAAAAACAGACTACATAGGGCCAGTTCTGATGCTCAGTCGGAAAGGCGGAAGGTCTAGGCTGCCTAAATGTTATATTTGCATTTTTCTTTGTTTGGCTACAACGCGGTGCATTTAGAAATGGCTACGGATCTCACCACGGAAGCCTTCATCACTTGTCTAAACCGTTTTGTCGCTCGTCGTGAATGCCACAGACTGTCTACTCGGACAACGGTACCAATTTCGTAGGAGCTTGTAACCATCTTAATCTTCTTTCCTTAAAGGGACTTCGTCTATTTTAAGCTCCGACTTTGCTATGAAAGTTATATGTTTTAAATTATTCCCGCTTACGCCCCTTCGTGGAGCGGCCTTTGGGAATCGGCCGTAAAATCCGTAAAACATCATTTAAAGCGTATTTGAGCCACTTAACTTATGAAGAATTCACGACTTGCTTGGCTCAGATAGAAGCCATCTTAAATTCCAGGCCTCTCATCTCACTCTCCTCAGATCCTTGTGACTTTGTCTTACCTTACCCCATCTCATTTTCTAATTGGACGGTCACTCACGTTAATTCCACAAGCAGATATTGAAATCAACAACATAAATTCGCTGCAGCGGTTTCAGCGCGTTGAAAAACAGCACTTTGGCATCAATTTTCATAGGAATACATTTCTTGCTTGCAGCGAAAAACAAAATGGCGCGCTTCTTCGGGAGCCCTTCGCGTCGGAGAGATGGTCTTAGTGAAGAAACCAAACACTCCACCTCTTCTATGGCTTTTTGGACGCATCGTGAGGGTCATGCCTGGCAAAGATGGAATTGCCAGAATGGCCGAAATAAAAACTAAAAGGGGTCTTTTGATTCGTACTGCCCACAGGTTATGTCCACTCAACATTTGAAGCATTCTACTTCAAGACTGGGGAGCGTGTTACGGCTGCAGCCAGCCACCACACCGGTTGGCGCGGGGCGGTAGCCGCGGCGGGGGCAACGCGGCGCCTCGGCCGGTGTCACAGAAACACGCTTACGATCCTCTCACATCAACGCGCGCGCGCACCACATTTTAATTTATAGTAATTGTATACCATCCAAGCAATAAAATCGTTATTGTAAACACGTTCATCATTCTTACAAGCATCCAAATACAGTCCACGACACAACCGGAGCCTCATCAGGCTCAGGCCTTTACACTCATATTTATCCTCTCAGGCAGAATAATATTTATATGCTTTATATTTATATTGGTTATTAAAATCAGGTTCCTAAATTTTACTCGCTTTATTCGCTTGTCATGCCATCGGTTGAATTTTGACATTACTTCTATGGACCTTATGTTAATTTTAACCGATAGTTAGGCAGATGAACGATTGATAAGATATAGGAACAGACCATTACTAATCTTGCGATGATATTTTTTGAGTTGTATTCGAGTTCAAACTAAGATATTTATATGATGTTTCAATAGAAAATTCCGGTCTTGAAGTATGTCTATAATTGTACGTGTTCGTATGTTTTTATTAATTTCAACTAGTATATTTTTTTATCTGAAGCGCATTTTTTTATTGCATGAGCTCAGCAGACAGCCCGATGGCCCACCTGATGCTAAGCGGCTAGTAACTTGTTTGGACATTTGCAACACCAAAGGTGTTCCTAATGCGCTGCTACTCTCTCGCAGCAACTGGAACCTGGTCGCTAATGCCGAAACACAAGGTTGTTATGGCGGCGTACTCTAGATTAAAGGTGGTGAGCCAGTCGGCCAAATCCTCTACCACCTGGCTGTCGGTTGTTTTGTCGCCTTTTACAACAGGCCGCCCGGCGGCAGAAAATTGTATTCTTTCTCCGTTCCTGTGCGGATAATAATCGAATTGTTTCTTTGCTTCAACAATGTGTTATCCTGAAAAGTTGAATTTTGGAAAAGCGTAGTTTTAATTTCCAAAAAATTGATTTTCAATTATATTAAAACGTATAACTTTTTTCTTCCAATATTATCTTGAAATAATACATTATCCAGGCAAAAGATATGTAGATATGATATATGAAAAAAACATATAAACATTTAATTTGCTTAAAACACCTACTGAAACCATAGTTAAACATTGATCTTTGGCGAATTTAGATCGTCCTTGTTTTACATTAAATAGTAGAGAAACAAATGGAAAAGTCCAAAATATCCGCAATTACAATGTTTTCTAAAACTGAATTGCAAAGAAATTAACTTGGCAACGTCCCAACCCCTTTCCGAGTGTAATTTAAAAGCAAAGAGCTGTTGCTAACATAACAACACGGGGTAACAGTCGTAAACCGTTTGCAACATTGGCTCCTAATTCTGAATGGTATAGTCTATGCACCTGTGCGCCAATATCACTTCAATCGTGAGGTACGGTGTACATTTTCGAATAACAATAAAAACATTCAATATTGATGACGGATACAATATGTGGAGCTTTTTTGTTATTTTTTAGGATTCCGTAGCCATTTTACTTATGTTATAGGCCTCGTAGCGAAAACTCATATACTTGGTTTAAATCATAATATACGTTATTAAATAAATTTTAAGAACTTGTGATTAGTCTCTAATAATTCTTAACTCTAATGTAAAGAAGTTCCCCGGGGCCTCCGCCTTGGAGGTGACCTTGGGCATACGGCCGATCGAGAGTCCCACCAGGCCCGAGGATGGTGTCCCGGAAAGATATTCCCCGTGCGTCAGTAAAAAAACTGGGTAGGGGGAAGTAGGCCATCGTAACTTTCACTCATCACACGATTAGCTTAAGGCTACCCGTTTCTATTAGAGTGGTATCGCACCGATCGAGCAGGACCTACCGTAGATCAGGATAAAATCATTGTAGCATGGCTATACCTCGTTAAGAGATAAGATTCATGGGACATTGAAATGAATTTAGTCACTGTTCCAAAACCTCAGCTTACTTCAATTTAAAACAAACAGAATGCATATAGTGAATGTATGTGATACGAAGCATCCAAAAGTTGCCTCTGCAACTTTGGAAATGTTGGATATTGTAAGTTACACTACACTGGTTGCACTGCACTTCTGACTTGTAGGCATTCTAACCGATGTTGATGTCGGGTTTGTTTGTGGGAAAGTTTCTGATTAATTATTCTACGTGCAGTAAAGTTCAAAACTGTAATTACAAAACAGTCGTAGAAGTTATGATACCGGTGAAACACGTTAGCTGTGGTACACCACATTTCTATACCATATATTATGTATACATATTTGATATATAAATAATATTAAATAGTTAAAATTTTACCCTCATTCTTATACCACATACATACATATAAATACAAATGTATTTGACATAGAAGTAATTTGTGAGAAAACTATTATACATATTACCTAATTAATAATATAAACTAAAACTTTCCACGCGGATTTACTCACGTAAGCTTCGGTATCGTATCTCGCGAACACTATCCGACTTTCCGGCGTAATTTTTTTCTTATTGCTCGAGCACAGCAAGCAGGCTCACGGCCTTCCTGATATTAAGTGGTTATTGATGCTTATAGGCTTTTGCAACACCAAAGATCCTGTCCTGCCGGCCTTGAAGGGGAAACTAAAATTTTGCTATCAATGCTGGAACATAACTCAAGGTTGTTATGGCGACATACCCTATACCAGTTTTTCTCTATTAACAGTTACAAATTTACTTCGGAAGCGGTGTTAAACTCATGTCTTTCAACATCATGAATTTCAATCAAGTAGTCTGTAAGATTCCATTTTGAAATAAATTTGTTTCATACATTCGTTTTCATTTTCTCCTGTGACCCCATCTAGTATTGTAGCACATATGGGGGCTATTCAAATTTACGTTTTTTACTGGGAAATGGTTATTTACTAATGATGTTCTATTTCATCGTTGATAAAATAGCTATAACTTTCAGATAAAGATTAATAAATTGTACTAAATATTATACATACCTATCATGTTATGTATTCTCATATTCAACCCTCGGCTTTGAAATTATATTTAATGCTAGCTTCATAATATTTGATTCATTCCCAACGCTGTGAAAATGAAACATACATCTCAACTAAGTTACTTTCGAATACATTATGACTATGTAAATCTATCTCCTAACCAGTATATATGATGTAACTTCTCAAATTTTGTATGAACGTATGTACAAAATTTAGACATACATAACAACAGTTTACGATGAAACTACATAGCAATGGCAACGTCGTTAGAAATTCAGATCATATCCAGAAGCTTATTAACTGATAGTGACATGATTGTCAAAACTTTACCACCCCCTTACAATCTTGTACAATTTGAGGATCCCTTGTGCCTCTCAAAGTTATTCCTGCTGCGATACACATTAACAATGTCAAGTTTCATACTACGTCGCAAACTTAGTTTAATTACAGTATGAATTATTAACTAAAAATTATGTGTCATGTTTGTACCGCCTTTTAGTCGAAAAACCTTCAAGAAAGTATAAGTGTATATGGGACTGATTAATTATCTAGTAAATTACAGTGCACAACAAGGTCCAAAGAGAATTAATGTATTTTGGTTTATGATTTTTTAGTGTATGTTTGTATATTAATCTATATGTTGTATTGTAATATTATATTCATAGACGCACGCCGGTAGCTGGGAGAAAAGTGTCCATTTGCACCCGAGAGATAACTGGTTTAGGGATTATACCGCACATTGTGCACATTTAAAATGTATTAAGCCTAAAAATTTTAAATGTGTATAATGGGCTTTCTTGTATCTCTCTTTTCTTCTACCATATCCCAATTATTTGGGGTCGGCACAATATCTCTTTTCCTTCCACACTCCTCTACTCTGACATACATCGTCTGCCACACCACATATCATCCTTCACACAATCCATCCATTTTTTCTTTTGGTCTACTTTTACATTTGTGTGCCCATCTATCTTGTAGTTTAACATTCTTTTTGTCACGTGACTTTCATCCCTCCTCATTATATGCCCATACCAACTTAACCTTCTCCCTCTCAACTTTTCAGTGGGCTTTATTGAATACTAGCTTCTGCCCGCGACTTCGTCCGCGTGGAAAGTTCTTTTAACTATCCCACGGGAACTCTTTAATTTTTCGGGATCAAAACTATCCTATGTTACTTCTAATACCTCCAATAATATGTGTACAAACTTTCATGATGATCGTGTCGAGTAGTTTTCTCGTGAAAGCGTAACAAACAAACTTACATTCACAATTATAATATAAGTAGGGATAGGGATTATACATAAAACATAAGTTGTCCGTGGTGAAAAACAAGATAGCTGGCTTCATACAGGAATCGTGTTAATGGCTACTGGTTTCATGTCAACGGTAGAATTAAATTCTTGGCGCCTACACTGTCTTAGTTTGAAATCAGCAACTGAATCACTGTAATTCAGCTTTGGCATATCTATCTAAAATTTGTGTAAAAGTTTCAAGCCTCGTTTAAACTCTTTTATTTAACGAAAGCAAGCAGGAAAGTGGCGAGGAATATGGGCACGTAAGTTTGTAACACAACATATGCGAACTTGGTCTAATCGCGCCGCCTTCTCTTCATTCACCACTTTCCTGCTTGCTGGCTGCAAGAGGTTTTAATATACACAAGGAGTTTAGCGTTTAGATTTTGTGCAACGAAAATTATTAATATGTTCCACTAGCACTCAAATATATGTTTTTAAGGGAATAAAAACATAAATTTGAAAAATAATTTCTTTCTTCCAAATTTATTTATATTTCCTATTAGGATTGGGTGAATTGGTTTTTATTTTTCAAATAAATTGGCAACACTAGATATCGTTTACCGTGATTTTGTGTACGTAATATTCCTGGAAATTTTATTTTTGTCTCCCTTTATAAGAAACAAATTTATTTACACAATAATTTAACACTTTATAGCTATGAATGGATTTCATATTATTATATTAGATTCATAACTAGGATATGCCCGTGACTTCAGCCACGCTTTACTTGAAATTCTCACGGGATTCTCGGGATACAAATTACATCAGTATTTAAAAAGAATGTAAGCAATCGTTTTAGTGAAAACTGTGTATCCGAACAACTACAAACCGCTACCTGGAAAATTACCGCAGGTTTCCACGATAAAAATCACACATTTTATACATAAAATTTCATTTATTTAATACGGCCATTTTAAATATTCCCAGAAAAATTCCCGAGGCACTCCCAGGATAAAATTAATAAATAGTCTATTCCAGTTGTTCTTTTTTAGAGCTTTAATGTACAACTACGGCATGTTTAGAATTTCACAATATTATAGATAATATATCTATATAGTGCATATAAGTTCTCAAAAGACCAATAACTTCTTGAAAGTTTCTCTTAGTCGATATAACATTTGTAATATTCGTATTCACAATGTATTGGCAAGCCATTCTAGTATTTCATACGACAATCGGTATCTACGAGACGCATATTCTCTTGTCGCGATATATCGCGTGTTTGACATTGTACATGTCGCATAGAAATTTTAACATTTCCTCTATTATTTATCTATCTATACGTAACCTACAACTAATATACTGTCTTCTTTTATTTAATTTTGTTATATTATTAACTAGGAATTGCCCGCGACTTTGCTCACGTTGGAAGAAATAAGCTTATTTATACGTGTCCTAACTTGCTACCACTTCCCGAAAAATGTAACAGGATTCTCGGGATACAAAGTATGAAAGATTTTATGACAAATAATTTGCTATCAATCAGTGAAAATGTTGTAAAGGAATCCGAGTTTTTTTCAACCGGTCCACTTTAAACCGCTTAAAAGAATATTCACGGGGTATTTCCGAAATATGAAGTACCGCAAATTTTAAATCCGGAAATTTGCTATCGATCAGCCAAAAAATCGTCTAAATCATTTTACGTCAAATACAACTAAACAGACAAACACAAAAAATCTAAAAAGACTACACTTTCACAATTTTATAATATTATAGATTAATAAAATTAACTTGTGGCTGTGATTTTGAAGTGATACTTCGTGAGAATCGTTGTGATTTGAAACTCGACAAAGCGACATTAAAAACATATAAACATATAAGTCTAAAGGACTAAGCCTGCGAGAGATACGATTTTTACATTGTACGGCACAGATTAGAGAGTCAATAAGACAGATCATTAAGCATAGGTCCAATCAGGACCGAAATAAAACTGATAATAATGTTTGTAAACTAAAACAGTTGAAATTGAAAGTGATATTTAAGAAGTTTAAGAATTTATATTAATAATAGTTAGAGAATTATCTGTGAATATATTCTTTTAAATTTCACTTCTACTGCGTGTGAACTACCAACACATTTGTGTTTTCATTCGATTAGCCTTAGTTCAGCAGACAGGCAGACGACAGCTCATCTGATGAAAGCGGTTACCATCGCCTATGGATATTTATAACATCAAAGGTGCTACCTAAAAGCAGACTGGAACCTAGTCCTAATGCCGGAACACAACGCAAGGTTATTATATTGACATACGCTAATTAGGAGTGGTGGCCATCCAAACAGCAAATATCATACCACCTGAATGGGAATCGTTTTGCCGCCTCTCATGACAGGCCCAGCCATAGGAAAATAAAGGGATTTCAAAATAAAGGACAACATTTGGACAGTTAGGCTAGTTTATACCATACATATACGTATATATATATACTATACATCATATAACAATCAATAATTCCTTGACATAATGTAAACTGTTAGGTCTATATTGGGATGCAATTTTATACGATAATTAATGACAAAAGACCGTTTCAGAATTTTTATCTGAATAACCATCCTGCACGTGGCGTTTGGTCGCCTTATTTCTAAATAGAATTTAATAAAAATAAATCGGAAAAATAAATATCCAGAAACAATGGGCAAAACCGCATAATAAAAGTTTCAAATCACATCATTTTATCGTCCAAGTCTCTTCATTCCGCCAATGAAAGAGCTTTCTAGATGCTAATGCTGTAAACAAACAAAAGCGAAGGCCTAATGAGGGCTTGTGGGTCCGAAGACAAACTTTCTTATTCAGCGGCAACAAGGGCGCGAAGCCCCGGAGCTCTTCCGCCCGGTCCATTTGGTCGTTTATTCTGGGACTTAGAAAGGATCACAGTCTGGCAACGTACAAAATAATGTATTGGCCAACAGAGAAAACGGTTCTCAGTCGGGTGTAAAGTTCAAACAATATGTTTAACACGAGACTGTTTCGGAACCTATTCTCGGCTGTTTACTCTCGCTGGCTAATGTCCACGTTACTAACGACACCCGAAAGCATATTGGGGACTTACCTCTAAATCTTTCCAAACTCTTTGTTTACTTTAAGTTTTACAATTAGTTGCTTCTATACATATATAAAACGTTTACATTATTACCGATTTCAAATGAAGCATTTTCCGTGCTAGTAAAACAGTAACAAATGCGTCCTAATTTGAGTCCAGTTGGGACCACAAGTGACAAACTCTACAAACATGTAGTAACCAAAAGCAATTGGATTATTTCAATACTTACATTGTTTGAGAAAAGTTGTTTCATCCCGTCTAACTTAAGTAACTCCTGTCGCTTCAATATTAAGTTGAGTTATAAATACAGGAAAAAACGTAAAAGTTCCCGGAAAGTGCGTGGGGTGCGGGCACGTCTTTGTATGCCTAATTTGATCCTCGGCTTATTGAAATAAAAACGACATAGGTTTTCGACAGGTGCCGCGGGCTGCGACGCGCTGGGGAGGCGGGTCACAGGTGCCCCCGATGGTCGCAGCGTCGTTAAAATTTACATAAAGTCTCAATCCACGGGCGGCGCTGGCCACCCCACGTTTATGCTACATTTAGTAATTTTATGATAATTTCGAAAACCGTACCACCACCCATCGCATTATACTAATAGAGGAATTCTCCGAGGACGACGCGGCGATGTCGGAAAAATTCGAAAGCCTTCAAAATAAGTTTCGGTTAATAAATCGCGGTTTACGTGAAACGGGCATGCTTTTTTTGGGAAAAATTAATAGCAGATGTGTTGTTGAAGTTGCAAGGGGATCGAGGGCAGCCAGCCTGGAGCTGACTTTGAAACGAATAAATTCACTCGTTACGTTTCGTTTTTTTGAAAATATTTTTGATTAATGGGGCATAAAATCCGAAGTGTGTATGCGTAACTACGTACAAAAATTTAATATTTAGGAAAGTTTTTATGCACCCTCTATTGTTTTGACGTTGTTTAGGAAATTGGGGTGATTTCGAAACGAAGTTACGTTATTAGAGAAACTTTGAACACGTTATTTAACAAATTAACTTTAATAGCGGTTCTCAAAGAACAAGGGAAGTTTATCTGTATTAATTTAGATTGCAGCCTTGTTTAATTGCCTTATACAATAGCATGTTAAGTGTATTTCCTTAGTAATTTAGGTTATTTACCTATCTACAATTATACTTCTAAAGTTGATTATAAATTCTTCTGTAAAATGAAGTTTATAGAGTTAAAGTTGAGTTAATACCAAATTATCAGATTATTATTCATATTGTTTGTTTTAATGTAATTTAATAAATAATGTCATGCAAAACTTTGTATTGGATTTTGTTTCCCATTTTATTATACATATCATAAATGTTAAAGTATTTTTGTTTAGACTTTTTTAGGGTTTGATAAGGAAATATTATAAAATTAGAATAAATGAATTTTACATAACGGATCATTTCATAACAACACGACATACTTTTTTCTAAAAAAATATTAATTTAAATTTTTGACAAACACTATAAAATCGCTTGTGAATATTTAAGTATTATCTATTAAGTGAAAATAAACTTACATAAAATATTTTATTAAATATTAAAAATAAATTAGGTTAATATAAAATATGTAACAAATGGCAGCCAAAGAAAAGTGCAATAAAAAGATAATTCTGGAAAAAGTTTGCAGAAATTCTTCTGTTTTAGGTTACACTCATAAAAACATTGAATGGATGTTTTAAACATTAAACAAAGCGCCGAAAGCAAGAAAACCAAACGTATTACCGGAAACAGACAACAAAAATTCAAAATTGTATTATTTTTGTTACAGTCCAACCTGACGCACCTGCCTCGTCACGAATACGTGCCGGGAATCGGCATGGGCGTGGCGAAATGCCCATACGATCCCGCGGACAATTCAACGGCGCTCTGGGTCGAAAGGGGAAACCCAGGATCGCTCCCAGCACTGTACTCTGGGACAAACGCCGAATTCACCAAAGCCGATACAGTCATCTTTAGAACAGATTTGCATAACTTAACTACGGGAAGACGGGAATTCTCCTTCAAGCGGACTCTGAAATACGACTCGAAATGGCTTGACAGTAAGTTTTGAGTTTTATATTTGAAAATATATATGGATGAAGAGATTATGTCACATGTTTAAGATTTTCACATCGGATAAAGTTTTATAAATTCAAGTGATGAAGACGTTATGCGCAAAGGCAAAATGGTTCAACAAATGAAAGTACTGAGAGGCTAAAGAGATCGTTATCACAGATTCATAATATGATGAATATGACGAGTATAATTAACAAAAATTGAAACTTTATGCGATGTCTTACAACTACCAATATCTCTAGACACGTGTCAATTTCACAAAGCGATTCTCCAAAAGCGAATGCTTTGGGCAATATTCTATAAACGTGTTGTTAACCAGCAATTGAAAAATAGGTTCTTAACGAAATAATAACGACGTCTTCTGTGGTTGAGCGGGTTTAATCTTAGCCAGCCGAACTCGCTGGAACGCAGAGGCTCCGGGTTCGATTCCTGGCATGGTAACTTTCTGTTATTTATTATTATCTTGCTGCCTGGGATCGGTATCAAGATCCGTTGTAAATCATCCATAACACAAGCGAAACTTGCTTAGCTTGGGGATATACAATGTGTGTGTTTGTTTGCTGATTATTATGATTATTATTAACAATTAAACTTTTTCATTATTTACTAATTATAACATTTCCCCCTTCATCCACTCATATGATAATTTTAACTCACAATTATAAAGCATTTATGTGTAGGGTATGCGTAGCAGACAATTTGCAAAAAAAGTCAGTCCTTTTAAAATCACAACTCTGCATTTGTCGTTGTGCCTATATATTTCCTAGCCATTTTTCTCAATGTTCCATATTAACTTACTTAAAATTAGATAAAGTTGATTTTTGCCCAAAGATTTTATTCGCCTCAAATACGCATACGTACCACAGCAACTTCACACACCAATTACGTATTCATTTCTTTTAATCTGAGAATTTACTGACATGCACGTTCCAGTTAATTAATGACATTAATTAAAATATTCTCTGTCAATTTCTAGTAAAAACAACATTTTAATCGGCCACTAATCAACAAATTGAAGCTAATTGGTCATGCAATCTGAACCATTCGTTCGCGTAAACAGCGTTGTAATAATTAAATCAATATCGAAATGCACCACGATCATTGCTGCCCGACAATCAACGTGCATCCAATAATCTTTATGCGCGCCGGTAATCATTAGGACAAATGTTACAATTATCGATGTTTACGCGATTCACTCGTCGATTGGCTGGATTTCACTATCAGAATTTTCGTTGATTACGTAGGCCGGTTACCTAAACGATTGTTAAATTAAATATAATATACCGATAGTTAACATACTGACAGAAATGTAATGTATGGAGAAAATGCTCGTAGGTACCAAGGTGCCGTGGTCTTTCAAGGAAACTCCGGATTTTTCGGAATCAAAAGTATCCTATATTGACTATTTATATTGACCAGGAATATAAGCTACCACCATACAAAATTTCATGTAAATCGGTCCAGTCGTTTCGGAGATTAGCCGGTACAAACAGAGAAACAAAAAGTTTGAAAAAAATCTAAATTAGTTCTATTTGTCTTCTTACACCCCCCTGACTTGGTGTTTAGCATTTTTTTTCATTGTACAGAAATTTAACCTCTACAATTTTATGATATGTATAGATATATTACTTTCTTCTGCCCGCGACTTCGTCGCGGAATACTTTAGGAATGTAACCGGGCATCCGAATAAAACCGCTGGTTTGCAAATAGTTCAACTTTACGCGATGGTTGTTATATATTCAAAAAGTAATAAATATGAATACTTATAACTTGCATAGCACGTAGAACATTTACATCCGGTAGCATTTACACAATCACATAAATACAAATTGAATATTTCACTAGGCCAGCCTTTGCTATTGTTTTTCTATATAGATATATGTTTGTTGCGAAGTTTAAAGTCCCGTGGTTCGTAGAGAAGTGTTGCAGCCGCGCCGGCACCGCTGCGTTTTGCGCGTACTCGCTGTTGGGGGAGGGAAATAGACATATATACACATTACTATCGTCAAAGAGAGAAGAGGTATAGTATGTAATGTATGAAAGTGTAAGTCTGGCAAACACGCTTGAAATTCCCGCTTAAATAATAAACAAATAAAAACAACCAAGGAACTTTCATAATTTACGTATTACAGTCTTATTATTTGCAAACTTCCTTTGTGAATTCGCATCATAAACACCTAAATTGATTTGATTTGCCGAAGAAAATTAGATTGCCAACAAACTGGTGCTATAACCCTTTTAGGACGTTAATTGCCGAGTGTTCTACAATTACAGACAAATAGAAATTATGTTAATAGAAATTTTCCTAATATCCGTTATATCGCTTTGTTCATTACACCGTGCCGTTTATTGCCAACGTTTGAAATGCCACTAACAGTTAATTATTTTCATTTAATTTTCATTAAGCTGACCCCTTTTCAATTATTTGACTAAATTAAATGTTACAACAAGTTATGTTAACAAATATTTTATCTAGTTACAAGTTGTGCTAGCGATTTTGTTCGTGCTGGCTTTAAGGTCGATTCACACTACCAGGCTTAGTATTATTCTGCTCGTTTCTGCACAAAAAACCGGACAGACATTTGTTTACAGTACGAAAGGAAAACATAAATGTACAATGGTGCATAGTAGCTGTTGGCGACGGAGAAACTCCATAAAAAATATTATTTTTGTTTTTTCTTTAATTGTGACATTATCTGTTGAAATATAGGAAAATCTGAATATGCGTTTGCTATCGAAAACTGTTTTAAGTTTATTTCACCTCGTTCGCTATAATAGGACACATTAAAATTAATAAATACGTATAGTATGTAACATTTGTAGTATGCAATTTCTATGAATTAGTTGGAAATAATCATTTGGAAGAATTACTATTATTACCACAGATTTTCAATTGCAACTTCCTAATTTTGGCATTATTCCTTCCTAATATTGGTTAATGTATTCTATAGATATATTAATAATAAAAATATCTATAATACATTAATTGCATGATTCTAAATACTTACACATAGCTAAAATTATATTGAAATAAATAAATTACAAACAGCAATTGTTTAACTATTTTTTTAAATAAAAGTAGCCCCTATCGGAGAACATTGTTATAAACCACCACTGTTTTAAGTTCTATTATTGTAAAAAAAAATCCGGGTATTTTCAGAAGATATACATACATAACTTCACGCCAGGTCCGTTGCGGGGTAGGCACGAACAACAGAGTGCCATACAGGCTTATTCTTACACACCTCACTTGCTTCTTTGACATTCAGAAGATATAATTATATTCATAACTTTCATTGTATTATTATAAATCTACATTATATAAAATACGTGAATATGAAAAAGTACTTGTTTGGTTGAATACATATTCCTTTGTCTAGTACTTGAAAATAAACCGATTATCGTTAAATTTTGGTTAATCCCTTTTCGATAAGATAGATAATCGAAAGATATTTTTTGTGGCATCAATAAATAATTTTCACTGGGTATAAATTTTTACGTGACCAAAACTGTCAGTAAAGTTAGTAAGTATAAATAAATATTTACTAAACTCTATTACAACTATGAATTATTTAATAAAAGCATGTCAGTCAAAACGATACGATTAATCTGAGTCGATATGCTGTTAATAAAAGTCACACGAGCGTAAAATACCCTGAAATAATTTGGAAAGAGCCCGAAACCTTATTAAGGTTTAATACTCTTTAGCCCTATGTTAAATATAATGAAACCGACTGTGTGCTCCATTTTAGGTTTTTGAAAAAAAAACGGTTTGTATCTATAGCCTGTACCCCTTCGTACCTATAATTACATACGCAGTATAATAAGCACAGCGTACAATGGAAGATTGTAGGAATAAAATGTTTGCGTCATTACGCAAACATTAGCTAGTATTGACAGATCAATATTATGCACAGAACATCTGGGGACGCTTATTGATTTCATTCTGATATAATGTTTAAATCATAAAGAGAAATATGTTAAATTTAGATTTAGTTTTAAATCAATTCGGTAGAAACAAGGTTTTTAAAATTAAAAAGTTGATTGGAAGTTTTATTGTATTTGTATCATTCAACGTCAGTGAATAATATGGTATCCTTTGAGTTTAGTACTTGTCACTCAAATTTATTCATTTTCGTTGATCCGTGTAATATCAGCTTTATCAAAAACGTTAGGAAAACGACTTCTGGGCGCATTCTAGTAAGCAATAGAAACGAAATAAAATGACTTAGGAGTTGAATCACAATTACGTTTTTGTTCGACGTATATATTTTTCTTCCATGATTCACGCAATTTTCAGAAGTGTTTATGTTCGGCCATAATCTACTTAGAGCCGATTTTTCAATCATTCAATAATCAGGTAAAAGTTATCAGTGGAATAAATTAAAACCCGACTAAGTTCGAAATTGAAACAATTCAAATTCAACTATTTATTCATACAACTGTAGTTTTTAATTTTTCCATATTGCGTTTTATTCTATAGATGAAATAAATAAGTGGGCCCTTAATATATTAAAAAAATGACACCCGCAGATAGTTGACCTTTATAAATTCAGAAATCTTCTTAGAAATATCATTAATAAAATGAAATTTCGTAGACACCGTTTTATGTTATTTTGACTTACTATACTTGTAATTAATTAAGGAATTACTTCACTATAGTTTATCAATTAGTTTCAATAAAATTTCAAAGTCTGGCAGTTACGTAGATAAATATATAACGTTTATGTTGTCTAAATCATAGATTCTTTACCTATACAATACCATGAAATACAATACTCTTTATTGTACACCAATATTACAAAGAAAATATACACAATAAGCTTAAATACTAGGTAGTAGTACAATGACTATACCTATATGTATTGTTGTGAATTATTTTAGGTATTATTATAAATTTATTAGCGAAAGCGTAAATAATAAAATTCGCTTCTAAAACATTATAATTATTTGATTTGTACGTACAGAAAATTTTCTCAAGTGACAAACATAAAAACAAAAAATAATACCACATATGAATTTAAATTATGAAAAATAAACATTCTAATTCCAAAATGTATATATGACTGTAGCTAGCAACGACTATAAAGCCTATATACTCCATGAACAAAATTAAACAGAACCCAAACCAAAATTAATCCGACGGCCATATTCTGTAATCCACGACACGTGGCCATTTCATTATGACACCGACCAAATAACTACTTATTAATACTACTCATGAATATGGCACATGACATAATCGACACCAGTTTCATCTAATATTTACTGCACATCATGTCGAATAACAGCAATTTTATACTTTGGAATTAACTATGATTGTGGGAACCGACGATCGTAAGCCTGTGAATTCACAATACGTTATTTTCAGAATTATAGCTGTGATACTTTAATATTATAATTTACATTAACAATATGGTATTAATTGATACGTGTGATGGCCACTTAATATTCATTTTTACGATAATTATCTGTATGCCTATTATTAAGCCTGTAATATACAGCTCTGTTACTTGTATAAACCTAGGATTAATAATTAATGAGACCTCTATAAATTTCTGAATACCACTTTGTTATGCCCATACTTGATCATATCGACGCCATTTGTCTAGATTTAACTCTAGAATAACTTAATAAACTTCAGCGCCTCCTAGCTAAACCTTCAGCGCGGTTCATAAATGTGAACCTTATAAAAAAATCGATCCAAATGGGTTACGCAAGTACGTTTCTGAATATCGTAAAAACTCAAGTGGGTACCAATTCTTTTTCGCCGGAATATTCACATTCTTTCATTGCTTTATACTATTTTATTCAAGCCACTCCACAGTACCTTAAAGAACGCTTCAAATTTATTTCTTGCTCACACAATTTACGCCCTTCTAGTCAACATAGACTATTACTCCTATTCATAATACAATCTTTTTCAATAATCCTGTCAAGGTTAAGGCTTTCCATCTTTGGAATACATTGTCTGTTGCTGTCAGACAAGTAAAATCTCTAATAACATTTAAGAAAATGGCCAGGAAATCCAATCTGCAACTCTAACTTTACACACATATCCACTTGTTCCGCTGTAAGTCAACGGTTCGAAGAGTGTCCTACACTACTTTAACGGAAGAACTCGTCTGAATTTATAGATAGTCCCGGGATCCTGCGACTGATGAGACTTGCCAATTTCAACTCTCGAATTTTCTTAATGTCTACGAGTATTTGTCTTATTTCAAAAAAAATGGCTCCAAATTGTAGGTCCTTACAAATATATAAATAAACTAGACAGAACGTGGTATTTTCTTAAGTTTATAACCACTATTAATAAGAAGGTAATGTATGAGATTAACTATTTTATGTACTTTTCAGAACCAAACTTCGTTGGCTCCTTTGACGTTGGAGAATACGTCTTATTCTTCTTCCGTGAGACCGCTGTGGAGTACATCAACTGTGGCAAAGCCGTCTACTCCAGGGTTGCAAGAGTTTGTAAAAGAGATACCGGCGGGAAGAATATCCTCAGCCAGAATTGGGCCACATATTTAAAAGCGAGATTAAACTGCAGCATACCCGGAGAATTTCCTTTCTACTTCAACGAAATACGTAAGTTTTACATGCATTTTCTAATTTTCTTATCTTTTCGAAACATGATTAATATAGTCCATTTGGAATCCAATCTACACGTAAATAGTTCATGTAAAGAGTATTTTAGGCCTAGACAAACAGAAACAGACAGACACAAATTTTAAAAACTTAATTATGATTACACTCAAAAATTTTTACATTTATTTTGAAATCAAATTGAGACGCTTATTGGTAAAGTGCGTTTCACGGAGAAAGTCTCGCAGCAACAAATGGAACTAATCGCATAGATCAGCCCCGCCACGTTGTTATGTTGTTTTTATGAAATGTTTCAAGTAAATGTTACTTTATGTTAATATTCTATTGACTAAAACTATTAAGTCGGATTCTTTCTAAAATTATTTTATCTTAATAAGATGCCGTTCCGCGACCATAGCGCCGCGTCTATAGATTAACTTTATTGAATACTTCAAAATCATCCTTACGGTTTCAGAAGGCACTGTAATGTCTATCGCAAATAGACATTCAGTCAAGTCGAAAGTCAAACATTACGAAAATTCAAAAATGCAGCGAGATTCGCGACTGGCTCTCGCCTCGGACTTGGCAGACTGCGCACATACAATATTAAAGCGCTCGTTGCAGTTCACGCTTTTTCACGCTTCCCCACTACCTATACTGCATTACTCATGAGCTTGTAATAGGTACTCAAGTGCTATTTGCAGTAGGTGTGTTATTTACATGTCCGTTGAAGCACTATTACGTTAGAGGATATGCAGCTTGGAATGATTTTGCCAGGATCGATTTTGTATTTTGATCGCTAACGTTGGCGCGGATTCGTTCAGTGTAAACTGGGGACACATTTAAAATGACATTATATACGAAACCTTAAATGTTTGAAAAATGTGATTTGTCGTGCATGCATTGTTTTTCGTTAGAAGTTAATCAATTCTGATACATCACACACGATTATTGTAATTAATAGAGATGTGGACATACTTGTAAAAAAAAATACATTTTTTTATTTAAAAAAAAACAGGCGTCAAAATAACGAAATTTGTAAGAAACCCTTTGATGCCACCCGTGATCATAAGATTGGTTCGTGTTTCGCGCAACGAATCAACATTTCCATATAGCGTGGTAATGCAGCTAGCCTTCTATGTACGCTTCCTTCTGGTAGCGATTTCTTACATAATATATATAATAATAATGTCTGCGACCTGAAATTTTAGCGGGATTCCCGGAACACAAAGTTTCGCAGCATTAAAAAAAGACTGTCAGCTGTCGTTTTGGTGAAAACTATGTCGGAATATTCCGACTATATAGCTTAAGCTAATTATTATGCATTCGAGCAACCTCAAACTGCTCCCGGGAAAATTCCCGCGGAATTCTTGTTATAAAAATATCACACATTTTATTACATTCAGTTTGTTATCGATCAATAAAAAATCACATTGGAATTAGAATTTTTGTTCAACTTGGTCATTTTAAATCATTCCCGCGAATTCCGGGGATAAAAAGTAGCGCAGATTTTAAGTCTAAGAATTTGCTGTCGATCAACGAAACCCGCATCGGAATCGGCCCAGTAGTACTCATTTTATTTATGCCTACTTATGACGTCATAAGTAGTAACGCCCGTACAAAATTTATGAGGCTGTGACGTTCTTATATTTTATAAATAAGTATCTCAGTTGTTCGACTATCCGTTCCCCTATCATACTGTTCATTATACGAACAGTCCGAATCTGGCCATACCACGCCCATAATATGTAGTTGTTGTCTACAGTCGAAACCAGCATAAGAAATATTATTGTCAAAATCAAAACTTATTTTTTGTTCAACTTTTTGTAATACAACTATATATGTATATATATATATATATATATATATATATATATATATATATATATATATATATACACATACTAACGTACGGCTGCTTCGACACAGGCCGTTTCTATTTATACGTCAATATAGAATTTTCTACTCCGTAAATCTATTCATACATCATAATATTATACCCTCTATTATACCGTCGATTTACTTCTGAAAGTGTATAAAAAGATTAGCGTAGTACATTGTCGCCTTTTTCAACCTTTGTCAGATATATACTAAAATTTTATGTAGAGATTTAGAACTAAGAAAGCGTCGGTGTTACGAGGTTTCAGAAAAAAACACTTTTATAACATAATCACACTTAAAACCGGCTTTCAGAGAAAATAAATAAATGTTATAAAGTACAATGCTCATTATGGGCCATCCTGAAATGAATGAACAAATATCTTCCTAAAATATTATCTTATTTTTTTATGTTATTATAGCAAAATTGTAGAATTTTTTGTAACCTAACATACAAATTTTAATTACATAAACATATTTTTTCCGCTATCAATATCGATGGTTCGTATCTTTTATATTTTTAATAACTGACATATTTAACCTTTAACTCAATATTTTATAACTCCAAATATATTTAGTTGACTGCTAAATATATAATGCCCAATTGTCCTATAAATAGAGCAATATTCTGTAATATTCAACCCAAATAGGTTTCACTACACGTTTTTTCTTAGCTATTAAGGGTTTAAAATATACTATTTCTGCTGAAACAGCTCATATAATTAACTATTGTATAGGTAATATATATAAACATTAAGTTGAATTTACACACTTATATTTTTATTTGTAATTATCCTTGTTTCTACGCGGATGCTGATTATGTATTATTATTTTTATTTATTACCTTTTCACGGAATAGGATATAGATGCATTTGTATCAGTGTTTAAGAAATAACGACATAACATGTACTTTTAGTACCCTAGTTGAAGATAGTCTAATTCTAGTAATTACATTCCGAAACTGTCAAAGTACCCAAGACATATATCTGTGAAGTCTATGAGTCTACGTTTTTCATTTTAAATATTTTCGTCAGATTTCCAAAATAACGTCTCCGAAAATCCATTCTATTATTATTAGTTTCATTGCCGCTGTTCAGGCAAAATTGACAAGGTTATTCCCTAGCAAACGCCTAAACTCTGAACCTCGAATATTAATTAAAAGTAAACATAAAGTCCTTTAATTTGAACCCAAATGACATTTACAATGAGGGGAGCAGTTTAATTGTTGCAGTAACTTTTGGTGGCTATGAGATATAAAGTTAGGCGCCCACAATTACAGCTATTTGATAGTAAACTCCTATAAGTTTGGGAAACTCTGAGCAGATTAGACAACGGGTACACTGCCTGATAAGTTCTCGTTTTATCACATTGTTAATTACGAAATGAATACATACATTAATTCAGATCACTTACACATTTATACATCCATATTATTAAAATATACTGTTACACCCTAGGCGCCGACAAAGACAAATTCCACGTACAGATTTGCAGCACATTTATTACCGATCGGCATTTGAACTAATTGTAATACTTTTATGGTCGTCTTCTTTTGTTTACTTATTGATTTGAATACGTTTCTAGAGAACAGCCCATTGTTTTATCTACCCGTTTATGGCCGCTTGCGGCCGAATCATTAGCCAGGTGTTGCAGATGAAGTTGACTACGATACAGGCATTGCATTTGTGCAGTATAAAACGATGGCCTGATTGAGGGAGGGGGTAGTTCAGCGACAACTACGATCAAGCGTGACTTGTGTACTACAATCGGAAATCTAATAGTGACGGACTTTGCGCGTCTTATCGAATTACGGCTTTCTGCATTACATTTGGATTTGTTGTGTTTGGTTATATTTGTACCTGTGTTATACTGTGTTATAATAATTCCAACGGCGTTATAATTCGAGTCTCGCAACTCGTAACAATATAAATACCAAAGTTAATCTGTCAACAAAGAAACTCAGGTACCGTTCCAGCTGCGTTACCATGACTTATCTATTTTTATGACATCATTATCAATTCGCAGTCCACTAATGGACGTAAGCCTCCTCAAGTTTGCACATGCTTATCCTGTTCCTCTGCTTTTCTCACCCAGCGCCTACCGCTGACCTAACGCAGGTCGTCAATCCACCGGGCAGGAGGTACTATATTATACCTATATTTACCTCAACATGCTCTCAACTCTCAGACTCGTCATCTTCATGAGTAAAACAGATACCTCGATTATCTGACGAATGTCCTCATTTTGTAATTTATCCATAGATACTTTAAGCATAGTTCACTAAGTGACTTTGAATTAGTGAACCAATCCCGTGTCTCCACATGTATTTACTTAACATTCTATAAATATCAATCTATAATATTCACCTTGTAGTCCAGTCATTATAGTAAGTTCACCTCGGAATTCGAGATACCCAGCTGTAATTCTGTAAATACTTGTATATTGACACCCTAAAAGTTGTCTCAAAACCTACATATGGTAGGGTGTATGCAACTATTAAATTTCAAGGTCAAAGGTCACAGAATCGGTTTTTGCGCTTTTTTGTAAATATCTCATTTCCTATGGGTTTTTTGCTGTTTGTGTATATTATCAAGATTGTAGAATACAAAATTGTTACAAATTTTGTTAAAAAAAAAATATACGGTGAACCGTTTTCGAGATAGAGGGCGGAGAGCGCGTGATCACAGCATCACTTCAGGTCAGCCGGTGCCTCCGGTCGAAAACGCGCAATATATAGTTGATGAACTATCGATAAATCAATGATTATAAATATTTGTCAATTACAGACTTACAGCTGGGTATCTCGAATTCCGAGATTCTTACCTAATTTAAGCTTAAATGACTGGACTATGTAAGGGTATTCTTATAAAAAAGTCCTTTTCATATAAAAGTCTTCAAATACCTTGTACGTTGTAGTTATGAAAATCATCGAATAATTATACTGAGTGGTCTGAGAGGCTATTTGAAATTAATTTGTATTAAGTAAAAGCTTGCTGGTTTTTTGATCGCAATTTACTTTTTGGCTGAAGTCATTTCGTGACTACTCGGCGTACAATATGGATTGGCTTTTACAGTTTGAAAGGCTTAATGAATAACGTAAAATTAATTAGAAGCGTCTAAAATATAAATCGTGATGAAGGTTACGTTAAAAGTTTTATTTCAAGGAATATATTGTTGAAAGTATCTTTCTTATTTCTAGAAAATATATCTAGTCCTGGTTTTCCAATGTTTAACTAACTGTGATAGACACCTTAAAATAAAGAGAGCGAATGGCTACCAGCGTTTTTACCTGTTCCATCATATTAAGTAGTGGTACAAAATATTTAGTAAAGTGAGAATAATGAACCATACTATTGTTCTTACCAAATTTCTTGTCCATCAAAGATTGTTGGAAGAAATCGATTATACAGATAAGACCACCTTGTAAATTATTATTTCTGTTCTTTTCTTTTATTGCAATAAAGCATATTAATTCATTCAATGTTTCTCAAAATTTATCCAAACCAATAAACCATAGAAGTAACCATGTTAGACTTGTGTTTTCTTTGATTATTGGAGATAGCGATAACTTGCTATCTAGCTGAACTGGTAGTATTCGTGTATAAACTTACATGGATATGTATATTGTTTTTTTTAATAACATAACTGGCAAACTAGTAAATCCTATTAGTTCACCTGTTTTAGAATATGTAACAGCTTTTGCCAGCCTAACTCCCTGAACACAGAGATCCCGGATTCAATTCCGGGCATGGTTAATTTCATAAACTATCTTACGAACTATCGTTATGTATTGTCATCTGTGTGTCTGCGATCGGTCCCCGAGTAGTCCGTTGTATACCACAATCATTACCGAGTTCAGAAATATACAATATATTTGTTTGTCGATTTATGTCAAAATCCTGGTACTTTGCTTTCTGTATCCAATAAATTTTCAAATATTTTGGACTCACAATGAAACATACTAAAATTAAGCTGAATAGATATTAGAAATTTTAATACTCAAGCATTATTACATTTATAAGAAGTTGTTTTCAGAAATCTCTTAACCAAACACTTTGGATCTATTAGACTAAAAGGATGCCTGAATTCTTTATTTATGATGTTAAGATTACAATAGTACTGTTACAAAATTATACCCACTATTATTTTGTTGACAGAAAGCATCTACAAAGTACCCGGAGACGATAGCCGCTTCTACGGCGTGTTCACAACAGCATCTACTGGTTTAATGGGTTCGGCGATATGTACCTTCACCATAGGTGATATACAAAAGGCTTTTGAAGGCAAATTTAAGGAGCAGGCGTCTTCAAGCTCCGCTTGGTTACCGGTCATCAGTAGCAAGGTTCCTGAGCCCAGGCCTGGAACATGTGTCAACGATACTGCTTCATTACCCGACACCGTCCTTAATTTTATAAGGTAAGTCTTCATAATACTTGTTTTGAGCGATATTTTTAAATGTTTGGAGACGAGTATTAAAAATCGTATGTATCGAAAAAGAAGAATGTTTAAACATTTTTTTTTCTATACATAGTTTAAAATAGAAGACAGAAATCTATAGAGATTTCAATTGCAAAGTAGATTTTATATGCTTCCTAGAGTTGAGACATTAGGATGAAAAATCCTATTGTATATTTTCTTACAATATTACTTAAAATATAATACCTTTTGGTATTATTAGTGACCGCCACTTAGTCTTAATATTAGTAAATTATAATGATTTTCTTAAGTTTTCGCGACTTGTACACATAAATTGAATTTGTCTATTGAAATCAAAAAACACCCAAATTTCAATAGAGAAGATGGTTGGCAGGTACCACCTGTTTGGGATCCAATCATCAAAACTATTAAGACCCAAACCCAGCAAAAACTAACTGCCAGACCTCAAGACACTGTGAGCTCTTTCTGCGTGCAACGAAACAAACCAACTTGACTGATAATTTCTTTTATTTTTTCCTTCCACTCATTTTAATATTATATAAAAATTTTTTAGAACTAGGCATGTTTGCTGAAGAGTTTCTTGCGCCGCTTCTTCTCTTCAAGCCACAACATGTTGTGAAGCGGTGGTAAATTAGATTAGGCTCCCATAGAATAAATAATATCCATAAACAAAATTAAAACTAAATAATTAAAATGAACAAGTTGGCGGTAGGCTGAATAAAAACTTTGACAATACACGTTCGACAAATGTCATCTTTGTCTTCCGTGACCACGGCAACTGAAAAGCGGCCGAAACGTCGGATAAACCTAAATAAAATAAATTACCGCGCTTAAAACCGTTAAAACGTAGTTTTATTAAATTATAATGATTTATGATCAGGAAGCGTATAAATAGCAGTATCCACTCGTAGACAGACATTGTGGATTAATTTATAAATTAATAATAAAGTACATAGTAGACTAGTCTTCAAAGCTGCATTGTTCGCGTAAATTTTTAATCCATGTCACACATAATATTACACACAGATTACATTCAGGAATAAAACAAGCATATTTTCGTCACCTTATTGAAAAAATAAATATAGCAAGCTTTTAGAAAATCAGTTTATTCAGAAGACCACAAAGACGGAATCAAATAAACTATAATATTCACCAGTTTTTTTCAACTGAATGTAGCATTCAGTTGAAAAAAACTGGTGTTTACTTCCAATCCTAAGTACGTACCTCTGCTCGCATGTAACAATATAAATTGTTACTTCTAAGTGGCAAATTTGTATCTGTATTATATAGAAATAGATAATTCTTTAATGTACACCAAAGCACGTAGAAATGGAAATAGAAAAAGATAAAAGGTAGTGTATTAATTTGCGAAAAATAAATCAAAGGAGTGCACTAAATTATTTTAAACATTTTAGGGTACAAACCCTTTAAAAAAAATTTTTTCCTGATTTCCGTCCGTATTGCAGTTGAATTTCGGGTACTACGCGATCGCTAGTAGATATAAAAATATGAACAGAAAAAAAAAACATAACCAATATTTATTTTGTAATAAAGTAAAATCATGACATTAGAAATGAGGCTACTTTAGAGAAAATCTGAAGTAGTATCTAAGATGAAAAATTTTGCTACGGAAAAAATGTTCAAAGCTTAAAAAAGTCCTGTCAAACCTAAGATTTGCTAAATTTGATTAATTATCATCTCTTCTCGTATATTTCTTAAAGCGCATGAAATAAGTTTTTACAAAGATTTTCTACGAAAAAAACGATTCGAAGTTTTAGCTTGTTCCCGAAGCTCTGGAAACGCCCCAGTCTGGAAAAGAACCTTTCATAATATGAATGACACTATTTACCTAATTGGAAATTAATTTCCTTTGCTTGAATATTTCTGAAGTCTATTAAAAAAAGTTACCAGAGAAAAACCTACCTACAAGTCACCCATACTAACTGTGTTACAACACTAATCTGCCGTAAACAAGCATGAATATACAATTAATTTATACATTTGGAGGTCCGAGCCCAGCAGTATGTCGAAAGGAGTTATAATTCGAATTTCTTCTAATATAATCGAACTAAAACTTTTCTCCTTTTGTTAGTGAAAAGATAATTAGTACTGAATTAATTGAAAATTACTGAGCTCTCTCTCGGAAACACATAAAGTTCTGAGACTGTTGCTATTTTAGTAGATGTACCGGAGGCAAAAAAGTATTAAATCGTTACTTTAAATTGTGAAACACGATCAGTGACGAGGTCTCCAGCGATTTCGAAATTCCACGCTCATTGAAATCCACAGACACTTTTATCTGGCGACACGTCCTGTTAATTATCCGACGCTCTCACTCCGGGAGCGTTCAATTATTTTTTTCCCCGCTTTCCATGATCCTCATGTGGAAACGTTGAGATTTTAACACTTCACCTGCGCCAGTCTGCTGGAAATTGTACAATATTTTTATTCACAACGAAAGTAGAGATTTTAATTAAATGAATGAGGTATTTCGTTGTTGCTGGAGCGACAAAGGACGCTATTGTGAGAGACGTTAGCAACACGCTACGTTATCGTCGCAAATACGTCGCGCTTCTAACACTGACCGTATGCGACATTGTTTTCTACATGTTTTACACTTCCACCGTACTACACTCGGGTGACTTTGTATTTATCAGAACATCTTTATATAGTAAATGGAATAATAACTTTAAAGCTTCAGCTCATAGACGTTATTAAAATAGCTAAAGACAAAAAAGATGGGTTTTTTATTTCTTCTGCAAAATCTGAGTACTCTCGAAAACCTTATATGTACATGTATGGCATTCAGTTCATCGGCCTAACTATTAATGTATACTTTTTATATTCTTTAACTTTTTTTAGTTTCGATTTTTAATTGAAACCAGTAACTAGAGAAATAACAATATAGACGGATGCTACGTAAACAAAAGCAACAAATGAAAAAAATATTTTTAAAAACTCGTCTACATAGTAAACTTCTATAATACGCGTCTTTGCGTAATAACAATAATATCAGCCCATAAATGTCCCACTGCTGGGCTCGGGCCTCCCATTATAGGGGGAACGGACAGTATATCCGCTACGCTTGTCCAAGGCGGCTTGGCAGGTATGACACATCGGTTATCTCGATGTGCAGGTTGCATTACGATGTTTTCCTTCACGGTTGTAAGCATGCGGTAATTGTAACAATATGCATATTAGATAGAAAACTGACTAAGTGGTGCATGCGTTCCGACGCGGATCGAACCCGCGTCCTCTGCTTTTTGGACGCGTGCGCTAGCCATTACGCTACCACGACGTCGTTTGCGTCTGTGTCATTAATAGTAATGTTTCCAATAGAAACTATTTCACAATTACGGACTAATTTTATATTTAATACTGAGTTCTTATAACGCACTGCGGCGCAGTCGGCTTCCTTAGCCGAATTCACTCTTAGAGCTGGGAACTCGGGTGCGTTACGAAACTTTGTTTTATCTATCAGTTATTTATCCTTTAAAGCCATTTAGTTTAAGTAAGCTTTTTTAAAGGTTTTAAATACAAGCTTTTGAGATCCTTGATATCATGTAGCAGCAGAGTGCTAGCCAAGATGAGTAAAACGAGCGCAAATACGACGAGTCTATCTTGTTTAGTAAAGGAGTTCCTATGGCCATCTTCCGACTCCATCATCTGATCAGCTCCATGATACCATATTATTGCATTGCCAAACGATATACATATGTGTGCAAAAATTTCAGCTCAATCGGAAACCGGAAAGTTGGTCAAATTTAACTTGCAAGATTCCACCCAAAATTACATACATACATCCAATGCAAGTTAAATAAAAGCTTGTAAAAACGTTACCGTGTTTAGGCCTAATTTAAAACAAATTATAAACTGAACTGTAGCAAATTAACATATAAAACATGACTAGTGTTTTACTATCATTCAAGAATTAAAAAGGCGTGTCCGCTGATCACAATACACAAAGGTAAAATTAATCATAGTTTCAACATGTCACTTCAAAGAATTAACCTTTATTGTTCTGGACATCCAATTAAAGTGAGTGGAATACCTATTTGAATTTTAGGTTAAAAGGGGATAAACTTTATTACTGTACGAGTCGTCTAAAGGTCATTTTATATGACAAAAGCAATAAAATTACTACTTTCTACTTGAATTTAATACAAGCTGTAAAATTTACAATATTTAATCTCGAATAGATTGGATGGTAGATTTTTTATAATGGTTTTAAGTTTAAAGTTCAAATACGTATATTTTAATTAAATTTTAAAAAATATGGTTATAAGTATAAGATTATAGTTTTATATTCGTTGCATATTTAAAAATACAATCAGAATTGTGCTGGAGTTTTTATAAACTAAAATAAAGAGTAAATTAAACTTACAAAATAATATAAATATATTTAGAAATATTCAAGTAAAATATTAAATTAATTTTAGATATATACTTATTTTTTATCGTAATATAGGTTTGCGTTTGATTTCAATCTCACCTAATGTCAAGCGATGACGTGATCTAGGATGAAGCACGCTCACCTAGGAGATGCGTGACTCGAAGTCTACTGCTCCTCCGGCCAATTATTCCACAAGACGCCACGGGCGGTGCTTTATTTAAAACTTTAACTGAAGGCGATTGATTTAAACGATTAATTCAATTTGCATGCATCAACCAAAATGATCCATATAAACTTGAATCATCGAATTTCATTGAACGTCGTCGTATCCTTTTAATTCTTGAAACCAAATTCATTCAGTATGATTGATCCGTCTAGTTTCAGTATAAGTTATCTACTGTTTTATATATAAAACAATCGTGTTAGTTACATCATTTATAACTCAAGAACGACTGAACCGATTTCTTGGATTTGTGTCCAATCCAAATAGCAAACTAATTATGATTATATCGAAAAAAATCCCAGAAATAAAAGTAAAGTTTAAAGATTTAAGTTTGGAACTCCGCGTTGTTCCGCATTTGACAGGTCATGTCATGCAATATTGTTTTTTTGTAATATTGATGTCCACTGCAAATAAGTGACATACTGTGTCACGGAGTCTCCTATATGCCATACTCTCTTGTGGATCTTTGTATTGTTGGTTTTTATTGAAATTTGAATATTTAACAGCGTTTATTCCGTTCTTTGCCAGACATAAAAATAAAAAATTCGTTTAAAAAACCGACTTCAAAAACTAAAATGTATAAAATAACTTATTTCTAAAGCTATTATTATTAACATGTATTATCTAAAACATCTTAAAGTCAGTGCATAGTCATTTTCAAAATATAGTAATTTTTATGTTTTACTTTGCACCGATTTCAAGATGTTTTAGAATATATATATTAATAATAATAGCTTCAGAAATAAGTTATATTATACATTTTAGTGTTTTAGTTTTTGAAGTCGGTTTTTTTAAACGAAGTTTTTATTTTTTATTTGATACTTTTTAGTGTCTAGCTATATGTATGGGTGGACCTACGAATGGTGCCGCGCTTCTTAAAAAAAATAGGTCCCAAGAAACGGGAACAAAAAAATGTTCATAAAATGAAAACTGCTGGGCCCAACTATGTCCATTTTTAGGAGACCAATTGGAAGCTATTCCGTGTCGAACAAAAAAAGAATCACGTAAATCGAATCATAAATCACGGAGTAATCGGTGAACATACATAAAAAATAAATGATCCCGACGAATTGGGAACCTCCTCCTTTTTCGAAGTCGGTTAAAAAGTATTAGAAGAAAAAAAGTTACCAGGACAATAATAAAATATTTATGTTTATGCAATGAGCGGCGGGAATTCAAAGCGTAGACATACTGCAATGGTTTAGATTCACCATTTTTTTTATTTATTTTTTATTGCTTGAGTTCAGCAGACAGGCAGACGGCCCACTAGATGGAAAGCGGTTACCATCACCTATGGACATTTGCAACACCAAAGGTCCTACAAATGCGCTGCTGCTCTCTTAAGGGTGACTGGAACCTGGTCACTAATGCCGGAACACAACTCAAGGTTGTTATGGCGACATACTCTAGACCAGGGGTGGTAGCCATCCAGTTGGGCAAATGCCCTACCACCTGGCGAACTATTAGACCCGGTTGGTAAGTGGCGCTGAAATCTGGTTCGATTATTTAAAAAAATACGTATGCTTTAGTATGGGTCTCGGGATGGTTTAAATTCTCAATTAGACCCAGTACGTTGCACTGCAATTAGGTTCTAGAGTTTTAATTTTTCAGGACAGGACAACGTCTGTAGGCACCGCTGGATTAATATAAAAAACAACACTAATAAAAGCATGTTCAATGTTATATTTCACGTTGTTCACCCTAGTATACATATAATTGTTTTTGTAAATAAAATATGCTTTGTATAAACAATTTACTTGACATATTATTTCGCCCACAGGTCTCATCCACTAATGGACAGCGCTGTGTCACATGAAAATGAGAAGCCTATTTACTACAAAAGAGACCTATTCTTTACAAGACTGGTCGTTGACAAGGTGAAGGTTGATATGCTTGGACATCAACTCGACTACACAGTGTATTATGCTGGCACCAGTAAGTATTTTATTCGCTTTGTTCCCATCTCGTATGTGTAACTTGTTTTTGTTAGTTATAATTTTTGAATTAAGTTGAGTGTCAAGGTGGGTAATTTAAAGCATTTTTTACTTTAATATCTAACTTTAGGTGGTCCTTTAGTTGACTTATACGTTTAAACATGATTTTTAAGTCATTACCAAAATCCTAGGTGTTGTACCAAATATCTTCTGAGGATAAACAATGTTTGGTATAGTATACATATATCTAATTTCTGTTCTAAGTACATGTGTACAGAGTTTGGCGTTAACAAATTAGGTTGCAATGAAAATACTATACAAAAATTTAGCTACTGTAATTATACTTTTGTAATTTTCCAACATCAGTAGGCCCATCAACAGCTAGTTTAAATACATAGAGAAATAATCTTTTTTTCTCATATAAAAGTTGTTTGATGTACATTTTCTAAGAGACAGAAATAATAGAGGGTCTTATAAGTAAAAATTAAACGAAAGGTAGGATACATTATAAATTAATACAAATTTGATATATTTGCAGTGCTAATATTTAATTCATCTAAAAGTATATAACATCTATACAATGCGTGCAGAGTCGTGATTAACACTATAAAATCTAATAATAAAGTTTTAGTTTTCATCTAAATATGTCCGCGCTGCTTTCTCATAACTTCCGCTGTTTTAGTTTCAAAGTAAGGCCAGGAAGATATCTTAGAAAAAACACACAGCTTTTATACTTGTATATTAACGAGAACATTTTAGGAATAATTATTTTAAAGATATTTCAATACATACTTGCATTCTAGATAGATAGATAACTTTATTGTACATCATAACATATAAAAATATAGCATAACTCGCGGCCTTGTCTTTAAATTTTATTAATTTATTTTATTTTTTGGTTTTATTGGAGTAGTTCAGCAGACAGGCAGACGGCCCACAGGATGGAAAGCGGTTACCATCGCCTATGGAAATTTACAACACCAAAGGTACTACAAATGCGCTGCTGCTCTCTTAGGGAAACTGGGACCTGGTCACTAATACCGGAACACAGCTGAAAGTTGTTATGGCGGCATAATCTAGACCAGGGGCGGTAGCCATCCAGTCGAGCAAATGCCTACCACCTGGCGAAATTAAGATAGTAATTAAGAGTTTATTAAGTACTTCAATTTTATAATTATTTAAAAATAAATAAAAGTTTAGTTAAAAAAAAAATATGTTCGTTCAAAATTGGGAATAAAATCATATTTAATGCAGTAAAAACAATTTGAGCACTTATTCCGGCAACTGCCGTTTGAAACAATCACTGATTGCCGAAATGGCCGTGCGGTACTCGAAACAATCAGTACTTGGACACGGCACGACATAAAATTCCATAAAATGAATTTCAAATTAAAAAATTCCCTTCCCATTGGGAAATTAAAAAGGAGGGTGAAATGCCACAGCGCCCATAATTCGTCTCGACCAACACTGAACGTTTGGACTCGTCTGGATGCCAGCGAGTGCATACACGCATGTCGGCTTATGCCCCTCCGCACCTATAAAACAAGATTTCGTTCAAAACATGAAAAACCGATTATACTTTTCATTGTTACTATTGGAATGCTGTGAAAAACGTACGGTTGCCATTTTCACGCTCGATTTTATTGACTTTTAAAATGCACGCGCTAAGCCAGTGGGGCAATTAAAATATTTATTGTCGCATTTAACTGCAGTTTTATGTACAAACAAATTGATAGAACAATAAAAATATGTAAATTTCGCTTCTACGATAAATTAAACCATTTTATAAGTCGATTTGACTTAGGTTATTACGATTGTTCTTATATCTTTTTGCAATAAATTGTGTTCACGATACCTTTTTATTCCATACTCTTCTAATAATGCATAATATACCTACTCGTATCCATGTCTAACCACAAACCTCCATATTATCATTCACAAAATACATCCATATCTTGTTTGGTTTACTTTTATCCTTATATCAAACTAGCATTTTCCCCGCGGCTACGTCACGTGAAAATCCCTGGGTACTGTAGCTCTATGCTACTGACATAAAAAAGTGATTAGGTTTTTATTATATATAAACCTTAAATGAAAATTTATCTAAGTGATGGTAAAAGTCGCTTTAAACTTATAGCTACATTATTGTATACACATACTGTAACGAGTTCCAGGACTCGAATTAAAATGCCGTTGAAATTATTATAGAATTTATTAGAACTATACAAACACGTATAACACAAGTACAAATATAACAGTACACAACCAGTCCAAACGCAATGCACGATTCAATCACATGCGCAAAGTCCGTCGCTAACGTCTTGCTTCGCTTGTTGCCAATTGTAGACTGCCGATCTCTCCATTGGAGCATTGCTTTATACTGCACAAATACAATATGTCTCTCGGCCGCGTGGACTGAATTTCTTACAATCACACCTGGCTAATGACTACCAAAATATTACAATACACAATGGACTGTTTTTCTAATTACAAATTTTAAACACAAAGTAAACAAAAAAAAGTCCAAATGCCGAAAGGTAATAAAATGTCTACAGGTATGTAGTGTGAATTTGTCTTTTTCGGCATTCAGGTCGTAACACGTTATCTGGCGATATTTAATGTCATCACCAATTAATAACAATATCACATCACAAATAACGCATTAAACTCATCGCTACATCTGCATGAAACAGTCAATAACCATATTATCTCAGAAGAAAAATGGCTTAAGCTAAAAGCTCGTGAACTAAACTGTATATTTATGTTTTAAAGAATGTATAATAACAGGTAAAGGAATTAAATACTATACTACTATAGATGTTAAGTATAAAACTTGTGAAATATGATAAAGATTTCTTATGGGATAGTATTATTCTAAATAACATATTTGGTCAAAGGAGGATACAGTCTGTAATTTTTTAGACCTTAAACTACTGTGTCTTGTTAAAAACACTACAATAACAAAGAAACTAAGTCCATATAGTCTACACAACTGACCAGTACATAATACAGATGAGTTGAAGCCAACCTTCTTTAAAATAATATAATGAATGACGTGTTGTATATAACTACGTAGGTATTTATTAGTGAGTAGAAAAAACGCGATTGTAGTGCCTTCTATTCCAGGTGAACACGCCATTTATCGGGATAAAAGTATCCTGAGTTACGCCCCGTGATATAAGTTAGCTCCGTTTCGAATTTCATTTGAATCCGTTCATTAGTTACTATGTGATTTTACATGATGCTCTAACAGAGAGACATATAGAGAGAGGAATACTAAAAATCGCATTTTCAGAGTCTCCTAGTCGAAATTATGCCCCGTGATTTTGTTTAAATTATTAAACGCAATGTACAAAGCCGGACCAGTTACAGATTTATTATAGTATAGATTAGACAATATTCCAGTGTGACATTGTGTTGACTGTTAAACATAATAACATAAAACTTTATCATTATTAAAAAGACATGTAATTTATATCCCTTCACCACGCAACACATGTAGGTACTCTATTTTAACATCTTTTATCTTCATATTTACAGTAATAAGTACATTCTAAAAATTTATTTAACACTATGTTTTGTTTTCCTTTTTGTTAATAACTAAGCAGTTTTTTTTATTTATTACTAGCTGTCCCGGCAGACGTCGTCCTGCCCGGTAAAAATAGGAGTTTGTCGTAGAAGGGTGAAAATTGAGGATTGTATGTATTTTTGTATGTTGTATCATAAAAAAATAGAAATTAAAAATTTTGTCTAAAAAATAAATAAAAAAATTTAGGGGTGGACTACCCCTAACATTTAGGGGGATGAAAAATAGATGTTGGCCGATTCTCATAGATACCGGATAAGCACAAAAAATTTCATCAAAATCGGTCAAGCCGTTTCGGAGGAGTATGGCAACGAAAACTGTGACACGAGAATTTTATATATTAGATTAAAAAGTATCCAACAGTATATCCATAATTTAAGGCCTAATAATACATCTAAACCAATACTGGACACTTATAATCTAGAAAAAGGAACAGAAAGAAATTGTGTGTTACACTACACTAAAATAAATTACTCAAATCTAATATTGTAAAACTTCTGACAGGAAAAGTAAACACAACTAAATTATTAGGTCTAAATACAAACCTATATAACATATTTCCTGAGGAGTTTCTTGTGAGAAACGGCAGTAAACTTAATTAGGCTCCCATGGAATTAATAGGAACTATAAACAAAATTAAACATTTAAGCTGACATGACATCTGAGACATTTTGTACATTTTTCTACAAAACCGGTTTTAGCAACAGTTGTAACGTAATATTCAAATAAACTTAATAGTAAAATTAATTATTTTACTGCCATTATTGGAACGACAAATATTTAATGTTTTGGCAACGTTCAAATTCCTTTTTAATTCGTTGATATATCTTTTTATTGAGCAAAAATTGCAAGTGAGGTACACTTTTAAGTATAGTCGCCTCCTTTGCCACTCTCCATAAGAATAGAACGTAATATGGCGTACATATGAGAATTTATTTCGACTTTTATGTCTGCACTTTCGTATCCAACGGCGAACGGTGTATAAGAAGACGCTCCAGCGATTCATGTGCACCACAGAGACTTCGCCTCACATTTCGGTTGACGCATAAATTCGAGCGCCCCTCTACTGCTCCCACCGAAACAACACCTCCAACTGGTAATTTTGGCCTGGTTGTTGCAATTTTCACCAATTTTCCTTTAAAATGTTGTCCGTACCGCCCTGTCTACTGGATTAAACTCACGTAGATATCTAATGAAGGGGGATTCGTTTACGGAACAACTTTTACGAAAGGAGAAGCAAGCAACGTTTGAGTTAGCGTTTCAAATGCTTGTGTGTAGAATATTAAATTGTATAAACGTTACCTTTGACAGACCCCTCTACCGACGCCACGTACCATTATAATTACTTCAATTGTAAGCCAAACAGTATAACTTCGTTTTAACCTTCTTAGACTACAAAACAGCTTTTCACTAAATACCGGGACTCGCACTCGAATTATATTTGAATAACTTAAGGCTTAATTCTATAAAGTTATCGGAATGCAATCATCTGCGTTTAGTACTTAACGATACCAACGATATGTTAATGGTAGTAATTTATCAACAACCCAAGAATAAGATCTTTTTAAGTTTTCGCGACTTGAATATATAACTAAAACTACGTTTTAACTGTTTTAAGCACGGAAATTAATTTCATTATTGTCATTCCGACGTTTCGGCCACTTTTCAGTGGCCGTGATCACGGAAGGCAAAGATGTCAAGTGTCAACGAATATTGTTAAAGTTTTATTTTGCCTACCCCCAACTTGTTCATTTTAATTATTTAGTTGTCTTTATGGTTATTTTTACCTTATGGGAGCCTAATCGAATTTACTATCGCTTCACAACATGTTATGGCTTGAAGAGAAAAAGAGGTGCAAGAAAATCTTCAGCAAACATGCTTAGTCTAATAATTTTATATAATATTAAATGGGTGGGCCACTTTAATCTTCTTCTTCTTATATATAAAAATGAATGTTTGTCTGTATGTCCTTTATAGAATCGTAAACTATATATTTGATCATGTGATGATCTTTAGCAATGTTGTTGTGCATGAGTCAAGGAAGGTTTCTAAGTTGGTTTACAATTGGACCCGGTAGGTGGTGCTATTGTCGCCATATCGATTGAAGCTTTTCCGGGCCGGAAGACGTCTGCCGGGACAGATAGTATTATATATAAAAAAACAAATAAATTACCGCGCTTAAAACCGTTAAAAGGTAGTTTTATTATTCCAAAAATAATATATGAAAATCCATGGTAGTACGCTTAGTTCACTACTCAAACTTGAAACCGATATAACTTGTATAAAACTCTGTGACAAGAAGCCTGAGGCGTGCCTTGAAAAAGGACAGTTTACACTTTCAATCCAGACCGGAATAAGCACGAGTGTCTGCTGTGGTAACATTACCCGATCACTTACTCCACAACAGCACTTACCGGTTTATAATATGCATTAAAATGCACTAGCACAAAGTTAGGCGGAGAGGTGTTGGTAGACAATGAGAAATGAGCGTATGATGCTCCCGCATTGCGGGCTCGTCTCAACTCATTCCATTTGTTTTATCACACCTAAATCGCTGTTGCCAGACAACTTTTGAGCGCTCGCCGAGGTTGATAAAAGTTTGACAGACACTGTCGAGCGCACGCCCAGTCGTGTTTGTCAATGAGAGGGAAAGGAGGTATCAAAGATGTTAGGAGTATTTAGAAATTAACAAAGTTAATTAAATTCACCGAGTTGGATGCGAAGGAGCGATGAATGTTTAGTATGAAGGGCCGCCTTTGTAAACAAACGAACATATTAATGTTGACGTATCAAGCGACTACAGGTTGTGTTAACAAGAAACTCAAAACATAATTATGAGGCATTTTGTTCGACAGTATAAAGGAAACGTAACGTGTTGGTTTTTGACGCTAACGATTGCAGAAAAATTGTGCAATACGAATTGAAAGCTACGGGGGTATAGGAAATCAAATTGTAGACTTAGGGTCAGCTTTGGCGGCATATGGCGTTGTGCGGTGCGCTTGTATTAAAAACAATTTAAAATTCACAGAAGGCTTAACTGGCGAATCGCCGCCGGAAATATCACAGCAATTTGATGGCGTAATTATGTAGATTCAACCTCGCAAAATACTTAGTCTTTTGATGTTGCAAAATCTATACTACCAGTATAGTATCTATTTATATGATTCACAGTGCAATATGCATTATTAATACTAACTAACATTAGCCTGTGAACGATAGTCTACCAGCCATGCTTATCCAAACCGGATTGGCGGGGTGCACACATTAGTAATATAGATGTCAAAAGTTCCTTACGATGTTTTCTTCACGCACTTCAGCGATGCATGCTTTCTGCCCAAAATTTAAACTCGTGCAATTTTAGTCCGACTCCGATGCCACCAAGCTCCTACGTCGTTAGTACAGAAATATAGCAATAAAATCTAAACATTAACTGTATACCCTGTTTATTGTTTGGTTTGATATATGTATTATAATTATTTTAGTATTATATTTATACATATATATTTCAACTGCACGCCATCGCTATTTATGTAATAAGATCTTGTCCATCCAAAGGTTGCCTGTAAGAGATTGCTTGCAGCAATAAGGCCGCCCATTGTACTTACTTTAGTAAGTTTTTTGTGTAGTTGTATTTTTTTCTATGTAATTTTGATGTATGGATGTTGTAAAATATTAGTATGGATAGGCACATACTTACATCGACTCTTATACGTTATCGTTTAAATTTATGTTACTGCGCCCAACAAGAGTTTATTAACTCCACAAACAAGTCATAATATACGGAAATAAATTATGAAATATTTTATCTTGCATAAATTGTTACGATACGCGGTGAATATAGCTGTTATAAGTATCGAAAACCCATTTACCTAAGTGCATGAAGGCCAAGTTTTCCCATAAACATGAAATGCGGTCCATGCAAAATGATATGTTAAGGTGTATTGCTGAAATATCGAACCGTAAGGTAATTTACCGTAAATTATGTATGTATGAGCCTTTATATAACCATTATATTTAAAATAAGGAGCTAAATCGTTTAAGGTTAAATTGTCATTTTTCCCAAAAATTATATAGTAGTATACACGGATAAAACTTAAGAAGTTTTATTTTATATTGAGAAATAAGTGAAACTTAAAAGAGAATTATGAAAATTACTAGTGTCAAGTAATAGAGAAGTTTCAAATATATTAACTAACTTTTAATAATTATTGAATTCCAATGATGTTCTAAAAGAATGCGAATCAACAAATGTCATAACTAATTTTAATAAATTTAGTATTTTTTAATATTGCGATTTGTTTAAAAGCTTTTTAGCTAAATTAATAAACCAGAAGACATTCTTTACCTCAATGGGACCCTATACCTACTGTGCCTAGACTGGCGCATCATTGACATCTTTTATTCAACACATACTTATATCTTAGATGCTCTATAGAGTTAAAGGCATACATACATTATACCCCATTGAACGGTATTGGCATGAGTGCAGTTATCAGAGCCGAAGCATAGCCGAGCACTTCCCGTGCATTGCCCACAGGACGAAAATGAACGATATTTATTGCCGAGCTGCGATCCGTTATACCGGAACGGAATTTTCAAAGTAATTTATAGTTCGAAACACCTTACCTGCCACAAGCTTGATCTACGCTCGTGCCAGTACTATAATAACCAGTATAACTTAGCCATGTACTATGCGACTCGAATACTTCTAGCTAGTTGTTTTAAACCACTAATATTAAATTGTTCGAATGTATATGATGTTATGCTCGACATAAACACGATTATTAAATAGCATAGAGCATACAAGATGGAAACTATAATATTTTCAAGATACAAGATATCCTATTATTTGTCTTCAATAGTTAGATTATCCATATTGTATTTAAATCGGTTCACTTCGTAGCTTAGGAAATAAATCCTGTCATACTAGAGCGTTCCACTTGGATATTCTCACGTAATTTTAAGATTTGTATCTAGCCGAAACTTTCCTTTGTACCCAAAACAATAGCTCATGTTTATCCTTAATATAGTATAAAAACAAAGAGACTTTCTTATAGGTAAACCGTCTTTTCCGAATAAAAAGTTCAGGTTTTAAAATGACCATGTTAACGAAATTTACAAATCACCAGTGTGTTTTATCACTCGTATATTGGATTTCCATATTTAATAATTTTTATCATTTTCATAAGTGTTAGAAAATAGCAGTAAGTAAATAAATATACCTATTTTTAAAAAAACATTAATTATTCCACAATAAAAATAGCCAAGGCAAATTCAATATGCCGTCAAAGTAAGTAACACAATATTAGAGGGCTATTTATATAACCACACCTTCATACAAACACAAAGCAATTAGTTATGCCTTTTTAATTAGTATTCTAACCTCGTCCCTTGGAATAAACATTGATTTTTTTATTCCCTCGAAAACTAGAGGGAGGCCGCGGCCCGAGCGGGATTGGGAATACTAATGTGTTCACTTTTGAACGCTTATTCGCGCCCCGCTAACGGTTGCCAACGTTTTTTGCATAAAACATCTCATCAAAGGATTGCTTAGGTCCCGTAGTATATTGAATATCAAAAGGTGTACGAACGAGAAAGTTTTTGGGGTTGAAGCGGTCGCGGCTTCCCTAATACCGGCCACCGTGAAAGCCTCCTTTAAAAATACACCTTTGCTACGTGTTTCGAATAACCTTTCGGTTGCGCTCAACTTACATTTTTTTGCAATATAAATTTTGTATAAAAAAATACTCGATAAATAAAAGTAGTGAAAGTTGTACTGAACGGAATACATCATACGGAATCATTTAGCCTTCGATCATACCGACGTGCATGTTTGTTTTTTCCTTCAAGAAGTTCTAAGGGATGAAAAAGGAATTACTATGAAATTTAAGATTTATGTAGGTATTTCAGGTAATAGGACACAGGATGCTTTTTTTAAGGTTTAATAAATACCTTTAGTTTTATATACAAATTAGAAAATTATACCTAACACCAAGTATTGCATGTGTATATACTCATCGTTGCTATGCTTTGTGAAAATATCTTTGAAGACTTGATAACAAAGTGAAATATTGGATGCAACTTGCATGGGTTACCAAAAGTTCAAATATTGTATATTCCAAATCGTAGCTTAGCCTTTTTCACTAATGTCGTTAACGTTAAGAATAGTTGTCTAAATGCAGTTTTTTGACCATATAATAATCAATATTATTTATTTCTTTGCTCTCAATAATTCAAACATTTTACACAGTTATAATATGCAATTATGTGTACGAGTACATATTAAAGTAATTTAGAAATAACCTGATGTCTGTATTACCTTAAAAGCCTGTTCGATTGATCACCAGGCTTTCCTATTTTATTCCTTTATCACACTAAAACTGAATGGAATCGAATAAAAAATAATTATTAAAATCAATTTAAATTAGGCCTGCACGAAAGAAACAGGCCACGGGGTCCAATTTTTGACGGTGGCATATAAAACTTGGAGCGACAAATCTCGTAAAAGGCAGCCGAGCGGTGGTAGGCAAACGTTAAAAACCCACGTTCTTCGATTTACGACGCCTATAAAATACATATTGCGATTCGTGATAAAAGTCCTTCCGAAATTCTCTCATACCAACAATCGCAGAATTTTACTAACGTGGCCCGTATAGAGATTCCCTGTTGATGTTCACCGCATGGATACATGTTTGGACATGTTTTATGATACGTCACTTTATTGTTTTTCGTGACTCGAATTTAATACGAATATTCATCGCTGAAGGCAATGTCGTAGATTTCCCAGCTGTGAGACTGACTTGACTGACCTACTTTGCAGAGTACTCTCGTCAGCTAAATTATTTCAATAGTTAGTCAGATACTTCTTATATCACTAGCTTTCTCGGCAGACGTCGTCCTGCCCGGAAAAGCTTCAATCGATATTTAACAAATAAAAATAGTGGTTGATCGTAGAGTGTTGAAAATTTGGGGTTGTATGTATTTTTTAATGCCGTATCATATATTTTTTAAATATCTAAAAATTAAGAAAAAATAAGTGATGGACTACCCTTAACATTTAGGAGGATGAAAAATAGATGTTGTCCGATTCTCAGACCTACCCAATAATTATGCAGACAAAATTTCATGAGAATCGGTCAAACCGTTTCAGAGGAGTATGGTAACTGACATTGTGACACGAGAATTTTATATATAAGATTATGATTATTCAAAGGATATATCGAAGTATTCTAAATACAACGACTTACCATATCAACTCGAGTAATAACTTCAGAAAGGTAAAGTTTAGAGAAAGAAGTTAAACAATATTCCCGACTTATTTTACGTATTTATTACATTCTGGATACATTGGTTTATACAGTCGAATACTACCGCTACTGCAATAATTTTTTTGAGGAATTTCATTAATTAATAGGTGGATGTTTTATTTTTAATTATAAATATTAATATTTCTCAGACGTTTTTCATGATTAACTAATTACTCAACAAATGAAGAAGGTATATCTTCTGCACAGATTTTAGGATTTGTCATAAGGAGTTGGGAAGTTAAAGAAGGACATTTAACCCCTGTTTCGGTATACCATAATATAAAATGAGTGAAATTATTTTAATGATACCAACTATTCTCAATTAAATCATTGGAAGCGTTTTAAAATAAATAGAAAACTATTTGTAATCTCCTCTATAAGTATATTTTCATTTACCCGACTGGATGGCTACCACCCCTGGTCGAAACTATGTCGCCACAACAACCTTGAGTTGTGTTCCAGCATTAGTGACCAGGTTCCAGTCTCCCTTAAGAGAGCAGCAGCGCATTTGTAGCACCTTTGGTGTTGCAAATGTCCATAGGCGATGGTAACCGATTTCCATCAAGTGGACCGTCTGCCTGTCTGGTGAACTCAAGCAATAAAAAAAATATATTAATATAAAGATGAGTATCATGTTATATGACTTCGTATAACAACTACACTCAACTTCTTTTTTGACTGTTGTTTATTAATTAACTTTATTACTTTGATTGAAATTATTGATCTATTTTCGGTTTTAAGTGTACCACTTCAATTAAATGTAACCTAACTTTGCAGTTAAATCTATGATAGATAGTTGTTGTGTAGTATTTTTGTATAATATTAACCTGTTATATCTAATATCTCTCCCTCTTTCACCATCTCCGATTACTTGGGGTCGGCACAATATGTCTCTTCCTCCATTCATTTCTTTCTGGTCTACTTTTTGATATTTCTGTCCTATCTCTATATTATATACACATATCTATATTGTAAGTATCCCTGATTTGCAGAAACATAAATATAAATTATCGTCATAATGGTTACTTTAACTTATATTACTAGCGCGAGGGTCTGCCTAATACTATTGTTACAACTTAGGTTCCGACAAAAACCAATTCCACTCCTAATCCGTTAAAAACACATTTTATTACCTGTCGGCATTTGAACTAATTATAATTGTGTTTTATGATCGTCTTCTTTTGTTTACTTATTTATTGGCATACGCTTCTAGAGAATAGCTTATTGTTCTATTGTATTCGTTTACGGCCGCTTGTGACTGAATCATTAGCCAGGTGTTGCGGATTACGACGACTACGATACGGGCACATTAGTATTTATGAGGTATAAAACGACGACCTGAGGCCTGACGTGTGTACAATCGAGAATCTAATAGTGACGGACTTTGCGCGTTTTATTGAATTACGACTTTTTTATTTGTACCTGTGTTATACGTGTTTGTATAGTTCTAATAAACTCTATATTATTTCTAACGGCATTTTAATTCGAGTCCCGTTAAACTCGTTACACTATTTTGGCACTTTTGTTAGTATAAATTGAAAAACGTATCAGTCCGATCTTAGAGAATGAAAAGAACGATCCCAATCTGCGACTAGCGGAATCTATACGTTGAACGAAGACTTTTTTATGAAAAGCAATAAAGATGTTAGAGCTACTTTGTGTTTGGAAATTTATACCACTTGGAGGAATAAAACTTATATTGTTCGGGGATCGCAAAAAAGTTTTCACTTAGGCCTGTCTAAGCGGAATCTTTATTGGATTGCGGGATTATTTCTTTTGAAAACGCTACGGGGACTGTGATCACTCGCAAGGAAAATAATGTGAATAAAAATAATTAAACATTTCCGTTACTCAATATCCTATTTATTGCCTTCTAATATTTTTCTATTTTTATTTATTACGACGATTATTTTATTTTTGAGAAGATAAAAGTCGTATGGATTATTAATATTTAGTTAACGTTACTTACCATATAATCAAAGTACTACGAGGCTAAAGGATAATCATAATGTGGAGATTCCTATGTCTGGAGCCTTTACCACCGGTAGCCGGTAGCCACCGGTCCGCCCTAGCCCCCTCTGGCGGAGATCAGTTTTATTTTTTTATTAATAAAGACACATATTTTATAAGATATTTATAAGAAAACTGTATAAAAATTCGAAAATAAAATAAAAATAGATGTGAATAAAACGTATTATTTAAGTTGCTTCAACTGACACGACAAACACTTAAGGCGTTAAACAGGGGTCCTTTAGCTATTTAGCTATTAGCGAGGACTTTTAGTGTTCATAATATGCCATTATGAATAACGATCCATCTATAACGAGCTTTAACACTCTATTGTGCTTAAATTAAACACACTTATCTATTTTAGAGCGTTTTGACACTAATGTATATTTTTGAATAATGCTTTTGGACGATTTATTTTAAATGCCGATAGCCTACAAACTTCATCTAATAAATAAGACCGTTAAATTAGTAAACCTAAACTTCACATTCGCTTAATGTTCAGTTAATATTTAATGTTTATCTAAATTATACCAGCTCATCCGGCAATCGTTATTCTGCCATAAAAAAATCATAGGAGGAAAAAAATACTTTACGACCTATTTATTCTCATCTACCAAATATACGAAAAAAATACCATTGAAATCGGTTAAGTCGTTTCGGAGAAGTTCGACCACAAACTTGGTGACACGAGATATCTATATTTATAGTTACTAGAATAAATCTGTTGATGATATAATTTTTGTACATTGCATTTAAAAATGTGAGGCAAGGGGGATAATTCAAACTAGGATATTCCAAAAATGTTTTTTTATCTGTTCGTCTGTCTTCATGTCTTTCTGTCTGTCTGTATGTCTATCTGTTAGAGCAACACGTAAGCTTATATCCCGGGGCGTAACTTAGGATACTTTTTACCCCGTTAAATGACACCTTTCCACGGGATAGACGAAAATAGCGAAAAGAATATCACCTGTCCCATCTTTTTTGGAAACTAACCTGAATATATATGTATGAAACTCGATACAAATTTGACTTATAACCCGAGTCAACACTTCGATACTTTTTATCTTGATAAATCACGCCATTTCCGCAGAATAGTCGGATTAGTAAAAAAGATGTCGCTGTAATTGTGATGTAGACAATCATCGCTGTAATCCAATGACAAACACGTTGTCATGTTGCCCACATGTCGTTCATTACGTATTGGGTACTTCAATCAGGTTGGCTGCGATTTTTCTTTACATTTTGCTCTGCAGTTGTCTATTGACTTAGTTTCTCTGTAATTTCAGTGAATTGAACAGGAGCCTAAAGTATTGAAGGTTTATATATATATATATATATATAAAACGCCGAAATGTTTTTTTATGTACAAACATAGAGATACTACTATCTAGGGTTTATCACGCAGCCGCGGGGAAAGCTCTAGTTATATTATAAATGCTAAAGTATCGACGGATGTTTTTTACTTAATCACGCCAGAACAGTTCAACGGATCTGGATGAAATTTGACCCAGAGATAGATTATTTTTTTACCCCGAAAAAGTATGGTTCTGTGGAATAACATTAATTAGAGCCACGGACAAAAACTAGTAAATTATAACACGATAGTTTCAAGCAAAGCAGCGGTAAATATATTAGGTTCAATAGAGTAAATAATGATCATAAACTTCAATTAAAATCAAATAATTAAAATGAACAAGTTAGCAGTAGGCTAAATAAAAAATTTAACATTACTCATTGACACTTGACATCTTTGTCTTCCGTGATCACGGCTCAAAACGTAGTTATATTATGATAATTTCTCCCATCTACCAAATCATAAAAGCTATGTCTATCTAAGGTATTAACATCATCTAGTTTGTAGATCTAACAGCACCCCTAGTGAGGATATTTCCTTATGAAATTCGTTATGTTTGATCGCGGGGTGGTCCGGGAGGCCGGCCGTCCGTCCACGTCCAATGTGGGATTGTTTAATTATTTTGCTCGGCCCGACCGTGATCAGAATTAATCATTAAACTAAGTTTATTTATATACCATTCCGTATTCCAAATCGTGGATGCGTCAATAAACTTTAACCTTAACTTTAACTAATTCAAATTAATGTTAATTTGGATAAATGGAGTTTCGATATGTTTTCATTGGTCCATTTTATTGCCATTATTTACTTGGTAAGATATACGTTTTCCAAAAACTTTAAATTTTTACAACTGTGGTGTTATTTTTATGGTTTCATATCATCATCAGTTGAAAAAATCTGATAGACTTAGTGACTGCGTGTGTGATAAAATAAATTACTTTGACTGTGACTCGAAACCTGATACAAAGAGCTTGCATTCTTGAGGCATTTATTCAGACGCAATTTAATGTCAAACGCGAACCTGTACCATGATAAAAAAGTCTTACAATTAGTAGTGGTGGCGATAAAGGAAGACGTCCGAGAAAACCGTTTGAGTAGAGAAGGCTAAAGTCATGTAAGTTCATATTGTGTAGTAGCACAAGATGAAAAATACATTTCATCTTGTGCTACTACACAATATGAACGATATTAATAGTTGCTAATACGTTTTAGCAATGCAATGCTGGAATCCATCCATAAAAAAAGTTTTTTCTGCGCAGGCATGGAGAAAAAATACAATTACCTGCGGCCGGACAGCCTGTCGTAAGAGGTGACAAAACAACCCACAGCCCGGTGGTAGGGTATTTAGCTGACTGGATGGATTCCACCTCTGGTTTAGAGGACGACGGCATAACAACCTTGAGTTGTGTTCTTACAGTAGAGACTAGGTTCCAGTCTCCCTTATAAGAGTAGCAGCGCATTTGTATCAATTTTGGTGGTGCAAATGTCCATAGGCGATGGTGACGCTTTCCATTAAGGGCGCCGTCTGCCTATCTGTTGAACTCCTGCAATAAAAAAAGTGTGTTTGTTTTTTCCTTCGTAGTGTTGAATATATATAAAGTGGTTGTGATGTAATGTCATACATAAACATTTAACTGACAATGGTTGAACAGAAGCCCATTCTAACACGACAATTGGTCCTAAGTCTGTAAGTTTCGCAAAAAAAAACCATGCCAGTGCGAGTCAAGATCTATTCGATTGACGATAGTTAATTAACCGTATAATTCATATTAAATCAGTCTCGGTCAAATTAAGATTGATTTAATACAGAGCCCAGATGGTTTACAGACTATCAAAATCGTCAAAAGTATCGATTTCAATTCGTTTCGCTTGTCAATTGGTCTTACAGATTCGGAACACTGTTGCTGTGGGATATACATATTTACACTTAGAAATCTAGTAGTATTCATAATCTGGGCTAGAATAGGAGTGAATATACCGCTTTCTCGTCCAAATATTAGTCCTTAAATTACCGTCATGTCACGTCTTAAAGCTTAAAACATGTAGCAGTGCTCCAGTAAACAGATTTGAGTTTGGCCCCTTGAACCTCCCGCATTTGGAGACAACTTTGTTGAATGCTTTCCCGTGTATCATCTATTATCGCATCAAGAAGCATATATAGTAGAAAGTAAGGGTGTGCAAATGTGTCTACTAAACATATAAAGCATATATTTTGTTGATAACTCACAACGCAAGTAAAATTTAAGTTGTCTAAAAATGTGAAAATATCTTGTACGCTCCAAGGTCAGATTTTGACCCTTTTTTAGGGCACGAATACATATGTACTATTATACCTTCACTACGGAACCATAAGGCTTAATCAAAAATACTATACGTCTAAAAACCTACTCCGTGGGCATTTGAACAAATTTTCAATGAAGTTTACTTTTTAAGCAAGTCTATCTAATTTTTTTATGACTTTCCGCTCCGTAGTTTTAAACTACTTAGAAAACAAACTTAGAAGGCAGACACAATTTTCACTACATTGGTAGTAAGTAACTCCAATCTGAATATTTCTAAACCAAATTTGATAAAAGTATTTTTGTAGATTCACAACCTTCATTTTTTTTTAATTTTTATCTATTTCATAGTTTCAAACTTATAGGGGGAGACACAATATTCACCATTTTAAAATCATAATATCTTGCTATTAATTATTATTTATATATTCAGTAGTTCATTAAAAAGTTTTTAATGAATCTTACTATATGTTTTCAAAATCTGACTGACGATATCTAAGGCGACCTATGTACACTGAATAAATGTTATCATCCCATAATTGCGTATAGCAGCCAGTAATGTTGCGTTTATTTTTTTCACTTGATAACTTAAAGAGCATACAGATTAAAATCTGCCTGACAGATTTCATCTAATAGTTTCTGAAAAAAATACTCTAACACACAATCAAACAGATGGGCATAAAGATTTTATACCGACCCGTCCGTAATTAGAGCTATTCTTAAAATACAGACAGTTGCTGTAAATATTATAAAATTAGTTTAGGCAAATATGTTTGATTTATACGTTGCTTAATAATCTCCATTTCTTAGCCCAGCAACCGACAAATCTATAACATATACTCCAATTATCGAGTTAGACATGTGAGAGTTCCGTCATAGCATATTCAGGGTATATAATTACAGGCACTTGTTCGCGTCAATCACAGCCTTGCGCCGTTCACGGGAACTAATGGGTTGTGATGTCAAACTGATGTCGCCTCGTTGATGCTTATTGCTCGGCTCTCGATTATTCCACTGTACGTAGTGCCAGGTCTGATCCTTTGTTTCTATACGGCTCTTGCTTGTTAGATCTCAATTGTTGATTGGTTACGTGTCACGTGCATATTATTCCCGGAGGCCTGTTGTCAATATAATTATAATATTTTATTTTATAATGCCAGTTCTATCAGTGAAGAAACTGAGAAAGAATACAATTTCCTGCGCCCGGGCGGCTTACCGTAAGAGGCAACAAAACAACCCACAGCCAGGTGGTAATTTAATTGCCCGACTGGATGCCTGACTGCTACCATCCCTGCTCTAGAGTATGCCGCCACAACAACCTTGCGTTGTGTTCTAGCATTAGTGACCAGGTTCCGGTGTACCTTAAGAAAGCAACGGCGCATTTGTAACACCTTTGGTGTTGCAAGTGTCCATACGAGGTGGTAACCACATTCCCTCAAGTGGGCCGTCTGCCTGTCTGCTAAACTCCTACAATAAAAAAGTTGCACTAGTCCTCTCACTCTCACGTCTCACTTTCACAATTTGTAAACGTAAGTTAAACTAGCTTTAAAAACTATTGTATTTATTTTAACTCGACTGTGTGCATCACCAGCTCATGTATGAAACACAGCCCGTACAATTTTATAGCCAGCAGTTATAATGTTATAACAAAAGTTACTACACAGAGACGTTTAATGTATATATTGCAATGAATATTTTATGTGGTCTCACGCAGAAGGACGTCGCTAGAAATACCACATGTGCGTCGTCCTTCATGTCTGTTACATAGCTCATAACTGGAAGAAAGTAGTAGCTAATATTGGTACGGCTTCATTTTGTGGGACTCAACTGGCTATTAGTGAAACAAATGTCTAGGCAAAAAAAACTCTACTTTGACCTAGTGAAGAACAAAATACGTATTAAAGATATCTCAATACGGAATGTTAAAGAAGGAATATTAGGAAAGCGGACACCGTGCTCCGAAGAGCACGCTTCGAATTCAACCGGGATTTAACACTGGGTTGATGTCGTTGGTCATAATGTTGGTAGTAAATTTTATTTGGAATATACCAAACATGTTGATTACCAACATAGTTTGATTAAAACACGGACCGTATGCAAATTCAGAAACATTTTGCATTGCCAAAATACTAAAATTTGGATGTATATACAATATTCGGATGGAAAATAAGCTCAACAATGTATGGGTTTTAAGAGTTTATACTTGCTAATAGGGTTACTTTGTATTCATGTATTACGGACGTACATGTACTGAAACTATTATAGCATAAAACATGAAGTAGACGTCTTTGAATTTTGTAAATTAAAATCTAATCTAAAGCGTAGTAAACAAAGATGATGATTTTTTCTAAATATGACTGTAAGGAAATAGTTTTTTATTAGAACGAACTGATAAGCCTTTACCATACATATCGTAGTATTTTATAATGAAAAAGACTTACCTTCTGTTGAATATAAGCATCGAGCATTTAAATATTAATATATGTTTGCGTTTCCGTAATTGTTATCCAAAAAAACTAGATTTAAACAGTTTAAATTAAATATGCAAATCGTTTATTATATTATATCTCTACATATAACATAGTTTTAGGTGGTGAATTAATTCCATATAATACGTTTACTAAATCATTTTTCTAATTGTTAGTTATAAAAAGCAATAAAATATATTTAGCAATAAAGTAACCCAAGTAGATGGCCAGATGTATGGCAGCCACAATTAGTTTTATTTTTCTCCCAGTTTCACTGCATTTTCCTTCAAATATTCTATCCGTGCAGGAACGGAGAAAGAATACAATTTCCTGCACCAGTGGCCTGTCGGTAAGAAGCGACAAAGCAAACCACAGCCAGGTGATGGGGCATTTCTAAGACTGGATGGCTACCACCCCTAGTCTAAAGTATGTCGCCATAAAAACCTTGAGTTCTTTTATTAGTGACCAGGTTCCAGTCTCCCTTAAGAGAGCAACAGCGCATTTGTAGCACCATTGGTGATGCACGTTGAAAACACATTTTAATGTGTTTTCTTTTTTTTTCAATATTTAATGTTATTATTTGTAAAAACAAATATAATCAATCTATTATATAGTGAATAATATATGATAACATTTAAATGGTTATTAATTATAGTTTATAAATAATAAGATAAATTTTATTGTAAACTGTTTTCCGAGTAAAATATAAATAAAAGGAGTATAAATGTCTCGTTTGTAAGAAAATAAAAATAATAAAAAATTTCCTATGTGATATTAGAATACCAAATTCAATTAAAAATGATATATTAGATTAATAAAAATGTCACTGGAACTCCCCTTTAACATAGATGTCAACTATGAACCTTAGAACTGCACCAATTCAAGTTCAATAATCGAACGATAAATCAAACACCGCACATGCCTATTCACACAGTAATGTATCCCCATTGATTACTAACAAGGGAAGTAATATAATTACTGATTTATAGCTCGACAGCTATAACTTAACGAACACAATAATACGAATGCGTGCTAACCCCGCGTATAAGGTCGGTTTACACTGTATTTAGTACTGACTTAGAAAAATTATGTGAATTTTTGGAATTAAATTATGTAGCTAATTCACTCGCGTTTCATTCCAATGACGTATATTTGAATCTAGATGGAAAACTTGCAAGTCTTCGGAAATTTGTCCAGGCTCTTGAGTAGTTTAGGCATTTATTTGTTCTCTATGTATGATTATAAACAACAATTAGCACATAATGTTAATATTATTTTATGACTGAAAGTAAACATGTAATTAGGCTAAAATGAAAGTTTTAATTCTTCTAATCAAAATAAGACAAAGAATCTGATTTTAGTGTTTAGGTTAATGACTGTTCTCCTAACTGATTATGAAAGTTAGACATTAAAAATCATTATATAAGAGACCTAAATAACGTATTTGAATTCATGTTATAATGCTTATTTCAGTTACACGTAATATTTTTTTTTTCTTTTGACACTATATCATGGATCATATACTAACTACTATTAAAGCATCATTATGGTAAGTAACAGTACTAAGGCAAGTGTACTCGCCAATATTCAATCAAGTATGAATAGACCTTCGGGTAGCAAACATACTGTGACACGTACCCTTTACTATTGTTCGTAACCGGCTTAGGTAATTTCAGTACATGCCTCTAATCCAATTAGCTATTAAGATTCGTGGGCCGAATATTAATCCGTTCGTGATTCGGCCTCTTTGTGAGGAGTAGCGGAACGATTTGACCCTAAGCTTGGGCCTAAAGTGTTGTTAAGTTCTAAGAACAGATTCTTAAATGTCGCAATACATATTGATTGTAGGATTGTAGTCAAAATTCATTTAAAAAAAAAAATTACTTGCCTACTAATAGTAAAAAGTTTGTTTGCTTGAACGCGCTAATCTTTAGGAACTACTGGTCTGATTTGAAAAATTCTTTCAGTGTTCGATAGTCCATTTATCGAGGAAGGCTTTATATCAGCACGCCAATAGGAGCGAAGCACCAGTGAAGAATGTTTCAAAATCGGCGTTTTTTATCTAATTTTTTTTACTATTCCTAGCGGACGAAGTCGCGGGCAGAATCTAATGTATATGTAAAGTCATTTGGTAGTGAGAGACATATTCGCTTCGAAAAAGGCAAAAAGTATCAACGAGTTGTGAACATTTTAATTACTTATATTAAAATTTTAATGTTTCTTTGATGTAATCGCATTTTAAGCTTTATTTCTAAGTGTTACACTAATTCTCAAAAAAGGGATTAAAAATTAAAGGGATCAGTCAAATTGAATGAATTTAGTTGAAATGATCAAAACTGAAACGACACGACGGAACAAGATTCAACGTTATTAAATTCGAAATAAAACACATTTCCCTTTACCCGTTAAGTTTAATTTTCAATTCAAATAAAACTTAAAAGGCTTCAAATTAATTTTAGCTCTATCAGTATATACTTAAGGCAGATATTCTTTTATACGTAGATCAAAGAAAATTATTCTTAACAGAGTATTGAATTTTGAACTTTATTAACTATAATAAAGTTCAAAATTCAATGCTCTGTTAAAAAAATCAATGTAAATTATACTTTAAATCACTAGATTTAAAAGTGTAATTTAGATTGATTTTTTTGTTTAAAATGTTGACGGATGTAGCCTAAAGGAATTATATTATTAATAATATATTATGTAGAGAAGAATTATCTGCGAGTATATTAACTGAAGTTTCACTTTACCGCGTCTGAACTGCGCACACACACACACACGATATTTTTTTATTGCATGAGTTCAGCAGACAGGCAGACAGCCCACCTGATGGAAAGCGGTTACTATCGCCTATGTACATTTTAACAACAAAGGTGCTAACATTGTTCTGCCTTTCTCTAAAAGGAGACTGGATCCTGGCCATTAATACCGGAACACAACTCAATGTTGTTATGTCGACATATACTAGATCAGGAATGGTAGCCATCCAGAAGGGCCGCTCGGCCGCAGGAAATTGTGTTCTTACTGCCTTCCTGCACAGATAAAATTTGTATTTATATGAATCACTTTGGTTGATTCATTCACAGTGAAAGACAGAAATAAACATAAATCTTTAAGTTGTTTCTGCCACAGAAATAAATCAAAAATCTAATATTGACTTTACTCTTCATCCTTCAAAATAGAAACCTAATACGTTCCACACGTAAACAGAGGTAAACACTAAAGCAACTGCGTGGTCACGTGCCTATTACCGATTGTATTGCGTACCATTCGATGTGTTTACAAAGATTGGTTTCAAGTAAGGGCTTATTTCTGAAATCTTCGGAGAAGTAGGGTATTTTTATTTTTAACCTTTTCCACGTACGACACGTAGCGTAGGAACTGGAATAGAAGTATATGTTAGGTAACAACAATTTTTCGTAGACAAATAAGAAACTTTCACATTAAACAAAAAAATAACATTAGAAGAGCATTAAAATTTCATATACGTAATTGAAGGAAGGAAAACATGCGCAATACATACAAGGTGGAAAAATTCTATAATAAATATTATAAACGTGAATATTTGTAAGAATGTATGGATGTGTGTTGATACTCTTTCACGCAAAAACTACTGAATGGATTTTGATGAAATTTTACAATAATATAGCATACACCTCAGAATAACACATAGGCCATAACTTATAAAGATATAGTGTGAATTATGCAAAATATAACGATTATCCATCACCGCGCGGTTGAGACCGCGGGGCACACCTAGTTATGCAATAATCTTAAAAATCTTTTTGTCAATTATTCGTTTGATCTATATATAGTTTCCTTGGATGGTTTTTAAAATATAGTTTATTAGAATTTAGTCTAGTTTATTTAGGGATCCAGCATAATTACACAGAATATATTCATGTGTTCCTGAAAAATTCTTGCTATCCCAATAAATAAACCTATGCCTGATGTCCATTCTCCGCATTGTCTCAAATATAAATCTCAAATTCTACATTTCACCATAACCAAGTTTCAACGAAAACATTGTTTTCTGTGAAAGCGTAGTTGTAGTAATAGCGTGGTTACTTTCATATTTATAATATTTGTATATTTTCGATAAAGTGTATTTTCATGATTCTGTAGTCAAGATAGAAACAATGATCATTGGTTAACTCAAAGTAGGCCTTCATCATGTGAGAACCTACACGAACTTGTCATCTTTTCACATAGGATCTAAAAAACATATCGAAACAAAAGTCTGCATAGAACATGTTTAGAAAACACCACACAGTGTTTATTTGAGAAATCGATTAAAATTTCATTAAGCGGATGCTTCTAATACAGCCCGCCCGTAATTTGCGCAAAGCTTAAAGAAACAACACAAACTGTCTCAAATCCGGTACTCTGGCCTTAAAACTAAATCCAAACTGTATTTTCAACGTGTACGCTCTCAGAATTACAGAGAAAAAACAATTTTTAGAAGCGTCCCGGGAAAGCGTGGAGAAAGTTTGTTTTCAAGGGTTTTTATTACTTTAAAAGGCCGACTGAAGCCAACTGATAAACAAACAATCATTTAGGCTTTCGTGACTTTTTTACGGAATGAGGCGAATTAATTGACGCGGTCGTTTCTCTGTATACCTACCCGTAATTTGTCAGATTCTAACAACCTGTTACAAACGTACATGTAACTGCTCTTTAGAAATCGATTAGTATCATATTGTTAGACTTCTGACAGTCTGTTAAAGTTCTGATTTTTAAGGTATTTTTTAATTTATTGTCTGACGTTTTTACCAAGAAACGATTTTAGAAACGGTATGAAAATCGAATCAGTACAATCTAAAACAACTGGAACTTTTAGATTTTTCTCTGTTCGTTAAATATTATAGGTTCTATTGATTAAACCGGTTTCGAACGTATTCGACCGGTTTTTGCCGCACACCTTCAAAACACATGAAACAATGTCGAGTGAGTTAACTGAGTTAACCGGTTTATTCAGGTTTATATAACTCCCTTTTCACAAAGTTTACACTCCCATCGAAGTAGTTGACGAAAACCGGATATAACCGATAAAGACTGGCTATTTTTAAACCGGTTCCAAGAAGTATTTTTGACTGGTTTTAGTAGACTATTTCATTCGGAACCTCAAAGAAAATGTTATATAAACTAAAATTTACCGATTCATTCTGCGACAAGAAGATGTATCTTTCTATTTCTTTCACGTGTGCTAGTATGTGACTGAAAACTTCATCTATACCTCTAGATAGAATAATACTTTTTTCTAAATGAAAAGTACCCTATGGTCCTCTAACAACGTGTATGCCAAATCTCATAACGATTGCGTAGTTAAAGCGTGAAAAGTCACAAACACACAGGCGCATTTATCATATATCTTAGAATAAATATATATAGATAGATAACTCTATTGCACAACAATACAAAAATAGAGTTAAAAATTGTATCTAAAATGTGGAGAAAAGAGATTTTTCATTTAGTTGAATTAAGAATTTGGTGGTTTAATACACGGACTCAATAACAAGTTAATAAATAAATTACCTATTGATAATAAATCTAATTAACTGAATCTAATCTTAATCATACACATTAAGACATAATAAGCGCTTAATTATAATACTAATACAGCGATACAGATCGTTGAGTAAACATCTAACCCCTTCAAGTCGGAACTAATTGGTCTTGGAACGCTATGAACCCCCGGAATTTCCATAATAGCATTATGTATGTATGTAGATATTCGAATGATACACGATTAACCAATTTGCGAGGTACATAAGTAGCGTATGAGTTATGATAGTAATTTACGACGTCATGTCGCTCATTCGATCCAATTTTGAGAATGGATTAAATAATTGAGCAATTGTTTAATCTATTCTCATATACTTAATATATCGCTCTAGTTTTTGCTGATATGAATTAGAGAAATAGTGTTATATTTGTTTTAGTTCCCTTACTATTAATTTCATCTACAAGGCTAAACTATGTTACACTGGTTTTATTTATTCTTCTGTTTGTTTCAGATGAAGGCAAAATACACAAAATAGTTCAATGGACACGTAACGGAGACAGCCAGTCGGCTTTACTTGATATATTTGATGTCACCCCTGGGGAACCTATTCAGGTAAATTGGCACGTTTTGTTTAATTTTTCAAGACATTTGAACTATTTACTTTGCAAATATGTATATTGCAACCTATTAAATTGATTTTTTTATTTGATTAATGTATTTTTTTAAAGATGACAAGAAACTAAATCAAGTTATGTGTATAAATAGTAAAAAAGTACATAAAATATCTAACTTTCTTTATTTTCATACACATTCACATAGTAGTTCAGGTATTGATGATGAAATAATAGAACAATGTACAATTTATGAAAGAGTTTTTCTCGTTAGGTATTTGATTATTCTGCTGTGTATAATATTTATTATAATATGGTGCTATTATAATTTTGCCTGTTAACACTTTGGCGACGTATGTCGCGAACTTTTTTGTACTTTCCGGGATAGGAAACCTAATTTTCATCTCGAACCTTAAACATGAATTAGTATGAGTTGAGTAGCATGAAGTATGGACTCATTCAATAAAAAAGCACTTCCTAACTAAATAACATGACAATCTTAACAGATTATAATATTGACTAGATATATGTCAATAATGTAATCAGACCATGCAGAGAAAATAAACCAATATAATATGTAACAACTATGACACACTTTTTGTCTTAAAATAGAAAATAGTTCTTAATCCAAAAATATAGCGAATCATCCGTTTGGAAATAGTTTACCTGTACCGATATATGAGGTCTTATTTTTTTTTTAAATTTGCGCACTTATGGACTAAACATTTATCCTAATAATTATATTGCCAGGCAATGGCTATATCCCGAGTCCACGGTTCGCTCTACGCGGCCTCCGACCGTCGAGTGCTGCAACTGCGTCTAGCTTTGTGTGCGAGACGATACGACGCATGTGTTAGATGCGCACGCGACCCCTATTGCGGTTGGGATCGAGACGCCAGCGTTTGTAGGGAGTATATGCCTGGGTGAGTAAACTTACCATCATCATCATTCAAAAGCTTAATTTCATTTCCACTTAGTGCCTTCGCTTCGACGCGTGGGATTCGCTTTTCTACTTCTTTTTCTTCACTTCTCGTGATACTGAAGATCGCTTGTTTTGAGACCGTTGGTACTTATGTCGTCCTTTTAAACATCAAACCAGCAGTTTTTAGACATACCCCTTCTACCATAGGTGACATGGCAAGACATCTATTGTATTGCCCCCATAACTAACCGATCTCCGTGAAACTTGTGCTGTTCCAGTGTAGGCAACTCTCTTGCAATTTCTGGCTGTCACGGACATGAGGAGTGCTGCGGATGCGGGAGTTAATGTTGCCATTTCCTTAATATACAACAATACATTATTTACTCAATAGCTCACAATCCACACACACACACACACAATCCTTTTGCCTATCGCAATTAGCTACAGAAAACTGAGTAATAAAGCGGTTGGAAGGAGAGGAAATGAGCTTTCACTTATCGTACAAAGCACAATTTTCTGAAAAATAAAATTAAAATTTTATAGAAAGTAATAGAATTGTAACAAGATGAACAAAATTAATCAACTACGGAGTTATTTAGTTTCTAATTGTTACGTCTTTCAATCACAATATATAAGTGGATTAGATGAGCTCTCTTTTAGACTCACTACTCTATTAAACTATGTAGAAAACGTATACGCTAGTATTGTCTAATACTAGCGTATACGTTTTTTTTACTATACTAATAAAGTTGAACTTGTGTACTGTAACACTATTACAACTATTTTTTATTAGTTTGCCCCTAGACTAAATATTCAATTAGTCAAATAGTCAATTTTTTTAATCGATCTCGGTAGCTATAGTATATATTCAGCGCTTTCTAAACTATTTATACTTTAAGAAGTTTGAATGAAATATATATTTACAGGCTTATTCAAGACGTTGCTAATGAGACAGCGGACATATGCGATTCGTCGATATCTCGAAAAAGCGTGTCGGCCACATGGGGCCAAAGTCTGCATTTGGGCAGTTTTGTAAAAATGCCTGAAGTCCTCCAACCACGAGCTGTTACATGGTTCCATTATTCCAGAGAAAAGGGACGTCATCCTATAACATTTAAGTAAGTATTGAAATTTGAAGATATTATTACTATCGCTACGACCTAATCCCTACTAATATTATGAATGTGAATGTAAGTTTGTTTGTTACGCTTTCACGCGAAAACTACTCAACCGTTCATCATGAAACTTTGTACACATATTCTTGGAGGTATTAGAAGTAACATAGGATAGTTTTTATGAAAAAAAAAATCTACGCGTACAAAGTCGCTCGCAGAAGCTAGTAATCATATAAATTATCATAAATCACTCACATACATGTTGCCCCTGTCTTCTATGGCCTTTTTTGAAGTCCATGCAGGGAGTGGCGAGTCACCGTCTGCCCATTTTACCATATTCCCCGAACACGCAAACGCCATAGTCCCCATATTCCCAGACCCCTAGTACCACTAGCAGTTCACCCTAATAGCCCGGTACTTTATGTCCTCATTTCCCACAATAGTCCTACGCTGGTCGGCGCTTGTCCTTGGGTGCATTACTATATGGTGTAGACAGGGATAATCGCCGGTCAGTGTCACGTCACATTTATATTAATTTGTCAAGGGACCTCTACGTGTTGGTTTCCATGGCCTCACGCAAGCTCTCCAAAAGTCCGGGTCATTTTTATGGCCCATGGTCTTGGAAGAATATAAATGAATTTGAACGAAAAAGTGGTAGCAGCTTATTGCCTCATCCAAATCTAAATTCCAATGGCTTTGGTTCGCATTTTGACAGTTGAGACAAATACCATAAATGGTTTTTATTTCTTAAAAACTGTTATCTAATAACGTCAGCTTTAATAAACTAAGTGTTATAATCCTTACAGTAGGTATAATTAAGAATAGCAATCCTATAACCACAAACTTTCGCAAGTAAAGTAACTCTTGGTCACCAATAAATCAGTTGCAAAGTAATTAGTTTGTAGGCTTCAATAAAAGTTATACCGAAGTTCTAAGCCGAAGTTCTTACCTCGCAAGTCTTAATTTATTGTATCGATTTTTGCTATAAATTATATTGTTACAACTCAGGTCCCGACAAAAACAAAATCCAACTCCATATCTGAAAAAAAAACACGTTTTATTAACTCGGTATTTGAAAATTATTAATGATAAATTATTTTATGATCGTCTTCTTTTACTTATTTATTGGCATACGTTTCTAGAGAACTACCCATTGTTTTACTGTACTCGTTTATGGCTTGCGGCCGACTCATTAGCCAGGTGTTTCTGATTACGATACAGCCACATTACATTTGTGCATTCTAAAACGATGGTCTGATTAAGGGAGGGGGCAATCGAGCGAGAGTCATGATCAAGGCAAGACGTGTGTACATTCGGTAATCTATTAGTGACAGACTGCGCGTTTTATTGAATTACGACTTTCTGCATTACCTTTGGATTTGTTGTGTTCTTTTATATTTGGACCTGTGTTATACGTGTTTGTATAGTTCTAATAAACTCTATAATAATTCTAACGGCATTTTAATTCTAGTCCCGCTAAACTCGTAACTATGAAATTGCGTATATATTATCTTTGATATTTGTCTTAGATGTATTTTACAGCTGATAACCTCAAGTAATTCTTTAGCAGGAGATATAGAATATTAAAATTGTTGTGTATTTAAAAACAGTGATGTTGAATGTGCCAAATTGTTCACATGATCATTAAATTTTTATTTACTTATTAGACACATTAGGTAACAACGCTTTAGGTATTAAATTGAGAGTAATACACAGACAACACATATTGAAATTATTACTAATTGCCTATATGTGCAAAGCTGGATCACGGTTCCGCAGCTGTTTCTAGCAATTTTGGTTAAGTCGACTGCGATTTTATTTAGAGGAATTTATGGTGAGAGCTACCAACCAAATTCTGAACAAAGCCAATGGTGTAATAATCACCACTGACCTTCGAATCTTCATTCAATGGGGCAGCTAGGACAGCTCCTAAGCGTGCACGGCACTGACAATTCATCGGGTGACACTTAGGTCATCGATGTATGGCACAGACTCACCCCAAAAGCAAGCCTAGCTTGTTATTAGAGAATGATGGAATTTAGTAATGGGATGTGAAACGGCTCTTATAAAACTACCCACATCGGTATGAAATGTGAAGATTCAACACTGTATCTATAAACAACAAAAGCGTATGGTTCTAGCAAAAGTTATAATATAATATACCACGTAAATTTGCGTTACTTACATTTTTGTAAAATAAGTAAGTGAATATAAAAGCAAATTTATATTCAAAACTAAAGCACTAAACTTTCATAAACAGACAGTACAAGGTCCATATAAGTAAAATAGTGTGTGTCGTAAAATATACCCAGCAGTTTACACGTGAACCGCAAAAAGTTCCCACATCGCCGTATATCCCCATAATACCCCAGACAAACGTACAAAATACAAAAAAGTGTTTTAATGTTCAAACAGGCTGCGAATACCCACAATTTAATTACCACTAAAGCACCTGCGCGGTAATTTCAGTTGTTCAAAAGCGAAGATAAATACGAATTAAATGACTTTAAAGTTATTTAGAAAACATTCGCAGTGAACACGCATGCAGCTACATTAATTAAAATACTTCCAAACGTAACACTATCTCACTTCCGCCTGCACGAATAAAATACAAGGGGAAAGACATAGTATTTTGAATGTCTTAAGGCATTTTAGAACGCTTAATTAAAAGAAATCTTAATCATTTTGTGATGGCTTAAGGCAATCGCTTCTTATTTAATGGCTGTATGTATACTCGCACTTGGTCATCGCTGTCGGTTGGGAACGTGCCCAAAACGCTGACCGCATTTCCGCGCTGGATGGCAACGCCGATGCGTTCCCTCGAGTACAGACCATACGGTCACGTAAGAGCTGTATCAAACGAGATGATAGATCTCAATAAAACTGAAAGGCTTCAGGACCCCATGGACCTAGAGGACCTGGACCTCTAGAGGTTCCACATCGAACGCCACAAATATGTATCCATTACCAATAGATGCATATGTTCAATCTTAAAGTATGTGCTAGGTTACGTCACGAACCTGAATTAATTTATGCCAGAACTGCCAACACTTTGAGGAATCCATGTATGTACATGATAAAATCTTCGGTTATAAAAATAGACAAACCTTTCAGCTATATATATCAGGAACATGTTCAGGCTATACGTGTTTTTATCACGAAGCAGTTAGATTTTTGTATATAGTCTTAAGTTTAATGTTAAATGGATTAAGCAAATAATACGTAGACAGTACAATGTCTCGTCATCTTATTTAGTACCCCTCCCAAGCGGTCAAGGTCTAGCTCCCGTACGGAGCCATGAGCCATATTGCCAGTGGTGCCTCACCCCATACAAAGGGGTAACTACCATCGAAGCACCAGTCAACATAAAATAATTCCCTCATGCTTCAAAGCTACATTGACCTCAAATAAGTTATTGATACGTATAGTATAAATAATACTTTTGCTTTGAACGCGCGTGTGTACTGACTCACAGGTTCCCATCCATTAATAATAAAAAATAATCATCCACTTTATGAGTCTCATTATTTTAAAAACATAATGCAAGAGCATTAAATCCTTGCACATCGATATAAAAAATACAGCGTGACGTATTCGTTTTGATTGTTCTGTTCCATCGCAAACATTAATTTTTATTTTTAAACTTAAACTTTTAAAATTAACAATATTGTCATCTGGGAAGTTTCTTCTGACGTTGTTGTATATGAATATTAAATCATACTGTTCCTATTGGGTTCAGATCTCTCTGTATAAATGGATGAATTATCCGCCGTGTATGTCCATGACGAGTTACAATGCACAGTTATTACTCTGTATTGTGTACAAATGTTAATTATGATACATATTAGACCCTCATGTTCCCTTTCATAGTCGTCATACGAATCTGGGAAAAATGCCGCTTTAAGTCTTCAATAAGATAATAAGTCATTGAATAAAACCTAAAAAAATAATGTTATATGGTCTACATTTACATAGTTTTTAAAATAGTTTTAGTTGTTAGTGACTAACAAAATTGTGCCTTAGAAGACTTATTATTGCATTATAAGCAATGCATGCCCGATTTCTGTTACAATTCGAAGCCACTGCATTAAAATAAGACTCTAGTACCCTATTCATTGTAATTTTTTTTGCAGTAAACCCGAAAAATACATAGAAACTTCTGAACACGGATTGTTGATACTATCAGTAAACGAAGGAGACGCTGGTAGATATGACTGCTGGTTAGGAGGCTCTTTGCTTTGCTCCTACAATATAACTGTCGACACACACAGGTAAAATAAGCATACAGATGGATGATGGAAATATATATATTTTAGCAGTTCCGCTTTATATTGACTTATTTTGCAGATGCTCGCCACCTGAGAAAAGTAATGAATATCAGAAGATTTATTCCAACTGGTGCCATGAGTTTGAGAAATACAAATCTGCTATGAAAACATGGGAACGAAAGCAAGAGGTGTGTTCCTGAATATACAGTACATCATTTTTATTATTGTGACTTTTTTGATTTTTTTTTTAAATAACTTCTTAAATAAAAAAATTTCGCTGCATTTCATACTAATTTACTAATGTGAAAGTGAGGTTCTTTGTAAATTTATGTATACAATTGTATGTTTGATTTTCATGATCAAAGAAATGATAGATGGTCGTAAAACTTGGCATATGTTGTATTTTCTAAAATGGGACTAATGTGGGAGAATTTACTCGTAAGCGTAAGCGAATGTTTAAGTAAATAAAACCGCATAAAAATCATAGAATTTTGTAAAATAAAAACTTTGTTATATATAAAGATTATTAGTTGACCTGTCACCATGAAATGTTGGTTTCATTGTTTGTCAGATTGCAACTGCTTTTATTAACTACCTACATAGATAATTTATACCAAAGGAATGACACTACAACATTGTTTTTTATGTTTCAGCAATGCGCAAGGCAGAACGACTCAAATCAGAACACACATCCTAACGAAATAGTGTGATAGCTTCTGAACGTCGCCTATCTCATGTTTCAGTCAGTTAATTATTACGCAGGAGCTATCCCAATACCATATATTTCGGCCAGCCTGAAATATTTCAACATATTCTCGTGAGGAATTCCACCGTAAAATATCCGCTCCAAGTCTCATAGTGTGTTTGAAGCAAGACTATTAGTGTAATCAAACAAACGTGACTCCCTCTATAGTCTGTTTCTTAAGCAGGCGGAAAGCGATGAGTGATGTTTGGCAGCAAACTTCACGTATTCACTAAATTATGTCTTTTTCTGTGTCCTGAAGTGACTGGAATTATATCATTTAAAAAAAACGAAATAAATTCGTGACGATAAAATAGATTTGATTATATAGCTTTGGTTAAAAGAAGCTTGATACTTTTACACAGTACACGATCATTGTCCATTTTTCCGCCTGCCTGACAAACATAATATAGCTTTTGTAAGACATAGTGAAGTGTAATAGAACTAAGTAGTTGTCAGTGAATCGTTCCACATAAGCTCGGCTAGAACATGAGAAGGTGATTGGACACTCAAAAATTTTTACGAACTTTTTATTACTGAAATTTTAAAATGGAATGATAAAATTACTAGCGTTGTGAGTTGCTTTGTTGGTAAATGGATTGTAAAAAGGAATAAAGATTTAGAAATATACATTTTCTAATTGTAAGTACGCTTTGTTCGTTGGGTAAGTGAATAGAGAAATTGTTAGATTTATGGAATGGAATTAATTTTGATATCGCCGTAAGATTAATTGTAGAACGTTTTCATTTGAAATTATTAATTTGAAACGGCTATTTTGAAAGTATAATGTGGTTTCTAAATTGATTACGTTGGCCTAGATATTATTATAATTTCTTGTATCATTGTTTATTGTCAAGTCAGTTTTATTGTCCTTTTTTGAGAGTACTTTATGAACGTATCCGGGCATCCGCATAAAAACCGCTGGTTAGCAAATAGCTCAACTTTGTGCGTCCGTTGCTGTGTATTTAAAAAGTAATAAATATGAGTACATATAACTTACATAGCACGTAGTTTACATCCGCTAGCACGCTGCACTTTACACAACACAGAAATTATAAGTCGAAAGTTCACTGGGCCGGCCTTTGATATTGTATTTGTTTTATATTATGTTTAGAAGTTAAGTGTCCCAGGGTTCGAAGAGAAGTGGTGCAGCCGCGCCGTCGCCGCTGCATTTCGCGCGTATTCGGTGTTTTGGGGGGAAGGAGATAGATATATATATATACATTACCATAGTAGAAGGAGAAGAGTTATACTATGTAATGAATGAAATTGTATGTCTGGCAACCATGCTCAAAATTCCCGCTTAAATAATAAACACTGTGCGATTGGTCAAACATCTCAAAACAATCAGCATCAATCGTTATAAGAATGCAACAACCGTTAGCAGTGTGACGACAGACCATAAGAAAAAGTATTATTGAAATTAATTTGACGGATTTAACCGCACATTATAATGTTAACATTTTAACGAGAAGTTCAAATAAGAATAATGGTATAATACATTGTGAAATAATAATAAATCAGACAAGTATATCATACAGAAAGATTGAAAAAAAATGATTATTAGCTATATTCTTGGGTCTCATAAATAATCTTTGGTAATTGGTGTAAGCCAAACGTCTGAAACAATTATGAAGAAACACAAACCACGCTTGAATATTTTACATTTGTCTACACTAGTCCCGAAAATTGAAGCAAATACCTTAACATGTTCGTCGGTAATCACTCGACCTCGAGTGCCCACATTGATTTCTCGTTTATTCCACTACGTGATGTCGCGTGATGAACTCGTTATATTTTATACGGTATTTATTTTTAAAAGATCAATTATAATTTATGTATTATCACGAGGAAACCTACATTTTAAGTATGGCAGTGAACATGTTACAACAATTTACAAATTAAAATATTTAAATAATGATATTGAGTCAAAACTTGTTATCTGTAATACAACAACGATTTAAATATAAAGATATACAATGCCGTGTATTGCTACATCGCGTAATTTGAAATCTCTGAGGGTTGTGGGAGGGTTTGCCTCATTATTTTTCCCCTATTTGTGTAAATAGTTACCTAATTTCGTTCTACTATACTATTATAAGTGTACGTATAGTATGCACGTCCCTAATGGTAAAGAGTATAATTTAAGCCTGTGATATATAAGAAATGCGTTTAGGAAAAGTGTATTTTAAGTATTGATTATGGACATACAGGCGCTTAAAAGGCCATCCTAATTGAAATCGAGTAAACTGTACAGAAGAGCGATTTATGTTTAACTAGTAATCCACTCGTCGTAATAAATAGCGTCGACTAAAAGTATCAAAAATAATTAATAAACACTTCTTTGGTCTTTTTTAATTATCAGAGTAGCTGTAGGTAATAATAACGTTTATAACTAATACGTTTACTTTGATTTATTATTTAAAATAATAAATGGAAACATAAAGAGCACATAAACATAACATACAACACACAAAATCATAGTAGCCTGTAAAAACGTACTTACTGTTGGTCTCCTACCTTTTCGTTGAGAAAAACCGACGGTACATTTGCCACGCTTATCTAATACACTAGGCATCATACGTCACTAATCATAATATCCAGCTTTATTCACGATAATTGTAACCATGTCCAAGCCGTTTTACATTTACAGCGATTTGAGACCGTTTAAGTGCCAACCATCATCAGCATTTTTACCATCAAGTATTAAACAAACTAATCGTAATTTTTTAGAGCAATTTAACGCTGATTATTTATGAATAACACTTTTTGACGATTTATTTTAACCTCGTAAGGCCTGACGTACATTATACTGCACAAAGTAATAATTAGCATTCAGACCCAGACTTGGAAACAAAGTGATCTCTTAAACACCCAATGTACAATATAATGAACATTGAAATTTTATGGATATAACTTTCGTATTTTTGCGCCCTTTGTAATTCGTTCTAACACTGTGATTGGTCGTTTCATTGGCGCCATTTTGACAGTTGACATTTGGACAAAATGCTTGTTGTTGCGTCATTTACTCGGCCATTTCGTAAATATGTCGAGGAGCGAACAGACACGTAAGTTTTAATTTTAAATAATCTATCACATATTAGGCTATTTTGTTTGCAAAATTATACTACGTTAAAGATAAATGTCTATATTTTCACAAATAGTTATTATTTTCAGTCAATTACACTAATATTTATTTTTATAAGCAATTAAATATCTATGTTCATTGTGTTGCACATTGGGCTTTACTTGTGTTTAGCACGTTCAAATTCATGTTCATTTTGTTGCACATTAGACTTTAATTGTATTTAGCACGTCGAGTTATTTATGTTCGTTGTGTTTAAACTTTAATTGTGTTTCGCGATTTAAGGTTCATGTTTATTTTCTTGCACATTAAGCTATGTCTTGAAGTAACTTGTAATGGGTATTTTCAGCTCTTCGTGATAAAGAAATACAATATTTGTTAGATGAATCTGAAATTGAAGACTTTTTGCCATCAGATGAAGATGGCGAAGAATTCCAACCTACTATTCCATCTACTGCTGATGATAGCAGTATTTCAGATTCAGATGAAGAAAGCGACAACCTAAGAAATGAATTTGTAAAGCGTGGTAGATATTATACAAGAGGAAGAATTCGTTCAAACAGAGTTAATCGCGGACGCCCAATAAGCAGAACTCGTAGTACAAGACAGAGCCCGAGAAACCAAGGACAATATACAGAATATGGTGAAGGGACATGGCTCGTGAAAGATTTTGACCCTGCTTTTCATGAACTTCAAACAGAATATCAAAATAGAGAAACATTTACATGTAAAATTAACTATTTACAACAATATATAACAGAAGAAATTGTTCAACGAATAGTAAGTAACACTAATCAGACCGCTGTTGAAAGATTAGGAAGAAGTTTAAATTTAACGTCTAGTGAGTTATATATATACTTGGGTATTACCCTTTTAATGGCATCGATCAATTATCCTAACATAAGAATGTATTGGGAAAACAAATGGAGAGTAACGTTGATTGCAAATAATATGTCCCGAAATAGATTTTTTGTACTAAGAAATTCTTTAAAATTAGTATTTGACAACGATATTACGCAAGAGTCAAAATTAAAAGACAAATTATGGAAAGTGCGACCTTTGATAAACCAAATACAGGCGGGATGCAAATTACAAGAGAAAGAACAATGTCTTTCCTTAGATGAGATGATTATACCATTCACGGGATCATGTGCAATCAAACAATACTGTCCAGGTAAGCCTAATCCGGTTGGTTTAAAGGTTTTTGCTTTAGCTAACCCGGACGGTACTATTTGTGATTTCCATTTATATCAAGGACAAACAACCTACCCCAAATACGAAAACACTAATTTTGGATTAGGCGAAAAAGCCGTCCTAACTTTATCAGAAAATCTAGTGCCTGGCCATATATTATACTTCGATAGGTATTTTACAACAGAAAAATTACTAGATGAACTAGAAAAAAAAAGTATCAAAGGAACTGGAACCATTATGAGAAACAGAATTCCTGCCGATGTACGCCCTTTACTTATCGATGACAAAGAATTAAAAAAGCAAGGACGAGGGAGCAGCCAGGTTTTGGTTCGAAATGACGGAAAACTAGCAATGACGAAATGGTTTGACAACAAGGCCGTTTTATTTCTATCATCTGTTGAGGCAAATAAAGAAGCTGATGAATGTCGACGTTGGTGCAAAAAGACCAAAGTTTACCTGACTGTCCCACGGCCTCGAGTAGTGAGAGAATATAATAAAAAAATGGGAGGGGTAGATTTAGCCGATCGTCTTTTGGCTGTATGTCCCTTCAAATATAGAACGAGAAAATGGACGCATAGATTTTTTTCCGCTATGATTGATTTGGCTGTAACCAACTCTTGGCTACAGTACAAAAAAGATCAGTTAAAATGTTTGGTACCTGTTAAAAAAATACAGCAACTGCGAGCATTTAAAATGGAGTTGGGAGAGATTTTGATTGATTCTTACGCCAATACTGATACAGAACTATCAACAGATTTGGAAAGAGATAATGAAGATGTACCTACACCTAAACGAAGGAGAAGCAGAGCATTTGTTTCCATACCAAACGAAAAGTTTCGTATGGCTGGAGCTAAACACTTACCTTTAGTATCGGATAAAGTCGGTAGATGCCGTCATTGCCATTATAATAGAACACTTTTTAAATGCCGCGCCTGTAATGTTAATTTGTGCCTGACCAAACGTAGAAACTGCTATAGCGACTTTCATAAAAATGAGGACTAAGGTTTTAATTATTAACTTTACATACTTAATCTTATGAATAATAATGTAATTCACTTGACTGACTTTTACGGGCTTACTTTTAAATAAATATTATGGTTTGTTTTTAGATTTATTGTGTTAGGACGGTTTCTAAAATTCTATTTTCATTATTGTTTACTTGATATATTTTTTTTATTTCTGGTTGATTGAATTGATTCTAAATTAAAGTAATTATAGTTAGATGAGAAGAAATGTCTTTTTAAATATTTTACATTTATTTGTGTGTATTTAATTTTTTTATAATTTTTCTGACCTTTGACTAGCACCTATATTTAACCAATTACAAAACATTAGAAAATGTAAGCATATAAATTACTATAAGTTTGATAAAAAACTTTACACAGTTTGTAGTGCCTGATAATTGATTCCACTAAAAATTAGAGTAATTATAGTTTAATAAGAAGGAAGCATTTTTTAATATTTAAGTACATCTATTTCACATTCCTTTAATTGTGATTTTTGTATTATCTTCTGTCTTTTATACCTTAGGATTAATCTCTATATCAAATAATTAGGTATAAGTATAATATATAAGTCTTTGAAACTTTATGAACATTGTGATACCAAACTACACTATTTGTAAGTTGTTTCTGCTGATTGATGTCGCTAAAATTTAAAATAATTATAATTAGGTTGATTATTAAGACTTTCGTATTACTAAAATTGTGATTTACAACCAAAATAATTAATAAAAACATTTGCATACGTTTTTTTTATTTTAAATTTATAATCACCTAAAAGCCTAATGTGCATTTTAATGAACGCGAGGTACAAAGCTAATATTAGTAATTTCCTGTTCATTTCCACTTTCTAGTACCCAGAAAAATATATTAAAAATCTTGGTTGAGATTTTCACAAAAAAAAATCTTCTAAACTGCGTGGGCCGGAACTATGTATAGAGGTAATGTACATTATAATGCACAAAAGGTTTTCATCTGATTTTGAACAAATCAGGTTGGGCCTTACGAGGTTAAATAAATCTACAAACTTTGCCTAGGTAGAAATGTTTATTTTATAGCAAATTATAAACGTGTATTCATTTGAAAATTGAGTCGACGCAATCTAGTATGTAAATTGGTACTAATCACATGACCTTCAAATTCAAACTTCACCGAAAAGTTAGATGAGTTCAGTAAAGTTTATTGATTTCTTTCTAAAAACTCGAACTTATATCTTTCTTCTCAACAGTTTGCTCTATTTCTCAGTTTGAATTGCTTTTCAATCGTCGACTTTTAAGGTTAAATAAGGACTCATTGATGCGTTTATTAGCTGTATTTTTGTTTAGGTTGAATGGAAAAGTAAAATATTTTAGTGCACAATCTATTATTGCTGTAATAAGTAAAGGGTCAACGATGGTTAGTTAGTGGTGTAATTTATAGCAACATAAAGCTGTGTAGAGCTCTCACAAAACCGACGTAAATTGTGGCTAGCCCTTATTTCATTTAACGGCTAACATAATTCTGGCGATCGCCTGGTCCGTAATTAGTAAGATTTCCTACCATAACACTAAAAATAAACTCTTAATTATATTACAAGTAAGTAATTAACAGGCGAATTGTAGACTTTAAGCTAACAAGTTTGTAAAATTAGTCGAGAAATATTACAGTAAAATATGGTTCATTCATAATATTTAATTCGGACTTGTTTTTTTTATGTTATAGGTCATAGTAATATGTGAGAGTTCTAAACATTTTATAACTTGATTAGAAAATAAATCATTTAATAAAGTACCAAAACTCCTCTATCAGTGCGTAATATTTTTATACAAAAATCCTCAGTTTTATAATGTTCGGTTTAGTAAAACAAATCTCACTTAATGCATATTTTGATGTATTTCAAATCTCATATCATAAATTTGAGCTTGTAAATATGAAAATCATACGTAGTTCTAACATTCTTATATTTACATGGTTTAAAAAAAATGCATTTACAAATGTATTTTAATCATACCTATTTATTTTTCTAGGGTATATTGTGAAAGTACATAAAATATATGTTTTATCAACTTGACCACTGTATCTGCAGTTACGTAATATAAATGTAAAAAACCATTTAATTTCTTGCGCAGGTATTGTATTATTTTGTGTGGTAACATTGAAAAGAAGTCTTGCTATGTATGTATGAAATTTATATATGTATAAATATACATATATAAATTCCTCTGGAGGAATACATGTTAGTTCCTTTTTTTATACAATAAAAGTATAAACATGAATTATAAAATATACTTTATTGTTATATATTTTGTTTAATATGTTAAGATTGGATATTTAAAGTCGCGTAATATATCTTGATTGATGTGTGAACGAGTTGAGGGATGAAATGAAACCGGGTCTGTTTCAAATTCAAATTTTTGTGTTCAAACTTTTTCTAAATATAACATCAACTTCATAATACCTAAATATATACTTAATTTACCTAATTTGGCTGCATTACCACGCTATATGGAAATACTAATTCTCTGGGCACAATATGAGCCAGCCTTCTGGTCACGGGTAATGTCAGAGTTACTTACAAATGTCTTTAAATAAACTCTTTGCTGATGGACCCCACGAGCACAATGTTTCAATCCCAAACGGCACAAACATGTAATCTTTTTCCTAGGGCTCCATATTTGCGCCGTTTGACGTCTTCAGCTAAAGTGGCGGCGTTGCCAACGTTATCCCAACACAAGTCGTATCCCACACTACCTGCCCTATCTTCCAAGGGACGAGTGACATTGCGTCCGGTGTCCTGCCATCGTCGTGCACCAAGCCATTCGGTTCTAAAATGCCTGTTACATCGACGCTGACAAGAACTCGGCAATTGATGTCGTTGAGGCTGGCATGACGAGATCTTCTATCTGCACTTTTCACACATAACAGCCCGTAAAGTCCAAATCGGTCAACCATAACTCCACGCTGACAGTCATGATAATATTTCATATATATATATTCAAAACTATAATATGTTATACAGCGTGTTTCATTTCAAATGACAATAAATCATAACTTTAGCGGTCGTACTCCATAAAAAATTTTTGGTACTATTAAATCAACCGTAATGTCAAAATTAAAATTTTGAAATTTCCGAACAAATTAATTACGATAAAAAGGGAATAAAAAACAGAACATCTTGTAAATATTGGTTCGCGAGCGAGAGCGTAAGAATGAACAACTTCCGCGTTTAATGATGACGAGACGAGCTGGCAACATGATACATTGGTCACTAACCTACCGATTTAGACACAATACCTGATACATGTTGTTGTAATATTTTGAAATGAAAAATTAGGTCCTGTGGCTAAACCAAAGAAGTTACCTTGATTCATTTTTGTATTTGAGCAGAGTACGTCATGAAGAAAACGTGGTCTGATTTATTGACGTAAGGTCTGAAACACGCTGTATATACCTATACTATTGTCTTAAACGTTATTTGATATTTTTCTAACATATTATTATTAGCTCAAAATAATGTGTAGTTTTCATTTTTGTTAAAGTAATTTTTAACCAAGAATGTAATTTAATTTTTTTAACCTTCTATTTGTAATTATATTTTCCAAAATTCAACGGGCAATTTGAGTTTCCATTACTCATCGTTCCAGATAGTTTTAAAAGAAACGTTTATAGCCTGATGATTAATGATGTGATATAGGAGGTACGTCGGTATAGTATAGTATGGAAGGAAAAGACATATTGTACCGACCCCAAATAATTGGGAGAAGGTGAAAGAAAAGAGAAAGAAAGACCTGTAATTTTAATTATCTGCCCTTTTTTAAACATACGTAAATATCTTAATCTCTAAATTATTGTTTACCACATGTCTAACTGTAGATACAGAAGCCAAATAAAATTGCTCATTAAAAATTAACCTACTCGTTGTAGCTATTAGAATAATCCAAGAGGTCTCAGTCTCATTTCAATGTAATGACCACCAACATCCCAACCCAACATCGACGTCATAAAATTGATTTTAAACTTGAAATACTGTTGCTGAAAGTCGCTTATAGTATAATGATAGTGATATAGGTGCTTGAAATCCTTTCCTTTCGCAAATGCATATAAATATTTTCGAACTTCTCTCTCATATCATAATGTAAATACAAGATTAGCTATAAAAATTCGTAAGAAATATCTGAGCTTTGTCGTTTATTGTATTAGTTAAGAATCGGTACTTAAGTATTTTAATAATTTATAAGGATATCCCACCTCCTGGGAGAATCTTGCGCAATAATTATATACTAATTACTATTATCTGTACTAATGTCATAGCTCTGTAAATTTCACATGTTATTATATTATATTAAGTTAAATTCAAATGTAGCGTTAAGATTTTATATAATAAATCTATGAAATGTACCTTTCAGTTTGTTGGTGTTTTATTTTTACTCCGATCAACCAATGTTTTATCATTTAAATACCAAACTTTCGTAATACAAAAACTTTTTGACTTTTATATAACCAGGGTTAGAAAAAAAGCAATATATTTCCTATATCCAAGTTTTCATACATTTTTAGATATAAATGTTTATGCTCATATAGAGACTTATAAATGCGAACTATATTTAATTCTGCACTAAAGATGATCTTATCCATTATTATTAAATTATTTCAAAAGTGCAAATTTACAAATGTAAAGTACTGATAGTGTACTGACTACTAGCTGACTCGTGCCCGTTTCGCTGGGCATCAGAAATAGATTAAGAAATACTTATTATTCACAATCCTTGTCACTCAGAAATAATGTAGCTTTCCTCTCGTGAAAGAATTTTCAAAATTGGTTTAGTAGATCCGGAGATTACCCCCTACTGCGTCACAAACTCAGAAACTTTATTTCTTTAATTTTTGTTGAGTTTAATTACCTACTAAGCGAATTCAAAATATTTATCTTCCCGTATGGCCCGTACCCCATGACTCCTACATGGCATAAGCCTATCTAGCAGATTAGGGTGCGCGGCGACCATGCAACTTTTTTCTAATACTTAATTATTAAACTCGTGATATCATTCGAATGGAATGTCTGAATTGAATAATTTAATTAGTTTTTATAAATATAAAGGTATTTTTGATTTACTGGAGTAGTCTTGAATATGAAATAATTTATTTTGATAATGCTGAATACCAGGATACAAATAGAGAGCCTTTTCTAGCAGCGGTATTTTAATTAAATTTGTAAAATTAAAGAACACTTATTGTGGCATAAATATAACAGTAAGACATACTGTCTAGTCTAGTCGACAAGTTGAAAATGGTGCAAAATAGAGATACTGCTCTTAAAATTATGTGAGATAGCTCATTGGATCCGGAATAACGTCTAGAAAAATGTGCCAAAAGCGTGTATTAGCACATAAAAAATTGCAAAAGTTGTAAACATTAACATTACAACAACAACATTACTTGGATTTTTTAGTTTTTGTTTAAGTAAAAAGATTGTTATAAACAAAGTATAAATATTTTTTTAACTTTTATGGCACGATCTTGTTAAGTATGTATGTAAGAAAGGCTCTACGAAGCGAAAAATTTTTACGACCATTATTTAAACATTTTTTTTCACTTACAATTAAGACAGTAGTTCGAGAAAATTTCGTTAGTTAACAATTGTTTAACTTGTTGAAAAATTAACTTTAAGTAAAATTTTCAACGGGAATAAATTAATTATAGTGTTCAGAACACACCATAATTTTTTCAAATTTAAAAAGAAATATTCAATACCTTAAATAAATTAATTAATGTGCCGTACTCGCTTTTGACGCCACGCGCGGATCCTAAAAATGTCACGCGCAGACCTATTTTCAGCGTTAAATTAAAATTATAAATAATGGAGATAGAGTTCCGAGAGTTAGAAGTTTTTTATTGGAAATTTCCTCCTCTTTCAGAATCTCTTTTGAAATTTTTTAAATATTAATAGTTTATTAAATATTGGCAAAAAACGAAATGCCATTTTTTTTCATCTTTAATTGTTCATAACTTTTGCAATTTTTATGTGCTAATACACGCTTTTGGCACATTTTTCTAGACGTGATTCCGGATCCAATGAGCTATCGCACATAATTTTAAGAGCAGTATCTCTATTTTGTACCATTTTCAACTTGTCGACTAGACTAGTCTAGTTTTTATAAATAATTATGTTTTCTGCAAAGTCGTAGTACATTGTTTTATTTTATCATCAATAGTTTTCGCAGCGCACGCGATTTTAGGTAATTTTTGTACACCTTGGGTTACACTATTGGAATTTTAGTAAGGATCCCTAATATTTTTAAAATATAATAAAGCCTATGTCAACCGGGGGTACTGTAGCTTGCTAACAAGCTTGTAAAGCTTGTAATTTCGAATATTACCCCCCTATAACGTCACAAATTGCCAAACTTTACCTGTTTATAATATTAAAGTTCAGATTATATTTATTTCCATATAGGTACCTATTGGATATATATATTAATATCAAAAAAGCATTTTGTAATAAAAGGTTTCCTATTTTTGACGTTTAAATGAAAGCCAAGTAATACCGGCTGCTTTTATATATATACCTCTGATCTTTAGTCTTAAGCATCAACTGTTTGCCGGTATTATAGAGTTGTGAGCACGAGGCGAAATATATAAAATAGTGTCGATTCATCAAGTCGCATACTGGGTTGACATTTTCGTCATAACACGCGGGGTAGCACCCTCGTACGGCCGTCGACCGTCGACCTTAGGGCTATAAAAAGTGGGGCCGCCTAATTATATAGTGCCACTAAACTAATTTCACGATACATTGCCGACGAAATCTGTGCTTGGCACTGCCTGCCCACATTCGAAATGTGATTTTTCTTTTATAACAGAACGGCTGATTACTATTGTTATGTGTTATTTCGTATGAATTGCTAATGTCGCACAACCTACTTGTTTACAACGCATTCCCGATGCTAATGAATAGCTGATGAAGGGAGCGAAATTGTTATGGCCTTCTGTGTTTCAAGGATTTCGTGCTTCTATTGAAGAAGTTTTAATAATGATAGTTATTGATGCTATAATGACAGTTGAAATAGCAACCAGACAACTGACACCAGAATTAAAAACACATTAGATATATGAGCGCTTAATAATGATTATACATAAATAAACTAAGTTATCAAGATACCCTTTCAATATGTTTTTGAAATTACGGTACTAAATTATTTTATTTACAATCTGGTGCCTAAGTAAAACATATCCAATGTAACTGAAATTACCAAATATTTGACACCAGACATTCATTAATCTCTTTATTTTTTAAGGCATGAACTTATATTTATTTAAGATTACACAATAATAACAAAAATACGTGTTGACCTCCTCATGGCCGCGCGTAAGCCTTTCAAAAGTCCGGGGTATTTTTATGACCCATGGTCTACAGCGCCAACAACCACTTTAAATACAATTAAAAGTATCTTAAATTAAAGTGCAAAAGCAAAGTCGTACTTAGACAAAACCTTAAAGTTAAGTTATGTCGCTCCGTCTGCAATACAATGTTTTGGCAAAATTACAAAAAATGTAAATTAAAAATTATTTAAATCTTTCACATAATTTGAGATTGATATTCGTTTAATAGTTTCTGAGATGACTGCTGTTTTATATAAACTCTTTTTAGGATACTGTAGTAACCAAATGTCCAATTTTTATGATACGGTGCCGCATGTGCATGGTGTGCATATCACGGAGACGACTTGCATGGCGCCGCTTGGTGGTATGTCGCCAAGCTTTTAATCCAACGACCTTGTCTATAGTGGAAAGACGCGTACCTCAGGGTGTTTTAAGGAATATACCGGCTGTAGGTCTATAAGTGTGTATAATGTAATAATTGTTGTGGTCGTTGAACGAGAGATATAATATTTTTAATAGAAATATCCTGCTTTTGTTATTATTTCAATGTAATATATAAACTAAATAAACAATGGATATTTATACATGTGTATCTCTCAATAATTTTCACTCGACAAAAAACAGTTTGACATAAAAAATAATTTTTAATATCACATTCAAAATGCTATTCTATAAGAAAAATTGGTTTTAAATTAATGAGTTTGCAACAATAATGTCAAAAATAAGCTAAATAGTAATTACGGTGGATTTTGTTGTGTTATTAAAATTATCCGTGCCTGATACAAATGAACAAATGACTTTCCATAGCAGTGATTATTAAGAGTAGTGACATTAAATCATCTTGGTTTACCGTCCACTGTACTGAAATTATTTGTAGATAGGTAACCGAAACCAACTGTTTGTTACATGTCCATTGCAAACGAGAACAGTTGTCAAGTTTAAAGCAATTTGTCTAAGGAAACTTTCCAAAGATTAGATTTCAAATCGCATTATAAACTGAGCTGGGGTGTGGTACGGTATGTGATTTATAAGTAAGACTACTTAAAACAACTATATAGCATGTATAAACATGTTACTTAATAAATTTGATGACAATCTTTCCGAGATTTTAAGAAACTTCAAAATGGTTCAATCTGGATAACAGTCTTGCTTTATGTATTTTGAATGATATTAGATTTTAATCAAATGAATTATTTGAAGAGATAGTGACGTAATTATATTCGTTATACATTTTTATATACAGAGCATAATTTGAGAAATTGCACGCCGCATTTTCAGCAAACAAGGTTTGCGCTCAGCATATTGCTGTGCTGGAATTACGTGATGACACTTACTTATAAAAGTTACCGATGCGTGAACCCTATTAATTCGCTTTGGGTATACGTGGCTGCTACCAATCTGTAGGTACCACCGGTTCCACTCAAATGGGAGACTCGTCCAAACGAGTCCAGCAATGGTAAGTTTATAGGCCATTGTTATTATTGCACATATACACCTACGATAAATAATAATTATTTAGTATGCCACAAATTCGGCTTCGTAAAAATAAATCCGAATTTTCAATAGATGAACGATTTATGGGGAGGGTGGTGTACCAAAGAATGCAGCCGTTCAAATTCCCCACTGAAGCATATAATTCCCTGTTTCACGGAGAGACCGGCGCGTGTTGATGCGGACTTCATCTACATTAAATAATTACTTACTCAAGGAGAAAACCCCTGGAAATAAAAACAAATATTGTTTGGTGGTAAATTAAATTTATACGGATACCAGGCGATCCAGCTGCTTTGCCAAAGTAAATCTCGTATTTATACCGCGCCGAGCATGCTGTTTTCGGAGTGAGAAGTCACTTTCTCATGAAAAACAGGTTTATCTGCGTTAACCTAAAGAGGGGAAAATGAATAATGAGTAATATACTGAATCATATAACATCATCAAACTTTCATGTGTGTCACACTTCCACTGACTTTAAAAGTTTTGTTTTGAATTTATAGGAATTTTAGTTTTTATCAACTGAAAAACTTCGAAATCCTTTTCAAGTTTTTTTTATGTGTATCAATGTCTACAAAAAAAAATACAAAGATATTGTCTTTATATTTTTGGATCCAATTACTATTATACACCTACTCGTATTAGATGATTGTTTCTATGAACTTAATTAACAATTCCAAGAAAACGATATTCTTATTCTTCGCACTCATAATTGCTTTGATAGATAGAGAGAGAGAGATAGAACTACTACGTTTTAATCCGCTAATTAATTTATAAAAGTAGATTTATAAATATTTTTATACTAAGAATCAAATGTAAGCCTTTGGATTCAGTAACCTAGTACATACTCGTATATAAGCTTAGATCTTTAGATTCCTTTTAAAATTAATAAGAGAATAAAATAGTAATTAGCTGGTTATTTTCGAGCTGCGGTTTGCTAACATTATAATTATACGTAGTGTACGTATAATTCTTCTGTTAATTTTTAGTAGTTATACGTAAGCGGTAGTATGACTGTATCCTCGAAATATTTGATTTGTTAATAGTAAACCAATAATATCAACTCGAAAAGTTTCCTTACTTCAATATATGGCCATTGATCAAGTTAAAAGACAATGAAATGACTAAACTGCAAGATAATTAAATGACAAAAAATTACTTCTAAAGTCTGTCAAACTATTTGCTTTCAAAATGACTTATAAAAGGTACCTATCTTTATGCTCTATTTAAAACAATACCAACAACTGCATTCTTTTCTATTATCACTAACGAATTAACTATAATAGTTCACTAAGTTAATTATGATACCACCATCGCCAGTCCTATTCAAAAATATTCTTGCCACAGGTTGTCTGCAAGAGATCGCTTTTTAGCGATAAGACCGCCCTTTGTACCTTTGTTAGTATTCTAGTAAGTAATTAGTAGTATTATTATACTAGTTCGTAAGTTTTCTGTAATGGTGTACAATAAAGTGTTATCTATCTATCTAAGTTTGTACTACCAATCTGTAATCTGTGAAAAATATTGCTTATATATTAACATCAATTTAATCATGTCTACATTCTCTACAGAGATATGTACGTTACGTACGTTTGACGGCCTCTGTGGTCAAGCGGGCTACAGCCTTTGCCGGCCTACCTCACTGCAACCCAGAGGCTCCGGGTTCGATTCCCGGTATATAAATTTCGGAAACGTATTTTCTCCGTTATTTACCATGGTCTGGGTGTCTGGGATCGGTCCCAGAGTGGTCCGTTGTATATTACCCATAACACAAGCGTAACTTGCTTAATTTGGGGATATACAATGTGTGTGTTTGTCTGCCGATTATTATTATTATTATTTCACATATATATTATATATAATACACATATATATAATAGACACATATTAAAAAAATATAAAAAGATGATGTCCGTCGGCAGCGGGGCCTAGGGTCCAAGCTACCGGTGGTTAAGGCTCCAAAGACAGGATCGGTACGATGATCGTTGACTCCATATGCCACATGGCCTCAATCTCGTGCGCGAGGTCAAGGTTTTTTGTTATTATTGTTGTTATTATTATTATTATTATGTTGCACGAATGGTTTTCCCCTAATAAATTTAAGAATAAGAAAGAACATATGATTTTCCTTCCTCTTTGGTCGAAAGCAATTTAAAGACGGGTCTTGCGGCCAGGGCAAGTGCGTAATCCTTTACAGGCCTAACGCGTGGTGAGCCACTCTCGTAAGCGCATTAGCCGAATTAACAATTAGTCATGCCTACGTCTGTCCGCGAAGTTTGCACAAATTTACATAACAATAAACCCCTCCCATGCAACCAAGGTTGGTCATGGCGATTTTTAAAATTAATTGGATCTGGAAGCGTGCAAAATTTGTGAGAGCTTAACACTGGCTTTTATTTTGTGGTCAGTGGGTAGTATAACATTATTTTATAAGAAAAAATATTTAATAAAAATAAATCGAAATTATAATATATTCTGTCCAGTACTGGACATTGATTAGTCGAAGAATAAGAACGAATAGCAGAAAATTTATTATATTATAGATGAAAAAAGAGGTACGTATATAATTTTCAAAAGTTAGAATAACTGTAACACTTTGTTTGATATATCCTAATTAGAGTATCATTGTATATTTTTAATATATGTTGATACTTCCATATTTTTTTTCTCTTTGTTTTAAATAATTATAATTAGGCATTAATATATTTCGTGTTTATATATTCTAATGAAATAGAACTTCAACTTAGCTAAACCTATTTAATACTAGACCTGTATTTTATCTATGCCTTTTTCCATGATTAGAGTGCCCAGAAGAGGCATCATTAACTTATTGAACCGTATTACTAATCTATAGTCCAATAGAGACATTAAGTCTCTGACCACCTAAAAGGCAGAAGCATGAAAAGCTTTCATACTTATTTATTATTCTATATATTGTTAAGTATGATATGTATCCCGCGATGTGGTGATGACTCGGTAAATGGGTAGCGAAGCGTCCACAGATAACGCGTCCGCACGATTCAAATGGGCAACGATAAAAGCGCGAAACTAAATCGAGACCGGAATAAGCAAGAACAATAGCAAGCTTAAATTGTACCATTGTGGACGAACAACGGACCGGCGACACGTCCGCGAAGAATAGAGTCATTTGCTTCTAACAACATTAATGCCAGTCTGACCCTCATACAATCAGTTTTTGTTTGTTAATCTACAGAAAAGGCGTAACTCATTTTGTCAACTCGTAATTTAATTCCACTTGAACCCCGACGACTCCACGACCGCGCCTCTGCTGGAGGCGGCTTTGAACATCGCTCCAGTAATCTATTTAGTTAATTTATTGTCCATTTATATACAGATATTAAAAGAAATAGCCAACAAAACATAATTATTATAACGCTTCCCCTTAAACTGTCAACGCCGTTTTCAAGTACCTCTGCGCCTGAAGGCGGCGGCTATTTTGCAATTTGCCATAAATTTTCGTATTTACAATATCGAAATACGTAGTCCCATCGTTACTCTCGAAGTTTAATGTCCCTCTACAAAAACGGGGCCCGGCTGCCCGGCCAAAGGTGACGGTCGCGTTTAGAAATGCTTAAAATGCAATTTTACTCGAGTACTTTTTATTTATGGCCCCCAAAAATGTAAAATGCAAACGTTTTATTGTGAGGCTTTATAAAAATACACGAAGAACAAACAACGTGCCTGTTATCCCAAGGTGAGGGGATGTCGAGACATATTTGTCCTTTAAGAGGGGATGCTTCGAACAAGTCTTTAAGTAGCAGGAATACGCAAGTAAAATATTTCAATATTAGACATTGTCCATTTTCCTTCCCTGACACAACATCAAAGTTTGAACAAAGATATATTGCAAAGTTTATTATCATAATTGCTTTGTAGAGAATGTAAACAGTGACAATTTTAAGTCTTCGAACAGACCCCTTAAAATGAATTGAAGATTCAAATGAGCGATAAATTTGATTACTCCTCTCTACAAAGAGATTTAATTTTGATAAATCAACGCTTATTGTTGTTCAGATTTATTATATTTGCTCTTGCAATGTCAACATTATCAATAGAGTTAAAGGCAGCGAACTACACAATAAGATATAAAACGACGACTGCTATTAGGTCCTTCCGAAAGGACTTATTAGTAAATAAAGCATTCAGGGTTGTTAAAAATATTGTGCGCTATTATACGACTATAGCTTGAGACGTCCAATTAGCTTTTTTATATGGGTTAGCGAGCTACGCTATTCTCGGTTCTACTTTGTCTGGGGTAATAGCAGCATTACCCTCTTTCAGGGCGTCGCTGTGGAGTGGGTGTGTTGAAAAATGTGAAATATTTAAGATGCAAAATTTTATAATAAGCATCGCTGAGATTACACCTTGTCCTCATCTATTTTTAAAACGATGTCGGCAAGTGGGACGTTTTTATTGCCCCTGAGCGCTAGATTAGTTTTGTTCTCTGAATTTGATGCATATACAATGAGCTCGATTATTCAACACCCCGTGCGCATACAGTATTGCATCTACTTAGTATGAATTCGAAATCATATCACACAACTTTTTATATAAATATTGCGAAGGGCAAAAAATTATCTATGATGAGTTCTATATCGTGTATATGTTTGATAGTTATATTATAGCAGATTATAGCCTACACTATAAAATTCTTTAATAAAGTTTTCCAGGACGCAATTTTTTCATAATTTTATTATTTTATGTAATAACTAGACATTTACATGACATCACAGACCTCTGTTTTACTTACATATAAACTTAATAAAGTTCTTACATATCGGGAGCGAAGCTGCGAGCAAAACCTAGTATATAATTATACATAAATTTCTTTGCAATTATATAACTGATGGTGAATACCGCTTAAAAATCCGTTGCGTGGTAGGAGTTATCAGATATACAGACAGATGCGGAAAGAGACTTAGTTTTATATTATGTAAATACTACTTATAATTCTTATACTATATTACATTAGTTTATTATAATTACGATTTTCAATAGCTATGTATAAGTAAATGTAGGCTTACTACTTCGTATATTATGTAGCCTAAATACTATGAAATTAATGAATGAGCATAAAATAGTTTTAATATATTTGTTTATAAGTATGTTGCCTAAAAATATTAGTGATTTGCTATAAAAAGACTAAAAAAATCCTATAACCAGACTGATTTTCAGAAATCTATCTGAAAAGGTTTCTAGTTCTTATATCGATACATTTTAGTAGGATACAATATTTTGTTTCATCAGAAGTTTAGAATTTTGCTTAAAATAAATGAAAATCCAATATATGTCCGCCACCTTATAAAAATTTGTTTTATAATAGTCAGTTATAATAATAAATTAACAAATCTATCGACTCAATTTATATTTTGAATTGCAATGATCCCGTCGAATAACTATAGCATTCTGTGTCGAATATGTTCACAAAAGGAATAATATGAACATGTGCAAAAAATATCTGGCGTATGCATTTGGGAATTTCGCGTGACAGAAAATTTAATACGAGGGGTGTCTAATATTAAACCTCGGGGACCCATCACTTTTAATATTTGGCCGGAGTCCTAGTGGGCTCCTAAATTATTTACCAAATGGAAAGGTAATGGTTTAGGAAGAGTGCGAATGAAGGTATGCAAATTTTATAAGCACGTATTGTTGGCCATGAAATGTGTTACCTCCAGCCCTTAAATAACCTTAATGAAGAATACGCGGCCCGTAAGCATTGTCACATTGTCAAAATGGCTTTATCGCTGCTGGCGTGAGTGGATTTGGTTGTACCTCATAATTTTTATGAAGATTCATCATCTCTATATTAACTTATTAAGAAATTCTATAGCTTTTTAGAAATCAAACAACGTTTATTTTATTATTTTATTTTATTTGGGTACTAGCTATAATAGTATTAACTAGAAATAAGTAGTAGCCGCGTCCCATCTTTCAGCCACTAGCATGTCTACTGGTACAGCTGCTGTACAACAGGAGGCCCTCAAATGCCGCAAATATTCCGCCATCGGAAATGGTTACATATTTGCGGCTTTAAGGGTCGAGACACTGGGCCCATGCTGGCCTGAGGCGCACAATCTTTATCGAGACGTAGCGAAACGCCTGGTAGACGTCTCCCTTGACCAAAAGGCTTGTCTATGCCTAGGATAATGCATTACCGTTGAAATACAGCCAGGTAATGTAACCAGTCTTTTGGGCACGTTTACAACTGACATCGGTCTGGCACTAGCTTTTATAGTTTAATTTTAATTAGTATATATAGTTTTATTTAATTAGGAAATTATAAAAATGTATATACTTACTCATTATTTCGGAATAACCGTTTTCCCAATCAACTGACTATGTTGTAAGCAAGCCAAGCCACGGAATGGTTCCTAGTAAAATATTTTTTATAAGGAACCATTAATCAATGGTTGATTTACACAGTTGAAAATATGTCTACTTACAATAGTAAGTACATATATATAGTAGTATATTTGTTACCGTGGATTTTATATCCTATTTTAAAAGGTTCGTCAAATATTTTACCGCTTAATAAATCAATATCATGACAGTAAATAGGAAGCCGACAATCAATCACTCTGTTCAAACCCACATCGAAAAACAACCGCAAAACAAATTGGAATCCAAAATAACAATTGAATTTAAAGGTTTGATTTAAACAAAATTGAATTGTATAACAATCGGACCTCCTTGGTACGGAGTTCAGCGTGAATTTATCGGGCAAAAATCGCGATTAATTCGCACACGTGTCTGCATTTAGGGGCTGAAGGGGTGATGAAGTGTTGCCATATTATAACCTTATGCATTATTCTATTCGATAAAAAAAATTGTATCTTATCCACAACCAGTATCAGAATACAGTGGAAACTTGATTATCTTGACCTCAGTTACGCGGATTTACGATTTACTAAACATTAATTAAAAGGTAACTGCCAATTCCGATAGAATTTTCATCCGTGCAGGAACGGAGAAAAAATACAATTTCCTATGGCCAGGTGTCCTATCTTAAGAGCCAACAAAGCAACCCACAGCCAGATGGTAGGGCATTCACCCAACTGGATGGCTACCACCCCTGGTATAAAGTATGTCTCCATAATAACCATGAGTTGTATTCCGACATTAGAGACTAGGTTCCGGTCTCCCTTAAGAGAGCAGCAGCGCAATTGTAGCACCTTTGGTGTTGCTAATGTCCATAGGCGATGGTAACCGCTCTCCATCTAGTAGGCTGTCTGCATGTCCGATGAACTCCTAAAATAATAAAACTATTGACAGCTACTTTTTTATTTATATTGCAATATTTTAATCATATAAGACAATACTAGCTCCATTCATACATACGGAAATGTGTATTCTCTGATAGTTATTAACTTTTTTTAATACTCACGCGTACGCAGACGAGGTATAAATTATGTTTATAGAGTTAATAATATGTACAAACAATGATTTTCTTCACATGTGCAATTATCCCATTTCAATTGTCTGAATTCGTTACAACAACAATAAGACCAGTTATTCGAGTCCCTACTGTACTTACATCTTTGATTTTATTGTCTAGAAAAATATGACTCATGCCAGTATTTTACTATATGTGTACGACGAGATAGAGAGAGAGAAAAGCTCTTTGTTAAAATAAAAATAATTATAAAAACAATAGAATATATTTTTAATAAATCAACCAGCACGTTTTATTGCACACACAATAAATGGTTTGATATTATGTAGATAACCAACATAACAAAAAAAACACCTTTAATCGAATAATTATACCATTTATCTGAGACTATGTAACATAATAGATTTTGTGTAAACACATTTTCTTGGAAAGTATTTAAGTTACTCCTTTGTTAGGTACATGTATGAAGGGAAAGAAACTTTTGTAAATGAGTTGTATGAGGAGATAAATTAAATCGTGAACGCAATTGAAAGTTTACTACTTGGCAACACTGTGCAGGAGTCACGGACCATATCCCTTAAAGAGTCACGGGTCATGGACACCCGCTAATGACGACATAGATTAGGCAACGGTAGCAATTGCAGATTGTCTATAGAATAATCTAGAATTAGAGTTTTTGAACTACGAGTTACTTATGACTGATAGATCACAAACGTCACCACTCAGATAAGATAAGAATTTTGAGATGGATGTGTTACAGGAATGGATGAGGTGAAAAATGAGTTTATCCCGGATCTTCGAAAGTTGCCGCCGTTACCGAAAGACTGACCGGGAGAAGACTAAGGTGGTATGGACATGGAATGAGGACAGATTTTTTTATTGCAGGAGTTTAGCATACAGGGAGACGGCCCACTTGGAAAGCGGTTACCATCGCCTATGTACATTTGCAACACTAAAGGTGATAAAAATGCGCTGCTGCTCTCTAAGGGAGACTGGAACCTGGTCACTAATGCCGGACCACAACACAAGGTTGTTATAGCGACATACTTTAGACTAGGTTTGGTAGCCATATAGTCGGCAAATGCCCTACCGCCTGACTGTGGTTGTTTTGTCGCCTCTTACGACAGGCCGCCCGGCCGCAGGAAATTGTATTCTTTCTCCGTTCATGCCCGGATGAAACTCACGTGACGAAAGGAAAAAAATAACACATGTCACTAGTTACGATAATATATATAGGTATAAACATAAGGCACATACTGCACATGCACTTCCTCACATCACCAGCATGTAACAGATACACTTTACATTACTATAAGTTCACTATTAAACTTAGAATAAATTAATATAATAAGTTATTCGTAAGGTACACCACGACACAAATATCATTAAATAAATGCCACACACAATAACAAAAATAGCCAATAAGCGTGTATAAATTGTAAAAACTTTCTTAGAAATTAAGTTGTAAAAAAGGGTACGGAACTCCAGTCTGTTGAGTTGTTAATAAATAATAATAAGTTGTGTATTACGCACAACACAAGCGTAACTTAGTTTGAGAATACGCAGTTAGTGTTTGGTAATTTATTTGTTATTTTTATGTTTAAATCAACAATCTTAACGTCACTTTTATAGGAAATTTTAACGTTCAGAAAATGATTTCCTTTCAATTTTTACACAGATTTTGAATACTTAACTTTAATAAGATACGAAATTGGCCGCAGCATGGAGACGGGACGTCCTGCCACAGAAGTTCCTGGGTCATTACCTCAATGATTCCTTGTTTTTACACCCCACTCAATGGTTAGTTTTGCGCCAAACGAGTTGGTGCACCTGCTCGTTTCACTAAATGGGTTTTGATCACGTGAAATGTTCTAATTACGTTTTTGATTGATGGAAATAGTAATCGGACTGCATTTTTGTTTAGTCTTCATTTTTCATTCAGTTGACAAACACGTTAAATGTATATTTATATTTAATCACATTTGTGCTATGTAACGAATATTTTGAGATATTTTAAACTATACCAATATGTAAAAATATCGATTAATTATTTGTAAAAAATCCTACATTTTCCTAATACTCGTGCCTTAACTCGTGCTTAAGAGCTTAAATGCTACGTTCAATTTGCTAATTATTGTTTAACAAGTTAGTCTTTTTAACTCAAAATTGTATCAACGAGAGAAACCTATTAATTTAAAAAGTTAGTTCTATGTAATTATTTTTAATAATTTGAATAACAATCGTCTAAGAACGTGTAAGTCCACGCGTAATGGAGGGTTCCGCAGGTGTCGAAATTCTGCTATTTTTGCCATTTGACTACTGAACTCTAAAAAACATTAATGCAAATGTTTGTATGTTTATTGCCTTTCTACAATTAAATGTCTAAAACTGCCTTAATGAAATTAAGTAATAAGTATATATAATTAGATATTACTTTTTAACTTTTTTATACCATAAAAGGAACTCATGGTAGCAAATTCACAGGCTAATTACTTTTAATACTTAGTTAAAAGTTTAATTTAAGCACCAAAACCATTGTTATTACCTACATAAACGAATAAAATAGAAATTCACCTGCGTTGTGCCGACCTTGAAATACTGTAATAATAAACGAGACAAGTGAGTTTAATGCCGTCTGTATTATTATCGTCTAAGAAAAATATTTGTAATAAAACTTCTTTCAAGGAAAAGCTTGGCTTATTTAGACAGATAGGCACTTTGTACGGAGAGCTCAGAACAACTGATTAATCCGAACCACGCCGGAAAGGGGTCCAATTTTGTTTATTTCGACGTGTGCCCAGATTTAGTGAGGAGCGCTGCTCAACGAGCGAATCCGGTGGGGGACATAGTAGATAATAGGGGATCACTAGGCACAGTGTAACTGCATACAGTAGAGAAACAATAAATTTGAACGGTACACAAGATTCGTCTTTTACTTTCTTCCAATTATATGTCTTTTCCTTCCACATTTCTCTATTCTAGCATGTTTTCCCAGTCACACTACAAAGAATCATTCACACAATCTATGCATATCTTTTTTTATTCTACCTTTGCGTTTTTACACATATCCAATAAAAATGCGGTACACAGGATTCGTTAAGGTACTAATGCTTATGTTGTAGAAAGAAGTAGGTTAAATATTTAGGTTTTGCTTTTTAGTTTGAAGTAGCTTTTTTTTACTTTTTAGTTGCACGTGTACACTAGGTTGTTATCTTACTTTTCCGTGTAGCTGCTCGTCAACATGGGTTGCTCTTGATTCCTGCGATCACTCCTGAGATCCTGACTTGGGACCTTTTCAGGCGTCTTTCGAATTTTAAATAAAGAATTTGAAAATCACTTCACGTGCATACAAAAAAAGTATCTGTGAACTTTCTTTATCGAAGAATATAGCACTCGGCTTTTATTAATAAGTATTATTTCCGATTTCCCTGGGATCTACTCATCAGATTCTGACTTGTTTGGTTTGACCATGGGGACCACCTCGGGAATTCAAATTTACGAATAAAGAAAAATTTTAAAATCGGACGACAAATTGTCGCATAACATACATACAAAAAAAAACACACAGGAGAATTAAGAATCTTCTCTTTTTGGAAGTTGGTTAATAATACAACATGAATGTATGTGTGCACAAAATGAAATAACAATAAGGATTTTTGAAATTCATTATCCATGTGTATGTATTAAATATTAGGAAATAAACTAAACGCCTCTAATCTCAGAAATAATTGTAAAAATAAACATGATACGTATAAAAAATTAAATAATAATCGGCATACAAACACACGTAATGTATATCCCCAAATTAAGCAAGTTCCGCTTGTGTTATGAGTAATCTACAACGGGCTACTCTGGGCCGCTCCCAGATACCCTGACCATAGTAAATAATGAAGAAAACTCGTTTCCGAAACTTGCCATACCAGGAATAGAACACGGAGCCTCTGCGTTGCAGTGAGCTAGTCTTGGGCTGCTCAACCATAAAGGGTAAATGAAACAATAGGTTAAAGATAAAGCGTCCGTATAAAATGATTTTACCCCACTGAGTGCGATATTTACTATGTCAGTAACTACTTCCATTTCGTTACTCGGAATAATGCTTTTAATATTAGTATTTCATTCCTTCAAACACCGAATTTACAATTAAACTGCTAATGAATTAGACCAAAAAACGATAATAAAAGATAATTATGACGTAAAGACCCATAGAAGACGGTGATCTGGGCTCAGTATTCTACTTATAGTCTTGAGGGACTATGGGTAGAATACAATAAAAATAAGTTAAGTTTTCTTACATTGCATTCAATAGTATGTAATTTTATCATTGTGTTAATAAATAGACGTAAATTATTTTATTATATCGACAATTTTATAAAATTGTTTTATACATATAAATTACTTTTTACAAAAGTATTATTTAATTTACATAAATTTGTGCTAAATATTTACTATTATCATTGAGAACAAAAAACTGGCTGGTAGAATGCCACAGACAAAAAAATAATTTACTTTCTTATGTGGAATGGAAAGTTCAGTAGATAAGGATTTAAAGCCTTATTTCATAGAGAAGTATTTGTTTGTTTAATTAATCAGTTTTTATTTACTTTCCTCCCATTCGAAATCAAAAGCAGAGTGCTGAACTCGGGTGAAAGGCATATTTAGGCACTCGAACTATTAGCGCCCTCAAATAGGACACAAAACCTGCTATTTAATAGCTTCACGAAAAACAAATAGACCGTATGCAAGTCTGCTCCAGACACATAAGGATATGTCTAAATTTGCGGTTACGTGATGCATACACACAACGCATTCCGACCAGGTCCCGGTTACATTTTGTGGTTGTTGAACGATGTTGGCACTGCGACCAGAACCGCTTGCGACCAACGCATGCATTTGGTCGTCCACCGTCGAGCATCTGCGTTCCGATGGTCACACAACGCTACTGTTCCAATGCTATTAGGCGATTCACACTACATTTGTCGGGGATTGGAATTATTGCTTTGATTTCAGCTGGAGATTGCAAGCTTAAGACGTTATGTACTAAGTGCTAATTGGAATTTAGTATCTAAATGCACCAAGGCGTTAAACATCCGTTACCATATATCCGAATATTAGTTATTTGAAAGAAGGTGTTTTGACTGCAAATTGTTGTTTAGCGAAAGTGACGAAACACAAAAACGGACTACAGGTAGTATGCAATTTTGTAATTAAAAGTTACATCCAATCTCGTGTTGGTTGATATAAAGTAGATTTTGGTGTAGTTTCTCTAGATAATTCCTGTAAAAAAATTAAAGATGCTTCAAAAATATTACCCATTTATAAAAATACAAATATTCAATTAAATACGATAAATGGTTAACTAATATAACTAATAATTATAATACATATATTATCCTTTTATCAGGTATCCAGCACTTATAGCGCCTAGCTCTAATTGTTAATGCTGCTGTACTAGCAGCTGGTCTAGGATCTCTCAGACTTAGAGAGATATTGCCTCTAAGCTTGTTCTATTGTCTGTGCAACTTGTAATGATCTGACGAAATGTTTAAGTTAATGTCACCGGAATCATTTTACCACCGCATCACTCGCCAGCTACTAAAATTTCGTCTACCTCGTCTGGGTGCACGTGTATGTAGATGGTAACACATGTTCATCGCACTTGGCGCTTGCTTCTCTTTTCCATACGTAGACAAACTGTAGAATAATCTCATACTCACGTTTTACTTAACGATCATGTAGAATATATTTTTTATATAGTTAATTGTACAATGCCTGTTCCGTGCTTACAATAATTTTGCTGTCTTTGTGTAATGCATGTTGCGGCAAGATTGCGGTCGTTGAGTGATGCTTAACAATGCGTCCAAATCTCGTAACATTCGACCGCAGTTTGGTTAGATATAGGTATATGTCAGATCCATTCTATTGTACCTTGTTAGACAACCAGAAAATACAGACTAACGTTTGAAATATGGTTGTTGTGAAACATATACTCGTGTAGTTGACTTACAGATTTGAAGAATAATTGTAGGGGAACACTACTCAAAAAGTACCTAATATCAAATAAAAACCGGATAAATGCATGCGTTAACCTGCCTTGGACAAGCATGATGGGTGTACTGATTGTTTCCTCATAATAGAAAGCCCAAGCCCAACAGTGGGACTTTTGTGGACTGGTCTTATTATATTATTATTAAGTACATTAAAATACATAACATTCGTTATGTTATTTGCACGTTATATTACCGTGCGCAATTATACGATTAGTAGTAAGCAACAACGTTTATGGTTTATTTTTCTATGAAGCATTTAAAAACTTCCAACGGACTAACTGACATACGCAGTTGTTAATACTCAAAAACATTAGGCTAATTGAATCATCTAGAAATATAAAGATTTCTTACAATTTTAGAGTTTATTAATGGGTTTGAGTAGCATTCACTTTCACAGTTTTCAGAGCTAATATAACAGCTTCGAGAGATTATGCGATCAATATTAAACTACTCGCTAAAGACAAAAACATAATCAAAAATATAACAGTAGTTACTTTTCGAAGTTTTAAATAAAGTTGAATATACAATTTTCACGTTCTTTAGCAAAGCTAAAAGGCTAATCTGCCAGTACAGCCACTACAAAATTATTTTAACACATATCTTTAGAGGATGCCGTCGCTTTTATTATACTCAAATCATAGAGAGGCTAAAAGCCCCATACATAATCTGGTAGGATGTTGAGTGCGGTATTAAAAAGCATTTCGCAATGTTTGCTAATTCCACGGTAGAAAAGAACAATCGCAGCGCGTGAGTGCTGTGTTGTGTATTACCCTAAACTTTTGGTGTTAAAATAAGAAAGCTAGCGTTTTATTGAATATCAGGCATCCAATATGTCATCTCAAAAGTAGCATATTTCGAAAGTACATGTTTAGGATATGTATGTAGTGAGGCCGCATGTGGAATACTGCTCATTCCTGTGGACTATTGTTTTTTGTATTGTTATTTTTTTTTGCAGACGGCCTAGATATGCTTGGCCTTTCAAGACACTTCACGTCTGTCTGCGTATGTTACAGTCTATATCTATATTTAAATATCTTATATCTATAGGTCTATATTAAAAAAAAATCTGGATACACTATGTTAACGTCGGAGACCATGATGCATTTTTTCTTAGATTTCTTGACTGTTTGTAGGTTTGTTCGGGATTCACGTAGTTGTTTGGGTAGATAAAAGTAAATAATTCCGACACAATTTTCACTAAAACCATAGCATAAATTATGTTTTAATGCTGTGGTATGCGTGGATGAAGTCGTGGGCATATCCTAGTTATTTATGAAAAAGAAGAGAGCTGTAATTTGGATGATACTGGAGTGAGGAGTTATATGATTCGAGATTTCGCCTTGCGTTTATTTGATTGAAGATTTTAAAGCTTGCACATCCAAGAACCTTTCCAGGTGATAGGGCATTTTCCCGACTGGATAGCTACCACCCCTGGTCTAAAGTATGTCACTATAACAACCTTAATTTGAGTTCCGGCATTAGTGCCAAGTTCCAGTCTTCCTTAAGAGAACAGCAGCGCATTTGTAGCACCTTTGGTGTTGCAAATGTCCATAGGCGATGGTAACTGCTTTCCATCAAGTGGGCCGTCTGCTTGTCTGCTGACCTCCTGCAATAAAAAAATACAAAAAACTGGACATCGGGTATATACACCAACTTCTCAAAGTCAATAACTTTTTTACCATAAAATATATTCTAAGACTCCCATTCTCTTAACTTGTACCATACGTCATTGAAACAGTGGAGATTAGGTAGGATAGAATAATACAGTACCAACATGAGCCAGGCTTTCTACTACAGCTTTGTACATTAACTTCCTTTATACACCTACATTTAAAGACAACGGATTGTTTTATTTCCTTGCGAAACGTATATCCAGAATATGTTGCGGAAGAACTCTTTGTTTTCCGTTCCATGTCTTCTTTTCACTTTGCAAAGCTTTTATAATAAGGTGTTATTCTGAAAAATACTCATAAATTTAGCAGAAATGCGTTTGGTATGTTATTTAGTTAAAAAGTTATAAACAAGTCACTAACTATTTGAGTACCAAAGTTTATTAATTATTTTGATTCATTTTTGGGGTTCAATATTTTTTTAGAGAGAGTGAGACTTATTTCGTATTGTGCATTAGTCTAGAAACATGTCTAATTTAAAATATCATTTGTTTGACGGTACAGGTGTTTATTTATAGATATATTGCAAGAATTTTGTTGTTGCAACAAATGTACTACAGTAAACTAAAATATATTAATCGGCATTGCAATGTAAAAATCTGTAGCCGCAGACGTCCGATCACCACGGCGGCCGCTCACAAATTGTTGCGGACAGAATCACTCCGCTGACCTCAGCCCCGTAAAGCCCGTGCGACCACGCCCCGCCTACCGCGGGGACATAGCTCGCTCCGTTAGCTGCTAAGCGTCTGCATTTTTGTAGTACTTTAGTAAGCGCGGAGCGAGCCTACATCATGCATTCCTGAACTGCAATTCAAACACACAACATTGTTTCACTTCTACCTGAAGACCTCTAAAAATCGTTTGAAGGTGAACATTGCATGTGAAGTATCAGGATTTAAAAAATCGTATAAAAATATATGGAATGAAATGCTAAATAAAATTTGAATCAAAGATGTTGTTACGTTTAATACCTACATATTTTATTTTGTTTGGTATTGACGATAATGCACGATAATTTTATTAATTATAAAATAACTTACCTTCTGTACTAAAAAGCAATAAATAAAGGAAATAAATAAGGGAAAAAATTGTCAGAGAAACTGGAAGGCGAACTGCGATACGTTACAAGCATTGCTTTCTATTCGCATGACTGCATATACCCGAAACACCACTTAGTATGGTATAATTTTCAATGAGTAATGACTGCAGTAGCTAGAGGCCGACCTAGGTCAACGCATTACTGGCCGGAGGAGGCGCTTTCGGACAACGAAGCTATAGAGTTGACTATACAATGTCATAAGTCAGGACGCGATAAAGTCAAGCAATTTGCGATAGTCTACGAGTTTTGGAAGTCGACCGTAAAATTTTAGGTGTCCTGTGTGTCATGAACTGTGTCATTTGAAAGTAAGTTCGACAAAGTAACAGCAATTTTGTCAACGCTATAACTACAGGTTAGTTTGTCGAGTTCTACTTGCGATAATGCACTTTGCTTTTATAGCGGTTCGATAAAGCTCCTACTTCTTATGTTATTATGTCAAACAATTTACGTTGTATAGCACAATATAAACAATTTTGATTGCTATGTAGAGTTTAGAGTTCTAAGATGATTGTGTGTACTATACAAGATCACTTCTATACAATAAAATCACATACCTATTAGGGCATATCACAGAAAATCACATTAAAATTTAAAAATGAACCTAGTTCATTAAATTCCTTTTCCAATATAAGGTCTCTAAAGCTGACCACTACTACTAGTACTGTCTTCGTCATTTGGATATAAGCCTGATATGAGCCCGATACTTGCAATCGAAGTCTACTACTGCTTCAAATCTAAGTAAATAATATCATAAATAATTTATACATATAATACACACATAATGGCGTTGGGTGTTCCATCACAGAAATTGATCCTTCCAGGCTCTGAATTCATGTAATAAAGCATGAGGATTTTTTAAATACGCGGATTCGATTTCTGATTAGGGTTATTGATTCTGCAAAACTCTATTTTGAGACTTGATTTTGACCGTTTTAGGTTTGATTAAAATAAGGTCCAAGATTCCTTTGAGTATTTTTCACTACATCTTATACATAGTTTGTTATACATCATTTGGATATTGGATGAACTTCAAACCGTATATTTTTGTTTTGTCTGTATTTTGGTGTTCAAGTAATATCTATCTATTTAAAATAATTTCTATAACATCATTAATTTTTCGCAGCTCTATGTCTTTCTGTTCTGTGGTACATCCTGTAAGGGTGGGCAGAGATCGGTCACGCTTATCTAGCACTGTAAACATGGTCGGCGATGACGCGTCAAGATTGGTGACAAGATGCCGAGGGATTTTAGTAGGGGATGATTGCCCCGGTCATTTGCTGCGTAGATTGAAATGGGAGCCGTACAACATCAAGAAAGGAAATTATACACTCCATTGTTATTAAACGAGTTTCATTTGTTATGTCTGCTGTTTAGTTCTCCGATAATCCCTAACGATGTTCTCATGTATATTTCATAAGATTAATTATTTATTTCGACTATAAAATATTCTTTAAAGAATTCATAAAAAATATAAATGATATTTAAGGTTTTTTTCAACAGTTATTATATTTATTAATCATACCGGCACACAAAAAGAAAAACGTGTTCGGTACATTTGACTAGACCCAGGTGGGTACCGAACACTTTTTTAGGTAGGTACCTACATGTATTTCGACGCGCTGAAGCAGAATCTGAGGTCCTATTGGCTCGTATACCTTCAAAATTTCGTGTGAATTCCGAAAAATCGCTAAAAATTATAAGTTAAATTTTATTTGACACTGACTTTAAGAGTATATAAAACAACAATTAAGTAATACTGTCCTGAAAAACATAATATAATATAATTTTTGAGCGAAGTACTTTTGTTTTTTATTGAAAAAAATTTTTTTTTAGCCTAGAAGGCTGCCAAAAAAAGCCCGTTTAAAGTGATAAGTCTGTCCTTTGTAGACCTTTACTGTGTCTAAGTTTAATTAATATAAAAATAGTAGCGTGTTTTTATTGTTCATAAAATCATTAATTGGGCAAATTTCCTGAGTGAATCGCCTGAAACCACGTTTTTATCAAACTCTTTCTACATTTTCGACACATCATTTTAGCCTACAATATCACTGGTCATAATATCGGTAAGGCCATTGAAATGGAAATATTCCTAAGAAAATAGGATAAGATTATATAGGATTTAAAAAACTGTAAGATTCATTAAACTACCTAAGTTGTACATACATATAAAAACCAAAGTAAGAATAACAGTCTGATGCGTCAGATCCTACTTCATATTGTCTGCTAAAACAATTTATCATCATTCATTAACTCTGAAGATGGATGAAGGAGCATTGACTCTCTTGTGGCCGGATTAGCAAAAGGGTACAACTCAAGGGTTAAACTAAGAACTTTTATGGGTGCCGTAACTAAGTTGTAAAAGTTATAGCAATAATGTCTTGATTAATCCAAGTTTGCTGAATAGATAAACGAGTGGTTAAGGGAGTTGGCTGGAGTTCGCCATGTGTTTATATTCAAAAATCAATACTTTACTAATCCGTTCCCTAGCTATAAGGGAAAAAGTATGTTTATAATTTATCTATGCCCTATGTTTGTCTGTCTTTACATTCAAATTTGTAATATGTTGTACTAAACACCTGTCATACATGTAACTGAAGGATTAAATTATTTCAGTGTATAATATGATGTGTATATAATTTTTTAAATCAATATTATTATAATTGTGTTGTGAAATATATACATCTCTCCCTGTCCTTGCGCCCTTTTTGGACCATAAGGTGGTAAATTTTAAAAAATCATTAACCTTTTCGCCGGAAATACATTTGACCTACTCTGGTAACCAACCATGCAATATGTTGTTGATTATCGTTGTTCCTTGTACATACAAATCCTGATAGATCAAGTTCTGTATGTCCATTTAGTATACGATATTATGTGTTTTTGTATTATAGAACTAGATACAAAGCACCTATTTAAATGTATTTTAATTTATTTTTGAAGACTCAAAAATTTATATTTTAATAGAAAAGTTCTAATTTAGATAGATGTTCCGCGTTTTAATATTGATATTCTAGACTGGGTACTTATAGTATGAAATATTTTAAAAAATCTTGTCATATTTAACCCACAATGTAATGTGATAACTTTGTATTGATAAATAATATTTTTCCTCACCTCATTTTCTCAACAAAAGCTTTTAAAGCAGTATGAATAAGAAATAATTTTGCAGAATCTGATAGCGCTATGAAGGTTGTATTTTAAAGAATATTAGAATGTAGTTTATTTATTCATTTTTCTCTATTCAATATAAAAAAATACTCTCCTATTTTAGTTCTCCAGTACAATTTAGTTTACTTTTGTTATCGGCAGACAACACACACATTGTAAATCCCCAAGCTAAGTAGTTATATGCTTTTGTTATGGGCAATATACAACAAACCGCTCTGGGGCCACCCAGACACCCAGACCATAGTAAACATCAGAATTTCGTTTACGAAATTTACCAAGCTGGAACCGAACCAAGAGCCTGCTGCGCTGCAGTGAGGTCGGTCCACTAAGGCTTAGCCTACTCAACCAACAGAGGCCGTCACTTACTACGGGTGTACACTTACACTTACCTTCAAAGAGAAGAAGTAACACTACAAAGAACCTAGCAACATTTTTTTAACGTTTTTATAAGAAGAAGATTAAATATCAATACAATGATATTTACGTCAGTATAACTCATACAGCAAAGGGGATAAACCTGCCTTAACTCCGCTAATGGTTCGGCCATCGGGCTTCACTATTATAGACGAGCCCTAAACGGTCGGCCCCTTGAGATTTTTGATCTGGCCGTAAGAATAGAGAAGGGATTGTCGTGTCTCATTCCATACTTGTATCCAATAGTTATTTATTGATCTTTAAAATAATTGTAAATCAAATAACTTATAATAAGTAGTTCTCTTCATAATTAAAAAAATTGTCTGTTGCTATTTATAACCCTTCAAATGTTACAATGCCTGCAATTTATAGGGGCGACGAACTTGTAGAGATAACATCCAAATCCTAATATAGTCTAGGGTTTGAAATATAAGTAATAAGGTCAAACAGCTCTACGAAAGAACAAGCTAACTCAACGGCACAAGCAGTGAAAATGGAAATGAATGTATTTATCTTCAAATGGAATCTTACATTTTACCTATTGAATGCCATGAGTCTACCTCCACTTCCAAAGCAATTTTAGTTAGCGTTAAAGAAGATGAAGCGGCGCATGAAAAACTCCCCTGTAACATATCTTTACTTCATAAACAAGGGAACACGTCTACGTGGGGAGAAACCTTAGTATTTACTGCATCCGCGGCAACTTTCATGTCCATGACATGTTGGATACATTTCGGGGAATATTCCTTTGAATTGCACGAGCTGATTCCTCCATCCCCATTTTACCATCGGACAACCAGACGCACCGATTTGCGCCACCGTTACATGGTGGAAACATCACCAGTCAGAACCAAGCGTTTCGCTTCATCTTTTCTGGTGCGCACTGCCGAAGAGTGGAATAATTTGCCGGAGTCATTTTTTCCTGACAAATACAATCTTGAAGTCTTCAAGTCACGAGTGAATAGGTATTTTCTAGGTAAGCGTGCTCTATCCTAAACTGCGTCATCACTCAACATGAGGTGAGACAGTAGTCTGGTTTCTGTAGAAGCGGTAGGCCCAAGAAATGTTGGCACGCAGTCGTGAAAGATGATATGCGTGCCAATAGGCTCGCATTAAAAATACCAAAGATCGCGCGAAACTGTGATGTAGATAAGATAAAGTAGAAAAGTGAATCCTATATTTCGAAGAAGACGTTCCCAAGGCAACCGGGATTTAACTCTAAGACGATAATGATGATACTAAACAAGTAAACTTTGGAAGAAATAATGCCTTTACACCGTTTATACTGAATCTTTAATATATACTTAAGTACTTTACTAATTGGGTGTCAAGTTAGGAAGTCTTTGGTGACGGGAACTAACATTTCCAAACTGATGTAATATTCGTGGTAACCGCAGACCGACCGCCGTCCGTCTAAGTAGTGCAAATTGTTTACGGTAACCCAGTTTTAAGGGAAACTATTTAATTCAGTTGCCGTGCAATTCCGAAGAGTCGTTGGAAAGTTTCAGGAGGCCGAGATGAAGGCACTCGCCACTATCCAACTCGTTTGAACACCGGAATAGAAAGGAATTCTTTAAACTTGTTTCTAATAATTGCAAAATGATTTAAAAGATTTAAGTTTCACTACTGAGCTTTCAGGTAGTTTATTTGATCTCTATCATTATGTTCGAATTTCATGAAATGTTTCATGAGCCGTTCCTGTATCTCACTAACCGTTCATTGCCTTACAATCGGTTAAAATTTGACATAAGTTCCATACAAGTAATGTTAAAATTCAGGCGATGGTATGGCAAGAAATTAACAGGAAACTGCCATCAACGCGAGAGAGACCACACAAACAAACTCACTTTCGCACGTAAACATGTACAATTAGTATTAGTTTCAATAAGGATTAGAAATATACAAAATTGTATTATCTATTAAAATATTTCCTCTTAATTATAAAATAAATATTATCCTGCGGCTTTATCGAGTAAATTTAACATACATATTGTTAGGAGTCGCAAGACACGAATCAAATACCGTTGGAATTATTATAGAGTTTATTAGAACTATCCAAACAAACACAGATACAAATATAACTGAAACACAACAAATCCAAACGTAATGCAGAAGGTCGCAATTCAATAAAACGCGCAAACTCCGTCACTAATAGATTACTGAATGTAAACACGTCTTGTCTTGATCGTGATTCTCGCTCGACTGCCCCACCCTCGATGAGTCATCATTTTATACTGCAAAATGCAATGCGCCCGTATCGCAGTCGACGTAATCCGCCACACCTGGCTAATGACTCGGCTACAGGTGGCCATAAAATAGTAAAACAAAACAATGGGCCGTATGCTAATAAATAAGTAAACAATAGAAAATTAATATTGAGGAATATGTGGTTACTCAATTAAATTGGTTACCTATACAAAAAAAATATTTCTCTATCATTTCAAAGTTTTTAGTAACGAAATATAGTTTATTTTCCCCCTTTCCCAGATCCCAGATCACTTCAAACGTTTAGTAGCGAAAATTTAACAAAGAAGTAGAGTTGACGTATAATTATTTAGTAGTATATTAGTAGTAATATAAGTAGTGCGATAGTGACATAATACTGTTATATTGAATATTTATCACCTTACAACTTAAAGTCTGCCTTCCAAAAGATTCATCCAAAAATAGAAGAGCAAGCGAGACGTATGGGAGGGAAATGAATATGTCGAAGTTCTAAGCTGACATCTAATTTTACATAAGCTACGCTTTTACGTATAAGTGGTGTGTCAAGCATATTTCAAATAATGTACAAAGTTGCTAGGATTTTTCAAGTAATATTCCTTACTAGTATTCTGTAGAAGTATGAATAAAAAGAGAAACCTTATTCACTAAATCATAATCCCTACTAATATTATAAAAATGTGAATGTAAGTTTGTTTGTTACGCTTTTACGTGAAAACTACTCAACCGATCATCATGAAACTATGTACACATATTCTTGCAGGTATTAGAAGTAGCATAGGATACTTTTTATGGAAAAGAATCTCACGCGGACGACGTTGCGGGCAGAAGCTACTATATTAAAAACTTTAAGTTTTATAGTTGCAAAACTAAAAGCGGTAGACTGGATCCTTGAGAAGGACATAGGCTTTTTGTTCCCAAAAAATATATTGAAAGGAGTGAAGTAGAGGAAGCCAGAATAGCACCATCGTAGAAAAAGACGCAAGTGAAAACATGAACTTTACAGGAACGTAAAAAACTGTTTGTGAGAAATGTAAATCATAAATAAATGTTCTAAGGAGACTTCATAGACAAATAATCTGCAGATACCTGTCTATTTGATTCAAAATAATATGAGTAGCTTTCGAGATAATTAAAATTAATGCGTTACATCTTTAATCCCGTCATGGTATCATGGCTTTTAAGAATAAGTAAAGTAACCACTTTGTTGCTACGGTATTCACACGGATCACAGCATCGTAATTTTACTCACGTATTCATGCCGACCAGATTAATTAATTAAGTAAACACATAATTGTAAAAAAATAAAGATAAAAACGCAGTAGAAGAAATACGTAACTAGACTAGCGCGTTTATCTATTTAACAAATATCGTGACCAAAGTATGTAAGTTAATTTATGCACGTATATTTCAATTCTATGGCGTATAAGTAAGTAAGTAATAATAAGCTTTTATTGATAGGGAAAATTTCAATTTCATATCGTGAATATTAAAAAAACATAAAAACCTTAGCATTTCACTAAATTTGCGATATCTCCGTCATTTATTGGGATATTTTTTTCAAACTTGTTGAGCATGTGTATCATATTGTCCTTTATCGAATAGTGAAATAAATATTTTTTGACGTAATTTCACTTGCGACTTTCTTCTAGCAACGGTGCGAATTTCTCAAGTTCAAAATTCACATTTAGTTTTTAATAGCAAATAATTGCGTATTCTATCTAGCGTTACGTTTTTACGTAGCGTCAGTTGCGATTTTACGTAATATTAGTTGCGTTTTTACTTCATTCACAAAGTACAAAAAAATGAAGATATAAGTAACATCTAGTTTATTATAATAAATAAAAAGCAATAGCTATCGGACATATAGTATTATCAAGAAATATTCGTATTTTTATGATAGACTAGAGTTTTAGTAAGTATTAGTAACCCTAATAAGTAACTATATTTTACTTACACAAAAACTGAATTAGGTTTTACAACAAATATTGTATTTTACAATACAATACATGTTGCAAGCGAAGCCGCGAGCAAGAGATACTATACACATAAACCTTCCTTTAGAAATGTTCTAACTGATGGTGTAAACCGTTTAAAAATCCGTGGCTTAGGAGGAGCTAGCGGATATGCAGACAGACAGGCAAACGCGAAAAGCGACTACGTTTTATACTGTGATATTTATTGTATCAATAAAGCTAATCATAATGTTTCTAAGAAAATCATAGGCAATACCAGTAATGCAGCAATCACCTATTTTATTTAAATCTCAGTCATTTTTCACATATTAGATAGATAGATAGATACACTTTATTGTACACCATTACAGAAAAACTTACGAACTAGTATTATTATAGTAGGGCATATTGTACTCCTTGAAACTGCATATCATTTATCTCTTTCTCTCACATAATTAATCGCAGTGTCTAAATGAACTTTAACGCACAAATTGATTGACTCGTTTATCCAGTGCCAATTTAAAGTATTTATACATGGCGCGGCGTCAATTTGGCATTACAGTGTCATGACCAAAATAATGGCACTGAAATATGTTCCGATACGGGGAATAAATTTTAAAAATGCTTCATTTATGATGATGGACTGTTAGGTATTCACTGCTTCATAAAAATAAAAGTGCAAATCAATTTGTATTTTATAGTCCGATCGCAATTCACTCAACATTAATAAAGATTTGATGGGATTGATTTATTTATTGTATAGTTTGTATCTCACATGGCAAGGTAAAATACTATTATTTATATTTATTCTTAGTTTTACAAAAGTTTTTTTTTATATAAATAAAATAAATAATAGTTCTTAAACGTCCCATTGCTGGGTTCTGGCTTCACGCCGTTGGGGAACGGAGAGTATACCCACGATGCTTCTCCGAGGCGGCATGGCAGATTTGACACATCGATTATTTCGTTGTGCAGGTCTCATCACGATGACACACTCAACTGTTGTTAAAACGTTGTTGACTATAGAATTCGTTATATGAACGGCCCGCTCGGTGTTGCCTATAAAATTAAATAGATAATTTAAAATTAAATTATAATTGGAATATTTCAGTATTTGCCTGTGTTATTTTTTTAATAAATAAATAGCAAGTTGATTGCCTAGAGAGAATGATCGAATGCACGAACTTCACTCGGGATCGATCTGAGTTAGTTGCCCGCGACCACCGACCGTGCTATACGTGCTCTGCATTTGGTTTCTTTCAAAGCAATCAACGCCTAATTTTTAAACCCATAAAACCTTGTTTTAATATTCTCCTTTGCACAATTGGACGTTATATACGTTACAAATTTGGTAATTGTATATACATTAGGTTAGAAAACTGCCTAAGTGGTGCATGCGTTATGACCAGGATTCCAATCCGCGCCCTTTGGAGTTTGAAAGTGTGCATTGTGCATGTGCATTTAGGATGACCTCAATGGCATACACACGAACAGTAGAATTTTAAATATAAATAGAGATAGACGGATGGAAGAATATTTCATGAGAGTTTCTAATTTGCCATAATCCGGGAGCCGTAGTAAGATCAAAATTTAACTCAACATCTGTCAAAATTTGTGCAGATTATGGAAATATTAACTGACAAACAGACAAAATCACTGTTATAAACTGTTGTTCACTTCACGCTGAGCCTGATTGACGTTTTAAACTCTGCCGCTTGATACGCCACTAAATTCGAATGAAAGGTTAAAAATATTCCGCTCACTGAAATCGATCAGTTAGTAAATTTCACATTTATATAATTAAACAGCAAATAACTTTGGTTTAAATTCAACCGACTAACTTTGATCAAATTAAAACTTTAGGAATGGAGACTTTTGGGTCAAAAAATGTAAAGAGTTGAGATAAATTTGGCTTAAAAAAGGGTATTATTTTATATTACATAATGGAGAACACCAGCCCTAAATACGATCTGGAAATTAAAAATTAGAAAAAATAGGTTACAATTAAAATAAGTTATCGACGATAATCATATTTGGTTACAATTTAGGCCCAAGAATGTATGTAGTGTTACATGCCGACAACCTTTCCCGCATTTGGTCTTCTTTTGTTTACTTTGTGTTTAACATTTGTAATTAAGAAAAACATTCTATTATTATTGTACTTGTTTTATGGCAGTCATTAGACAAGCGTGTCGAAGTAATTCTTGGAAATGATTGTTTTGCGTCGAAACATATTGTATTTGTACAGAATAAAAGGAATGCCCGAACGGAGGGGTGAGGCAGTCAAGCGAGGATTACGATACAAGCAAGAAGTACATTCGATAAGCTATGTAGTGATGGACTTTGCACGTGTTATTGAATTATGCAGTTTGTACTGGTTGCGTCCAGTTATATATGTACTTGTGTTATACGTGTTTGTATAGTTCTAATAAATTGAATAGTAATTCCAACGGCATTTTAATTCGAGTCCCACACTCGTAACAGTACGTGTCCGTATCCTTTGTTAATCAGTCCTGTAGGCGACTTATGCATATATGTCATGAGTCGAATGGTGAATAATAGTAGCGTGTGAATTCTCTTAGCTCATAACAGGTAAGTATCAACTTTCAACTCGTAGATAATAAATAATCAACATAATTGCCATAAAGAATAATAGAAATAAATTTAGGAATAATAACTCTATAATTGCTTGTACTATCCTACTTTTACGTCTCCCTTTCCTGAGGTTTCGGCATTCCTTGTATTGTAGTGATGAATAGTAACATGTGTGAGCTAATACATTTGTGCCCGTACACAATACACTTGTACTGACACGGCTCGAAAGTTGAAAATGTAAGACTTTAAATTTTTTGTCGCGCTATTACTCAATACGTAAGATGAAGGATGAAAGGAGACTTATGCTACAATAGTACAATATCGCCTCTGCCAATATTCACATAGCCAAGAAGGACATCATGAAATGTTTAATACATCTTCTAGTAAAATTAAATGACCCAGGCCGATTACTCATTTGCTATGTCACAGACATGAAAACTGTAGCGCATGCGAGAATTCCCGACGTGGTTTTTCGGCGTAACTCCACAAATGTACCGAAATCGATTTACATATTATCGTTTACAAAAGCCGAATAGGTTTTTTTTGCATTATTTCAGCAGACAAGCAAACGGCTCACCTGATGTACAGTTACCATTTCCTATGGGCACTTGTAACACCAAAGATTATACCGATGGCAGTCTCTAAATATAGACTCAAACTGGCCACAATACCGGAAAACAACTCACGGTTGTTAAGGCGGCATACTTTAGAGTTAGTTAGACCAAGGGTGGAAGCATCCAGAGTGGCAAATACTTTACCACCTGTCTGTGGTTGTTTTGTGGCCTAATCGTCTTTAGTCGTGAATTTTTAATATTTATCTGTGATATCACTATATCACCTGCTGCTAGAAGCCGTTGTACGGCCAACCTTAGCTCGTATGCGCTACATTGTAACAGTGCGATCGTAATGAGTGATGACTTTATGTAGCGATATTTTATCCGGCCCAACGAGCGTAATTGCAGTAACAAGAGTGCTCTAACGTTATTTAGTCCAGTGGCATTAACGTCCCGCCGCTGTCACGAACCGAACACTCTTCCCAATTTAATTATACATATTTTACAACCAACGCTTTTGTCACTTGTTTGTGTATAAAATTGGATAAACGTTCCAAATTTATATGAAAGAATAAATTTAATTTATCTTTGCCTAATTAAATTTTAATCTTCCATAGATTTATAATAAATTACTGCATTACCTATCAGATACTAATTGCGTTCCACTTCATACATTACATGTTACATGTTTGCATGTTTCGTTGTTCTTTCTTCAATTTCTACGTCATAAAACGATTATTATAATGTTTCCCTCATTCCCATAAAAGAGAACTTAGCGATGGCTCCTACTTATAATGAGTCAGTCAACTAACAAGTTTACATAGCGTATTCCAGGTGTTTTTTAATACTTTAATAAGCAGACACGGCATGTCTAGAATTATATAATATTCTATCTAATAACTTTGGTTTAGTATGGGTCTTTATATATTGGTGCCGTAAGGATATCTTTCAGGGAGGTGCATCTGCATCTACACATTATATTATTAACTTATATAAAATACTAGCTGTCCCGTCAGACGTCATCCTGCCTAGAAAAGCTTCAGTCGATATGCCGACAGCAGCGCCACCAACTGAGTCCAATTGTGAACCAACTCAGAAACCTTGTTTGGCTCATGCACAACAATTTTGCTAAAGGTCATCACATGATCAAATGTATAGTTTAGGATTCTATAAAGGACATACAGACAAAAAATCATTTTTATATATAAAAAGAAGAAAGAAGAAGATAGAATTACACATGTACATATGTGATGTAGATACATCTAATCTCAAATTTAAATGGGGTGGGTGCATGATGCTAACCGCCCTTTGCATGCTCAGCATTCATAGGAAAAGAGTAGAGGGGATACTTAATTTATTGACAAATGATGAACTTTGGACAACAACATACACTTTCAGTTTTTATTCAAACAGTAACTTAATAAAAATATGCAATGTTTTTCTATGTATTTTTGTCATTACAAGGGGGCTGCTAAATTCACATGCACCCTGCTGCCGACGCCCATGATTCAAACAAATAAAAAATATCCACAACCGAAGAGCCATCTCCTGAAGTTACCGATTATTCGAACATACGCCATGCTTTAGATGCAGTTGTTAGCAACAGAGACAGCAGTTTAGTTGGCTTGTACAGGCCCCACACGCTTGCTACCCCTTGCTGTCAATCAAGGGGAGATCGATGGCGAGTTATGTGTAAACTGCTGTTAAGCCGGGTATTACGGCGCCGGCTAATCTTCCCAACGACATAGCGAGCACGCTCACTCAGACATATCCTATACTCGTAGTATTATGATAGGCATTATAATCGCTCAATACCATCTCACCTTTAAATCTATCACCAATATCTTCACATTTTTAATTTCACTCCTATATTATGTTCATACTTACGGTATTGTGACGAGTTCGGGACTCGAATTAAAATGCCGTTGAAATTACGATAGAATTTATAGATAGATAGACTAGAATAAGAATATAATTATGATTTTATTATTTGATAGCCAGCTTTCCTAAACGGCACTTGTAATTTTTATATAGGTACCTTACCTCGAATTACGTGACGTATTCCTTCATAATTATTGTATTTAAAATTTTAATCTGATAATAAAGTCTATGCTTTTGTGATCGATAATTTGTTATTATTCTTTATCGCTTATACTTAATGATGAGTAGATAATGAAATAATTTAATTGCATAATTATGGTATGGAGTATCTGTCATATTAATTGTTAGAAAAACCGGATATTGTTAAAGCCACACGACAACATACAAGCGACAGTAGATAGGACGGTCTCAGGGCCGTCTTAAGTATTATGGGCCCCGGGGTACAAAAACCAGTTTGCGCCCCCATTAGAGGCAACAAAATATAATATTTCATTTTTAATTAATGCCCTAGTAATTTTGGGAAAATATAAAGCTTATGCATTAGTCATGTATGTCCGTCTTTCTGTTTTTGTATTTCACATTAATTTTTCCCGGAAACTGAGTAGGTTGATATAGATGAAAATTGACATAAATATGTAGTTTATATGGTGCCATGCATTTAACTGAGTGCTATACATATACATTTATTGAAGCAAATCGACTTGCGCACCTTATGTCCTTGCGCCCACGTTCCACGTACACCTCGCACCCCCGGGTAAAGACGGGCCTGGGCGGTCCCATTGAAAAGCCGACCGTACCACAATATGTTTCGTAAATGAAGTGAATGTTCATCGAACTGACATCAGTGGTAGATCGCATTGCATCATGTCCCCTACTACGAGTCCTTGACAATATTCAATCACTCGTGATAGACGTCTCAAATCGATATCGTATATCGAACACTAGAGACTAGTATCGAGAGAGAGTCGAGAGGTCTCGTAATGTGAACTAACGCATACTTGATCGTCCGCCTGCCGAAGACCGAAATTCGATTAATGTTTGTGCCCGCACTACTCACTCCGTTTCTAGTTCGCTACGACTAATCGAATCTCAATTCGGCACTCGCTACGCTACGTATTCCAGGACCACTCTATGAAATGTGCATATGCAACTCAATGATTCTATCAACATTTAACTGAGGCTACCTGGCCATGCTAAATTTTTAATTTAACATTTCGGGAATCTGTTAGTTAGCAACTCCTTTTAATACAACATAACATTGTTGATTTTGACCATAGATAGAAGATAAATAATACCACAATGCCTTTTTTATACTAAGAGAAATCTGACATACTTATCCCCATGATCTGTCTTGGTGGAGGAGGTTTCGCTGTTAGTCATGGCCGCGGAAAATGGCAAACGCCTGCTCCGCACGACCGTGCACTGAAGACTACAGTGCCTACCGCAATAGGTTTTTGTGACGAACCTTAAGCTGAGTGGCAATATCACAGTATTCGATTCCATAGAGCCTCTGAGGAAGATCCTTTCCCTAGTACTTGTCTTTGCTAGCCAGCACAGGGTAAAAGTCACAAGAGCTAAAACCTAAGGTCCATGTTTCGAAGTATTAAATGCCTAAAGGCAACACCGTGTTGTCCTTCGCTGTTCTTTTAAGTCGTTTTAGGAGCCCATGGACTATGAGTGATGATTTATGGTCTGGACATTTCTTCTATATCCTTTGAGGATTGCGACAGGTAGGAGTCATAGTTTCAAATCCCTTCCATTAATAATTCCATCCATTGCAAGTTGACCACAATAGTTCAGTTGTTATTACTTGCATTTCCCACTACAATCCAACACTGATCAGGTCTCGTCCTAGAGTACATTTCTAAGTAGTTTGCTGATCAGCTTCACACCACATTTAGATTAAATTGTTGAAAGTACCTCTACGTATAGACTTTCCAAAGCCTATGCACTACAAGTCCAAACCATTTTGATCATGGTCTCAAACAACAATAAGATTTTAAGCATTATCCATATTTTCCAATAATTTAAAGTATATTAACATTCTTTTTATAAGTATCTTACTAGTGATATTTCTATTTTTGATCTATAACCGCACAAACTATTCCTGTATCCGGAATAGTAGGTATCTTAGGTTTAATCCTCAAGGTACATACCTATTTCATTTATTTCTTAATCAGTTCTTATTTAAGCCACGTGTTAGGAATAAACAAGCATCAAAATCTGTTTTTTAAACAAATACATGTATACCTAGTATTTATTTTATGTATGAATATGAATCAGTATCGAAATATAGATTTATACGATCATATTATATTAAATTTTGCATAGCACCCAGACATGTTTTTATAGTCATAAAAATGTATCTTTAACTTTGTACCGAAAATAAAAGATAACCAAACTGACATGGGCGTAAGCGAATTGAATCTGAACACAATGTCAGCATAACTAAAGAGTTTGACTTTAGACTTATCAGACGCACCAATTTATTTGGATCTTCACCGATTCTCGCATACTTTAGTCAGATGGTTACTATAGGGGAAGTTGTTAAAGATAGCAGGGGTCTGGAATACCTGGACAGCTAATAGCATTGGGTTGTTCCGCGCGAGCGCTTGAGTGACAGTCCCCTGTGCGAGGCAGAAACTGAAATTGTTTGTAGAAGCGAGTTGCGGAGCGAGCCTAACAACTCCAAAACATATCAAGTGTCTACAATGGAGTTTTGTGTATATTCTTTTAAAACTTCCAGTGAGTGTTTATTGATTGTTGTTCGTAAGAAAACGAGCTTTTAATATCTCTGTTAGTATAGGGATTCAAAAGAAGACCTCTGCAATGAATAACATTATTTACTTTTTGATATTGTGATATAGTTAATGACTTTTAGCTCTGTTTGTAGACAAACATGGTCCATGTAGTTCATGACATCTGCGACTCCAAACCAGTCGATAACTGCATACCTCGTTAAGATTCTAAATATCTGCTTACGCCCCCCTATTTAAAAGTCCGTATTCTAAATATATACCATTGTTTTCGCCATATTTTATTATCTTTTGCCTTTTTAATTATTATATTACTGTTATAATTTTTTACTGTTTCATACATACATTTTCCACTAAAGGCAGGCGCTTTACCGAAACTGCCTCTGTATTCCGTGCACGGTCTTATTCTAAACAAACTTCCAGACAGTCTGAAGCAGTAACAGTCATTTAGGAAATTAGGATTCTTTTTTTACAAAAAGTAGTTTAATTTTTATTATATTTGTTTTGATAATACCGAAACACATTTCAGTTTTGTTGGATTAGTGTCGATAGATTCAATAATGTTATCAATATCGTCAGTTAAGAATAATTGTCAGACTTTAATAAACAAAGTAATCAATTAATATTGATTATCAAATTCATTTAGATCAAAGATACTTTCCTAATCTCTATAATGGGTTTTATGCAATGTTACATTTTTAATAGAGGACTTGAAATATACACTTGTTACTTAAATCATTGGTTGAATGGTCTAAGACTTTTACGATGAAATTCTTCATTTCTGTACTCATTTTAGCAAATTTAGTTTATGCTGATAATGCAGATAGTTCGAGTATAAATATATCAACATATGGATATCATTCAAAATTTGGTATACCCGAAGCTGAAAGGATCAAACGAAAAGAAGAAGAGTTACAAAATAACTCAAGGATTGTGGGAGGGGTTCCTGCTAAATTGGGGCAGTATCCTTTTAAGGTCAGTCAATATTTGTTGTTTTTTTTATTGCAGGAGTTCAACGGACAGGCAGACGGCCCACTTGGTGGAAAGCGGTTACCATCGCCTATGGGCATTTACAACATCAAAAGTGGAACTGGAACCTGGTGACTAATACCAGAACACAACTCAAAGTTGTTACGGCGGCATACTCTAGACCAGAGGTGGTCGCCATCCAGTCGAGCCAAGACCCTACCACCTGTTATTTTGGGTGATTTTTATTTTACGCATATAATTAAGAAAGTGTTATGTTCTGATTATAAAAGTAATAAAGGTGCATGCAGGATTACAATGACACTAGAAGAATATTGATTGATTATTTTTATTATAGGATTATATTAAATGTTTTTGAGTTTCCAGGCTGGTCTTATTGGTGATGTGACTGGTTTAAACGCATTAAGCGTATGTGGTGGTGCCCTGATCAGTCCAAGCAGAGTTGCAACTGCAGCTCACTGTTGGAACGATGGATTCCATCAAACCTGGAGGTTCACAGTTGTTCTGGGATCTGAATTTTTATTCAGTGGTGGTACAAGAATTACGACTAGTGCGGCTGTTGTCCACCCCAATTGGAGTCCTATTCTTATTCGGAATGATGTAGCAGTTTTATATTTGCCTAGTGCCGTTACTGTTAATGGTACTTATGTTAACTTTTAGTTTTCTTGTATACAAATGTGTTTGATAATTAATGTCAGTTTTATGATCATAACAAACACCGTAACATACAAAGAACACATTTAGGGCCGCTTGCATAAGGTTGCTTAAATTTATTTAAGAAAGACAAAACGTATTTAACAGCCTTAAATACAATTCGGGTCTTGTACAACGCAATATTTGCCACTAAATATGTTTAAAGAACTGTCAATACGTTTTGTGTTAAACGTATTTAGGCAGTTTAATATGATTAACTAATTTTATTTAAAGGCGATCGTTATTCAAGCGGCCTTTAATGTCGATCCTGGTTACGATTTGAACTGATTACAATATAATAATTGTCAAGCAGTACCGCCATATTGTCATACAGGAAAAAAACTGAATTTTACAAAGCCTTTGTTATTTCAAGGGTTTTAACATAAGATTTTTTTTATTATTCTACTATTTTTTTAAGTGGTACTTCTTTAGAGTAGTTATGATTTGAAAATCGATCAAACGAAAAAGTAACGTTATAAAGAGATAAACAAATCAAATTCAACCTTATTTCCTTCGGAATAATACGCCTTTATCTTTACCCGTTAGAATTAATTTTCAATTTAAATAAAACTTAAACGATTTCAAATGAATTTTAGCTCTAAACATTTATACTCAAGCAGATTTTTTTACATGTAGATCAAAGTAAATTATGCGTAACAGTGCATTGAATTTTGGGCTTTATTATCCTGATTTAAAGTGTAATTGAGATTGATTTTTTTAATTATTAAGGCTAGAGGATTTATATTTATATCAAGAAAAGTTAGAGAAGAATTATCTGTGAATATATTCTCTGAAGTTTCATTTCTACTTCCAAATAATGTTTTCAGTTCATATTGCTCCGATATCTCTGCCCTCTGGAGTGGAACTTTTCGAAAATTTCGCTGGCCAGTCAGCTGTTGCAATTGGTTATGGAACTACCAGAGATGGTAAGTATTATATCAACAATTCAGTTTATTAGTAAAATAAGAATGGTGCCATACAGTGAAGGTTTCTCCCTGTCTGGAATTATTTTCTTTTGCGAAAGTTTTTTTACAGAATTACAATTCTTCTTGGTATTAAAACATTCTTTAGAGAGTAGTATTTGTTAACCAATTGTGGTAGAAAGTTTCTAGAGTATAATATGGTATTGTTCAAGTTTACCTCAGGTAAAAAATGCAGTTTAATAATAATCTTTACATCTTCTGTAAGACAAAGCTTAATTAACTCCTGTGGTGCAGTTCTAATAATATATCTACTCCACAGGTGTGGATATCGACGTCAACCAAAGTCTTCAGCACGTCAATCTTAATGTAATTACAAACAGTGTATGCACGTTAGCGTTCCCGATTTACATCCAGGCATCAAATATCTGCACCAGTGGTTTTGGAGACGTGGGCATGTGCAGTGGCGATTCTGGCGGTCCACTTGTTATTAACAGGGACGGTAGACCGGTTTTGGTAAGACAACCTAAGTAATTAAAAAATCTACTTGGTTCAGTTCGCTTAAACTCCGGGTCCATATTATGCAGAAACTATATATATTCACAAAAGTCTAAAAATCGATTATTTTATCCACCTACCCATAATTGAAATGAACATGTCAAGACGTGTCGCTTTTGAGAAAGTGTGCCGAAATCAAACCGGAGTTCGGCTGAATGTCGGCCGAATCTTTTGTTTTAACCGAATGATCGGCCGAAGATCGTATTCGGTTCAAACCACATACGGCCCATCCCTAATTTTTATACATTACCAACGATTACTTTAGTAGAACAGGAAGAAATAATTTTAACCATTTAATTGTTTTTCTCTTTTCTGTAGATTGGATTATGGTCATTCAGATCCGACACAGGCTGTCAATCTGGTCTACCTTCGGTCTTCGCTCGCGTGACTTCCTACATGGACTTCTTCAAAAGTCATTTGTAATTTAAAGATCGAAAATAATCTACTAGAATTTTTCTTAAAATTCATATTTAACTAAACAATTGAGATATGTTACATGAAAATACAACTCTTCTTTACATAACTATGGAAGAATAATACTGTCTCTTTCCATGATATAACTATTGAAACTGTATAATAAAATATTCTCCAAATTTCTGTCAAAAAGTTCTTCTGAATAACAGCTATAACGTTTATTATGATATTGCAGATTTATCTTTACAGTTAAAAAATAATGAATAAATACAATTTTATTTATTTCTTACATACATACATAAAATCACGCCTGTTTCCCATGGGGGTAGGCAGAGACTATGGATCTCCACTTGCGACGATCCTGACAAACAACTTTCGCTTCACCTACTTTCATTAATCTCTTCATACATGCGCGTTTATTTGAAATGCTTTTTACCTGACCTTTTTTAACAGTTCTGATATTTGTTCATGGTATGTTCGTCTCGGTCTACCGGCAACAGCTCTACCATTGACAATACTGTCATATACCTGTTTTGTGATTCTATTTTCATCCATCCTCTCTACATGCCCAAACCACCTTAATATTCCTTTTTCAACTCTTGTTATAACATCTTCTTTCAAACCACATCGTTCCCTTAGCACACTGTTTCTTATCCTATCATTCAAGCTAACCGCACATATACTTCTCAAAGCTCTCATTTCAACTGCGTTTATCCTACTTTCATGCTTCTTCTGCCATACCCAACTTTCACTACCATACATCAGGGTCGGTACCAACACTCCTTTATGGACAGCCAAGCGTGCCTTTACAGACACTTTCTGGCTATTCATAAAAGAATTTAGCGCTCCATTCACCCTATTACCTGCCATAACTCTCCTTTCAATATCCCTTTCATGCTTTCCGTCTCTGGTAAACATGCAGCCTAAGTAAACAAATTCACTAACTTGCTCTAACTTTTGATTTCCTATCTGTATATTACAACTTGTCATTCTTTCATCTCTTTCAAACACCAGAACTTTCGTCTTGTTCACATTAATTTTCATACCCTTTCTCTCAAAAGACTCATTCATAATTGTTACCATCTCCTGTAACTCCGTTTCCGATGACGCAAGTATAACTTGATCATCGGCGTAGAGTAGACATTTGATAAGTAACCCATTCATTCTTAAACCACTTTCACTTTCTTTCAAATCGTCCAAGCAACTGTCTAAGAATAGGTTGAACAGCCACGGCGACGCTACACAGCCCTGTCTAACACCTTTTTCAATGCTAAACCATTCAGTGTAGGCGCCGTTAACCCTAACACAAGCACTGGAATCGCTATAGAGGGACTTCAGTGATCGTATCAGGTTGTCTGCTATCCCATACTTAGCTAGCGCTGACCACAGTTCACTCCTTATCACTCTATCATAAGCTTTCTCCAAATCTATAAATGCACAATACACCTTTTGTCCTTTGGCCAAAAACTTCTCATTTATGCACCGTAAGGTAAAGTGTATATGCCCGAATTTCAAAAAGAATACTTTATGAACGTATCCGGGCATCCGCATAAAAATCGCTGGTTAGCAAATAGCTCAACTTTGTGCATGCGTTGCTGTGTATTTAAAAAGTAATAAATATGAGTACATATAACTTACATAGCACGTAGTTTACATCCGCTAGCACGCTGCACTTTGCACAATCACAGAAAACAAGTCGAAAGTTCACTGGGCCGGCCTTTGATATTGTATTTGTTTATATTAGAAGTTTAGAAGTTAAGTGTCCCAGGGTTCGAAGAGAAGTGGTGCAGCCGCGCCGTCGCCGCTGCATTTCGCGCGTATTCGGTGTTTTGGGGGGAAGGAGATAGATATATATATACATTACCATAGTAGAAGGAGAAGAGTTATACTATGTAATGAATGAAAGTGTATGTCTGGCAACCATGCTCAAAATTCCCGCTTAAATAATAAACATCCCCCCGCCCGAGAAAGGCTAAAGCCTTTATCAACTAAAGTAAAGAGCAAGTAAGAAAAGTAAGTCAAAGTACCCGAAAATATGAAGTAATAAAACAAAAGTAAAATTCTAATCCTTAACCGCTAAATTTAAAAATAAAAAGTATAACTAATGCTAATCTATAGGAAGTCGACAAATTTTAACGACAGGCCGTATGAAAGAACCTGACGAAGTCTTTAAAGTTACTACTCGAGATACACCATCTTTTCCAGGCAGTAACCCAGTAATTCTTCCGCGTGCCCATTTTAAAGGAGGCAGATTATCCTCTTTAATGAGAACTAAGTCTCCAATTTTCGGTGGCTCAGTTGGCGAGGTCCATTTATTATGCATCTGAAGAGAGTGCAGATATTGCTTACTTCACCTTTTCCAGAAGCGTTGAGTCATTGCATGTACTAATTGATAACGCGACAAACGCGAAATGGATATATTATCCCAAGTCTTTTCAGGCACTGCCACGAGAGGTCTGCCAATAAGAAAGTGACCCGGTGTTAACACCTCATAATTTTGTGGGTCGTGGGAAATTGGGCATAAAGGCCTTGAGTTTAAAACAGCTTCAATCTGTGTGAAGACTGTTGTAATTTCTTCAAAGGTTAAAATTTGCTCCCCGATAACACGTTTCATTAAAGTTTTTGCCGATTTCACTGCTGCCTCAAACAATCCGCCAAAATGAGGCGCAGATGGTGGATTAAATATCCACGTAACCCCTTGTTCGGCAGCTTTACCGCATATCGAAAGTTGTGTTTCACGAGACGCTAAGAATTTTTGGATTTCCGTTAAGTACCTATTGCTTCCTACATAGTTTGTACCACAGTCTGACCTAATAACACTGGGTAAGCCGCGTCTAGAGACAAATCGTGAAAAAGTAGCCAAAAATCCTTCCGTTGACAGATCTCCAACCACTTCTAAATGTACCGCTTTAGTGGAGGAACAAATGAAAACGCAAAGATAAGTTTTCATAATTTTTGCGTTACGTAATCGTGATGCACGAATATTATAAGGACCCGCAAAATCCGTTTGAACGGTATGAAACACTCCTGTAGCATTTACCCTATCCGCTGGTAAGTCAACAATCACCGGATTTACTGGTTTAGCTTTCACCCGAAAACAAAAGAAACATTTATAAATGTGACTACGGATAGCTTGTCGGGCCGAAATTATCCAATACTTCTGTTGAAGTATAGCTTGAAGTGCAGTCGCACCTATATGGCAATGTAACTTATGATGATAATCTATGATTAGCGAAGTTAATTTATGTGATTTGGGTAAAAGTACAGGATGTTTTTCCGCAAAAGGTAAATTAGATAATTCAAGACGACCGCCTACACGAATCAGTCCATCCTCATCAATAAATGGCAAAAGCCTCCGCAACCTAACTGAACATTGTTTTTGAGCCTCCAAAAGTTCTATTTCCCGAGAGAACTCTTCTAACTGAGCTAATTTAATAAGTCTATTCAAGGCGCCCTGACGTTCCGCTACTGACAAAACACCTTGAAGTTTATTTATTGGATATCGTGTATTATTAACAAAACGCAAACAATATCCAACAACCGCTATTAATTTAGACAAGGAACTATATTTAGAAAATAACGAAACATCCACACTTGACGTTATTTGTACCGCATGTGACGTAATACATTGCTTTCGCATACCTGGGATATCACTCACTTTTTCAATAATGTTTACTGGCCAAGAATCCGCATTGCCAAATAACCATTCTGGTGCCCACCATAAACGATGTGAGATTAACTCGTGAGCTCTACAACCACGACTAGCGACATCTGCCGGATTCAATTCTGATGGTAGATGACGCCACTTAATATCTAAACCACAATTTATAATCTGCGAAACGCGGTTTCCTTCAAAAGTTTGTAATAAGTGAGGTGATATCCGCAACCACGAGAGAGTTATAGTGCTGTCTGACCAACAAAATATTTCCCCTATATTAATCCTATCTTTAATCGTTAAGTAAATATAATTTAATAATTTGACTAACAATGCAGCCCCGCTTAATTCCATTTTTGGAATTGTAAGTTTAGATTTCAACGGCGCGACACGCGTCTTCGTCATTAACAGAGAAATTTTAACAATACCCCTTTGATCTACCGACCTTATATAAACCGCAGCACCGTACCCAAGTTCCGATGCATCTGAAAAACCGTGAAGAGAGCAAGCAGTCATGTTATCTGCAAGTACAAAACGTTCCAGCGATAAGTCTCTTAACATTGGCAAGCTTTTACAAATATCAGTCCATTCCGCAATAATATTTGGAGGTGGTTTATCATCCCAAGCGAGTTGTAAAGCCCACAGTTTTTGCATAAGTACTTTACCCTGCAAAATAACTGGACTAATCCAACCCATAGGATCAAACATTCGCGCGAGAGTCGACAAAATCATACGTTTAGTACAGCTTTTCTCTTCATCTAACGTTGTGTGGTAAGTAAAAGTATCTGCTACTGGATTCCACTGAATCCCTAATATTTTTACAAAGTCTAAAGTATCAGAATCGAAAATATGAGGTTTCTCTCGATAATCGGCTGGAATATCTTCCAATAACCGTTTATCGTTAGATAACCACTTCCGCAACTCAAACCCGCCCGAAGAAAGTACGTCAACGAGATTCTGTTTCAACCTCTGAGCCTCTTTTAAATTGTTTGCTCCCGCTAAAATGTCATCAGTATAGACTGAAGTTCTAAGAACTTGAGCAACATCAGGATACTCCAACTCAGAGTCATCCGCAAGTTGTCTAAGTGAACGTATAGCCAAATACGGACTTGACTTTAAACCATAAGTAACCGTATTTAATTTAAAAAGTTGTAATGGAAGTTCAGGAGATTCCCGCCAAAAAATAAGCTGATATTTTTTATCATCTTCATGAACTCCTATCATTCTAAACATCATTTTAATGTCACTAGTGATTGCGACTTTAAATAACCTAAATAAACAAATGACCTTCATAATGTCCTGTTGAAGTTTTGGACCCGCATGCAAACAATCATTTAAAGATACTCCTGAAGATGTACGGCAGCTTCCGTCAAATACACATCTTATTTTATCCGAGTTTGCTTTAAATATACCATGGTGTGGAATAATGTAACATGAATATTGAGGAATCTCAGAACAAGGAGTCATATGCCCCATATCCTGATATTCCTTCATGAATTGTACATATTTTTCACGTAGAAAGGCATTAGCCTGGAGCCGCTTCTCCATAGCAAAAAACCGCTTTAAAGCCTGCTGCTTAGAGTCGCCTAACTTGGGAGCATCTGATAAAAAAGGTAAGCGTACAACATACCTCCCGCCTTCATCTCTCTCATAAGTATTATTGAAGTAAGTTTCACACTCATCGTCTTTTGGATTTGCAACTTTACCCGGTATTTCTTCAACTTCCCAAAATCTTTCCAACAGTGTATCCGTACTAACGTGAAACGACTGGGAAATATCCGCTTGTGTATTATTAGTTTCGGCGTGAGACACCGGCCCCATAAGGATATAGCCGAAAATTGTGTTCATAGCTAAAGGCATACCCTGAACCCGTACTATATCACCGTTAAGTAAAATTTCATTTATAATATCCGCACCCAATAATATGTCGATTTTACGGCTTTTATAAAATTGGTTATCCGCTAAATTAAGACCGCTATAATAATCAAGTAAGTTGGAAGGTAAAGAGCAACTTGGTAAATCACGAGAAATTTTATTAATAACTAAACCGCTTGTTATTAATCCCTGATCTACATGGCGAGGACTAATTCGCAAAATAACACTGCTGTCACAGGCTTGCCTTTTTCCTCCAATTCCGCTAATATTAAAAGTATTATTTAACCGCTTAACACGTAACCCTAATCTGGTAACGCATTCTTTAGTAATAAATGTGCTCTGACTGCCGCCATCAATCAAAGCACGCGCTTCTTGATAATTCCCGCTAGTATCAAGAACACGCACTACCGCTGTTGACAATAAAACCGCGCGCCTGGCCGTAGTTGCTGAAACCGCATGCAACACGTTAGGCGGTTGAGTGCTAAAACCGCTCGCACTACTTTGTCCCGATGGACCCGCTACCGCTGGCACTAATGCCGGCGTGACTTCCGGGTGACCTCTTGCCTGAGGTCTAACTTGATTTTCGGATTGACGAAAATCAAAATGTAAAAGAAAGTGATGTTTATCCGATTGACATTTATTACAAATCATAGTACTCCGACATTCGTTAATATTATGTCTATTTAAACATCGAAAACATAAATGGTTACTACTTACTAACTGCTTTCTATAAAAAGGTTTTAATTTAATAAATTTATCACATTTACTTAAATGATGTTGTAAGTTTTTACAATAAAAACATTTACCCCCAAACGCATGGTCACCCTGGTTCGTGGTGGCTACATGCGAGTGCAACTTAGTTGAAACGGTTGAAACGGTCGGTTTATTAATATTTGCAGTCTCCAAAATTTGAACATGACGTGTTAAAAAAGCAATAAAATCATCAAAAGTTGGAAGATCCTTTTCACTATATTTATCTTCAAAGTCTCGTTTTAAAGAGGTATCCAATTTATTTAAATTAATATGTAATAATAAGTAAGACCAATGTTGTACCGGAAACTGTAGTTTTTCTAACCCTTTAGTAGTTTCAAGCAAAATATTTAAAAAGTTTTTTAAAGAAGTTAAAGATCTGTTTACACTCGTAATCGCTAACAGAGTATTCAATAAACGATCAGCCTGTAATCGTTTATTACCATATCTGGATTTGAGAATGTCCAAAAGTACCGAATAATTATCCCCAGTAATTGATAAGTGTTGTCCCAAAGTTTTTGCCTCCCCACCTAATGCACCAAATAAATAATACATTTTTTGAGTATCGGATAAGGTGTTATGACTTCCGATGATCGATTCGAACAAATCGATAAAGTGTGCAAAGTCCTCTATTTTTCCGGTAAAAGTAGGTATTTGCACCTTTGGTAATAAAGCATGATGGTTAAAATTGACAGACATCTCTGGGCATTCCTGTTTAATAACATTTTGTGGAAATAATGACAAATATTTAAATTTTACGGCATAATAAATATCCGTAACCGAATTAAACTTTACTTTATGTTCATCGGAATTAAAGTCATCCGACGACTCAGCCTCCATTAAAAGATGCAATTCGACAAACTGCTCATAATTACTGTCTAAATCCGCACACCGCAATTTAAACATTTGTTTTTGTTCAAATGTCACTAATTCACCCTGACAAAGGGCATAACCGGTTTCCAAATAATTAATAACCATATCATATCGCAATTTGTTCATCGAACTTCCCTTAACACCTTTATGAGTAGGCGCCATTTTAAGTTACAGTTTATGTAAGTACCTAAACAAACGAAAGTAAGTCAATAATATAATTCCACCTTTTATTTCTAAACGAAACTAGCCGCTTTTATCCAATTCGTATCAACCGCCAAAGATAACAAACTGGATAAATAGTTGTGGAGGTATTTTTGCCGGGAAGGAAGGAAAGCCTTTTTATGTGTCGTAATATGACAGAATTGTTTTCTTTATTTTTATTAGTGATGTGACGCGCAACTAGTGCTGTGCACATAATGCCGCCACACCACCCCCCCACGGAGAAAGATACACCAAGTACAGTTTAGGAAACAGCAGTATCAAAATACTAATAATGTTTCAAATATTTTAGTTATAGATGCATGAATTAAAAATATTAATGATACAAAACAGGCAAACAATAATAGATAGCTATTTAAAAAAAAATCAATCAAAATTCTTAAATCTAACACGTCTGCCGGAGCGTGTGGTATACGGTTCTTTAATGTTCTCATCTGAAACTTTTGCAGGCACAGGTAGTTTAGATGGTAACTCTTCCTGGTTGAGTGGTAGGGTAGCTTGTTTAAAGGTAGGTAGGTAGTGCTGTTCAGTTTGAATCTGTTCATTATCAATGTGATCTATAAAAGCTGGTTTAAGTCTGTCTACACTCACTACAATTCTGTTGTTTTTTATGGCTAGTGTAAATGTTTTTCCATCATCTGAGCGTTCTAATATTTTAAATGGGCCTGTATATGGCGGTTGCAGTGCGCGGCGCACTGTATCGTCTCTCAGAAAAACATGTGAGGCAGTGGACAACTCTTTAAATATAAAAGGAGAGTCTTTACAGTGTCGAGAGGCAGGCGCTGGGCGGATAGATGACATTTTCTGGCGTAACTGTATCACAAAATCAGCAGCATCTTCAGTTTTTTCTGATATTGAAGGAGGCGTCAACATTTCTCCAGGGAGTCTTAAGGGCTCCCCGTAAACATTTTCTGCGACTGTGGCTTTAAGATCGTCTTTGAATGCTGACCGCATTCCTAGCAAGACCATAGGAAGTGATCTTGTCCATGAATCTTTATGGCACATTAGCGCTGCCTTAAGCTGTCTGTGAATACGCTCAATCATTCCATTTGCACGAGGATGGTATGAAGTAGTCCTAATGCGTTTCGTGGCAAATCGTAGTAATAGCCGGTTAAACAGGTCGGATTCAAATTGGGAACCTTGGTCTGTTGTAATAATTGACGGAACTCCAAAACGAGAAATCCATTCTCTGGTAAAGGTTTCTGCCACTTCCTCTGCAGTGATAGACCGCATAGGCCAAACCTCGGGCCATCTGGATACTCTATCAATTGCAGTTAAACAATATCGGTACTCATTGCAGACTGGTAGTGGCCCGACAATATCTACATGGACGTGCATGAACCGCCCAGATGGCGTGTCGAACTTTCCTGAAGGAGCTGAGTTGTGTCTCGTAACTTTACTACGTTGGCACGCATCACAAGTGCGTGACCAGGTACGGCAGTCCTTTTTCATTGATGGCCAAACGTAACGGTCGGTTACGAGGCGCGTAGTGGTGCGGGCACCGGGGTGACTCAGATTATGTAAATTGTTGAAAGCTGCTCGTCGAAAGGGAGGAGTCAAATAAGGACGAGGCTTTCCTGTAGAAACATCACAATAAATTGTCGTATTTGTACCTGGTGGACTAACTTTAGTGAGATTTAGACTAGAACCAGTTTGTAACAAATTTTCAAGCTCCGAATCTGCAGATTGTGATTTTGCAAGTGCATTGTAATCTTGATCCAAGGAAATGGCATTGATATCGATACGCGACATTGTATCGGCGACGATATTTTCTTCACCCTTAATGTACTGTATATCAGTCGTAAATTGACTAATAAATGATAGCTGGTTTAGCTGTGGAGGTGGTAGCTTTTCTCGTCGCTGTAAAAATGCGTATAGGAGTGGCTTGTGGTCAGTGAATATTGTGGCGTGCTGGACTTCTAGGATATATCGAAAATGTTGGACACTTTCATACACTGCTAGTAATTCTCTATAATAAGCCGGCCACTGTTGTTGCTGTGGTGTAAGTTTCTTGCTAAAAAAAGAGAGTGGAAACCATTGACCATTTATCTTTTGTTGAAGGCAAGATCCAACATGGACACTGGATGCATCAGTGAACAGGCCTAGACTGGCATTGTTCAATGGATGCTGCAATAGCGTTGCTGAGGATAAGCTTTCCTTACAGGCTTCAAATTTTTGGAGTAGTTCCGGGGACCAAGGAAATGGCTTAGCACCTTTGCTGTTTGTTGTAACCAGTGCCTCAATTAGTGGAGCCTGATACTTGGCAGCATGAGGAACAAAACGCCGGTAGTAGTTAAGCATACCAAGAAATCGACGCATGCCTTGAACTGTCTCGGGAGGCGGGAAATCCAATAAGACTTGGATGCGATCCTGAGGGGGGCGTGTACCTTCACTGTTTATGTGATAGCCCAAGAAATTAACTTCGTCTACTCCTAGAATACATTTGGATGGATTTATCACGACTCCGTAATCCTGTAGACGTTTAAATAAGGTTCGAAGGTGTTCCCTGTGAAGAGTCTCATTAGCAGAATGGACGAGGATGTCGTCGACGTAAGGAAAACAGAAATCAAGACCCCGAGTGACCTCATCAATAAATCGCTGAAATGTCTGCCCCGCGTTTCGCAAACCGAAAGTCATAAAAGGAAATTCGAAGAGGCCAAACGGGGTAACGATTGCGGTTTTCGACACGTCCTCTTCAGCGATCGGTATCTGATGGTACGCTTTGACCAAATCGATGGTACTAAATATTTTTGAACCAGAGAGATTATGGGCAAAGTCGTGTATATAGCGCACAGGGTACCTATCAGGTACCGTTCTGGCGTTTAAAGCGCGGTAGTCGCCGCATGGTCGCCAGGTATCGTCCTTCTTAAGAGTCATGTGTAACGGCGATGACCAAGCACTTTTAGATGGTCGAGCTGTACCAGATCTCACCATGTCCTCAAATTCTTTCTTAGCTGATACTAGCTTTTGAGGGGCCAAACGGCGAGGGCGACACGAAATGGGTGGTCCATCTGTTGTTTTAATATAATGCACCGTGTTGTGCTTGACAATTCGAGGCAATCCAGGTGGTCGTGCGATATCTGGGAACTCTCCCAAAAGTTCAATGAAAATGGGTTTTCCAGATGCAATTGTTCGAACACTCGGTTGATCAATGTCGGTAGTGGGGGCGATGGATGATAGTCCTGTAGTTCCATCAACTATCCTCTCATTGCGACAGTCTGGCAATAGGTGATAAAATGCTAAAAAATCAGAGCCAATAATGGCTGAGTTGACATCAGCTATAACGAACTGCCAGATGAAGTCACGGCGTAGACCGAAATTAAGTTTAAGATTGATTGTGCCATATGTCTTAATGCAGCTACCGTTGGCTGCGCTTAAATCATAGCTGGTAGCCCTTCTGCGTGATGGTAGCCAATGATGCGGATAACAACATAGGTCAGATCCAGTATCAATTAGGAAACGGCGCTTGGTCACTTGGTCCGTGACAAACAAGCGGCGGCCAGTGCTATGGCAGTCAGTTGCCGCCATTACTGACTGCTGTTTAAGTTTTCCGCTTTCCAAGTGCACGGGCTTACACACTTAGTAGCCTTATTACCCCACCTACGATGGTACCAACATGTTTTGGGACCACGAGTTGATGATGAGGATCGGTCACGTGGAAATCGATTCTGTCGTCTGGATAGAGCAGCAACCTGGTTGTTTACCTCTTCTAGCTGCTGGGCTATTGAAGCAAGACTCAAACTGTTTGAGGATGTGGCAGTAGTACATACCATAACGGGAGTTGGAGCCAACTCTATAATTTTGTCGGCCAGTTCTGACACTTTATCTAGGTCCAGGTCAGCCTGTGCGGCCAGTATAGCTTGAGCTTGCTGGGGCAGGCGGCGCAACCAAAGTTGGCGTATAATTTTATCATCTGTAAGTGTGCTCCCTGCGAGAGAGCGCAAGTGCCGGAGGAACTGTGATGGCTTTCTATCACCAAGCTCCTCATCACTCAAAAGTTGGTGTACCCGTTTTTCTTGGGAGATAGAAAGGCGCTGTATAAGCACATTTTTTAATTTTTCATATTTTCCTTCAGATGGTGGGCTTGTTATTATATCTTCAACCTCGCTTGCTAGTCTTTGGTCGAGGTGACCAACTACATAATTGTACTTTGTAGTGTCTGTCACAATATTTGCAATTTGGAACTGAGCTTCTATTTGGGCAAACCACATTGCTGGTTTGTCAGTCCAAAATACAGGCAATTTAACAGCTACCCTACACACATTTGATTCTCTCTCCCTTCGTTCAATTTGTTTCTGTAGTTCTGCATTAGCAGCTAAGAGTTGTTGCAATTGTTCTTGCACTTCTTTATTTTCCATTGTGTAAGAGAAAAATAAAATATTTGAATGCTAAAAATTACAAATAACATAGATAAGTAAATGAAGTTATGAATACCACACACTCCGCAGAAAGTAGTAGTCTAATAAATTTATTGCAAGGTAATACAGAAGGTATGTGCTAAAATTAGTATTAGGTTATACACTCCACTTTCCAGAGTTTAGTTATATAAACAAGCTGTTATTTTATAGCTATCAGGTTTACAGAACTGAAATAAAAATAAAGTTCTTAATGTATGCTGCCAAACAACATATGCTAAATAATTTTTAACAAAAATAAATGCAGCTGTATATAAGGGTGATGAAGGTAAATACACAAGGAAGTGAAATGCTTACTCTTACCTATACTTGTGAGTGATGTTTATGCATTGTCTGCAATAACAAATGGTTTACTACATAGCAACACCCTTAGTAAGTGCGTAAACAAAGATTTAGTGTTGCTGATACTGATAGAGGATTTTTAAGGTTTACAGTATCATAAATTTAATTTTAAGATATTTATATAAGACTATACAGGTACATAAAGTATTTCTCAATATTATAAAGATTATGAGTCATATCAATAGGAATTTTTGTTATAAATTAAATATGATCTACTTATGTTACACTCTTCAATATAGCTGGAAAGTTCTTTACTTGTGAGTTAATAGTCACAAATATGTAGGATGTACCACTGATGATATATATTTCAATTCACAATTCATGTACAAGCATACATGCCAAATACCCAACTGCTTGTAAAATGCCACGATAGTTTCACTTTGTTAATTTTCGTCCAGATATACCTGTATAAATACCACTTGCACTAAAACACAATATCTTCCGAGATGTGTGAATAGCAAACTGACCTTGAAGAATACTCTTGCAATCTATGTCAGAACTTGCACGTACTTGTTGGATTGATGAGGGGTTGCGGTACCATCATCGTTGCATCATTGGAATAACGTGGTAATTGGGTTATGGTAATTGCCGGTGAATACTGTCGTCCTAAATATGTGAAGTAGATTTATGCAATTATCTCCGGAGTTCTCAGTGGATGTGCTTTTACGGTTCCTTAAGTCCGTATAGCTAACGGAAAGGCTTTTGTATCCTTGCGTCGAAGGTCACCAGTGTGGAGGTATTTTTGCCGGGAAGGAAGGAAAGCCTTTTTATGTGTCGTAATATGACAGAATTGTTTTCTTTATTTTTATTAGTGATGTGACGCGCAACTAGTGCTGTGCACATAATGCCGCCACATAGTTACGCATAAATCCGCTAGGTGGTAATTACAAGTACAATAAATGCCCGCGCAAATTATTGAACCATGAACCCTGAGGTAAACAAAATGGTCGAATTTCCGCAAAAATTCGCTAGGTGGCCCGATCCCGAATAAATTATAACAATATCAGAGCGCGCGACGCGCGAACAATGAATCTCAAGATGGCCGCTTAATGAATGAATGTGAATTGAATTATGCTTGTCATCGTACATAAATAATTGTATCAATATAGAAAGTTGATATAAGTTTGGGGAAGTTTAATACATAAATAATGTTGAGATATATTATAAAGGATGAGTAAAGTGTATAGTGTGCAGTGCAGTTTTACCGCCAAAAACTGCCGCGTAAACTCGTCTATGTAACAACTTCCAACAACAAAATTAAACTATTTGCTATGAAATTGTATGTTTATAACCAAATTTAAGGCAATCCGTGACGAAGGACCAATGTATATGCCCGAATTTCAAAAAGAATACTTTATGAACGTATCCGGGCATCCGCATAAAAATCGCTGGTTAGCAAATAGCTCAACTTTGTGCATCCGTTGCTGTGTATTTAAAAAGTAATAAATATGAGTACATATAACTTACATAGCACGTAGTTTACATCCGCTAGCACGCTGCACTTTGCACAATCACAGAAAACAAGTCGAAAGTTCACTGGGCCGGCCTTTGATATTGTATTTGTTTTATATTAGAAGTTTAGAAGTTAAGTGTCCCAGGGTTCGAAGAGAAGTGGTGCAGCCGCGCCGTCGCCGCTGCATTTCGCGCGTATTCGGTGTTTTGGGGGGAAGGAGATAGATATATATATACATTACCATAGTAGAAGGAGAAGAGTTATACTATGTAATGAATGAAAGTGTATGTCTGGCAACCATGCTCAAAATTCCCGCTTAAATAATAAACATAAAGATTTGGTCCACACATCCCATTCCTTGTCGAAAACCCGCTTGTACATCCCATACTTTCTCTTCTGTTACTTTCAATACCCGTTCAATTAAGACTTTAGCATACATTTTCCCGACAACGCTAAGAAGGCTGATGCCCCGATAATTTTTACAGTCCTGTTTTGATCCTTTTCCTTTGAAGAGTGGTACAATAACGGCTTTGCACCAATCTTTTGGTACACAGCCACTCTTCCAGCATATGTTAAAAAGGCGATATAAGAGACTTGCGACCAAACCTTGTCCAGCCTTTAGCATTTCCACGGTTATCCTATCATACCCAGCAGCCTTTCCTAGTTTCATACTATTCAATGCTTTCATAATTTCATCCATACCTATACTATCGCTACTTTCTTCTCTATTGTCCTTTTCATCAGTCATACTTTCCACATCCGCTTTATCTTTTTCAAACAATCCTTCGAAATATTCTTTCCAGCGATTCAATACGCATTTTTCTCCTTTCGCAATGTCTCCATTCTTGTCCCTGATTACATTGAGCTCAGACTGTACTGTCTTTCCTCTAGCTCTTTTTATAGATTTCCAGAAATATTTAATGTTACTCTGGAAATCTTCAGAGATTCTTTCATCCAAATCATCTTTTTGCTCATTCTTTTTCTTTTTGACTGTAATTTTAACTATTTCATTCATCCTTTTATACAAAATTTTTGCCTCATCTACATCCTCCTTTTTTGTATTTTTCAGTCTTAGGTCAGTTCTTAAAGCTAACCAATCCTTCCATGCTTTCTTTTTATCATTCACTACACTCTGTACTTCTTTATCCCACCAAATATTCTTTACGCATTTACCCGTTTTTCTTTTAGTTATACCACACACATCAGTCGCAACACCCACAACTTCGGTTTTAAAGGACATCCACAACTCTTCCACTTCGGACACATCATTCATTTCAGTAAATTTTTCTTCTAATTTTGATTTATACTCTTCTTTTACTTCTTCTTCTTGCAACTTTTCAACTTTTATTCTTTCTAGTGTATTATATTTATGTTTATCGGTATGTTGGTGCCTCCAAGTTTTGAAAAGATCTTTTATTCGGCACACTACTAAGAAGTGATCTGTATTGATGCCTGTACCCCGATATGATCTGGTGTCCAGAATGTTTTTTCTTAATCTTTCATCTACTATTACAAAATCAATCATACTTTTCCCTTTCACATTTTCCCACGTGTACATATGTATATTCTTGTGACAGAACATTGTGTTAGTCACGCACAAATTCCATTCTAAACATACCTCAAGCAAACAGTCACCATTCATATTTATTCTTTCATCTCCGTATGGACCTAACACCCTTTCATAACCATCTCGTTTTAAGCCTACCCAGCTATTAAAATCACCTAACATAATTAATTTTTCGTTCTGCTTACATGTAAGCAGCACACCTCTCAAACATTCCTAAAACTTGTCCTTTTCCTCTATGGTTTGTCGGGAGGTGTAAGTCGAGCTCATGTCTGATGGTGCATATGCCCCAACCACAAAAAGCCGAGTCAAGCCAACTTTTAGTCGAATCCATACAAGTCTTGGGCTGACACACTCATGCTCTTTCACACATTCTTCCATTCTTTCAGAGAGAATAAGACCTACTCCTTGACTCCCTCTTTCAGTCGCTTGCACTCCTGACCAATAAGCCGTATACTGACCGTACTTAGTGGTTTCACATCCTTTCCGCTTCGTCTCACTCACACATAATAAATCTATTTTTCTTTCATTCATCATCTGGCATACTTCATCTACTTTACTGTCCATCCCTCCTCTTACATTCAACGTCGCTAAACGGCTCTCCACAGTCCGCTTTTCGCCCCCATGAGAAACGAGACGTGACGAGTTGCGAGCCGCGTCGCCGCCTTGCGGATTATTATTATATACACTATATATTCCATTGCGTGTTCTCATGGGCTTTCTTACACTATATTAATACATATTTAAATACTTATTTATATATTATACATTTTTTTTTTTAAACTAAAACATTATAACTAATTGTTTTAAAGTCTTTAAAAAGAAAAATCACAGCATATCATCGCAGCGACATCAATATTATAAAAAGCGGAGGTTGTGGTTTGAATTATTTGATTAATTGAACTTTTCATATAGAGCATTGCATAAAGTGACATCTATTTTGAACCGACTTCTATTAAAAATGTAGACATCGTCGATTGTGGTTCAGATTCTTGTCCATAAAATTCTTGATAAAGCGACATCTCTTGTACCAAAACGGAAATACTTCAATTGTAGTTTAGTTTATTTAAATTTCTATTACAGCGACACCTCTGGTTTAAAACGTAAACAAAGAAAAGAAATTGCCAATCCGCGAATGTTTGTGTATTTAAATTTCAAAAAGAAACTGTTAATTGTTTACACATAAAACTTCATGAAGAGGTTATATATTCAGCTTTTCACTACTACTTTACTTCACTTGTATTCATTTGTTTATGTGTAATTTAATATATACTATAATTATGTTGTTCGCATTTAAAATCACTATTTAAAAATGTGGAATTTGTTGTCAAACACTAACGACTTTCAATTCGTTAACACTGTATTTTAATTTGAGGATAACACTTGCAGCACTTATTTGTAGATAACTATAGACGTTGCATACTAGTTTGAAAGTATTGGAGTGATTTGAATATTTAAAACAAATTTTTGTTACGGAGACTAATGTGAAACCGCCGCCATCTTAAATGTAAATTTTTCTTTCTTCAAGTAAATCCTAATTACGTCCAATGTATTGGGAGAAGTAAAGATCTTTGGTCATTGCGAGTTGGTCCATGTAAATTGAAGTTTATTGTTTTAGTTTCCGAATTTTAATGTTATTTTCTCGAAAGTATCACCAATAAAAAAAGCATTTAATAGATCCTGTTCACACCGTTTTCCTTTAAACTTTTTTTCAATTCTACCGTTCCGAATATGAATTTGACCTGAAGAAGACGAAAATGCCTTATCTTTAGAAATATTATCTACCTTACTATTAATATTAACAGAAAAACATTTAAGTGAATCATAATAAGTTTTGTAACCCAGGGGCCCAATTCTACTATTTCAATATATTGGCGTAGCACAGATTTTCAAACTACGATGCCATTGCGATAAGTATAAAATTCATATTCTGCTAAATTCATTATATCTTCTCGATATTAGATAGATAACACTTTATTTTTCACTATTACAGAAAACACAGATGAACTTAGAGCCTAAAAATATTCTATGTGTGAAAGGTGTCAAAGGTGGTATACATGTATATTAGAGGATATGCAGCTACTTAAATATATACATACATATATAAACACATACATAAATATACGTAGTACGTAGAAATATCAAACATCAGTATGTTGCAGGCAGTTCTTTTTTGTCATATTTTTAAATATTGTTAGTGATTTAGCTTGTCTAACAGTAACAGGTAACACACGATATCGTCACGGCGGAATATTAAGAAAACAATTAGTACTACCACTAGCAGAAATGATGTTAGCCAAAATAAATATTGAAACGCCATCAACATTTTAAACATTTACTTCGCGAGTTTTAGCTTTTAAACATTTATAAAGAAAAAGTAGCGTGCACACCAATGGATTTAGACAAACCTATGATTAAGACGATAGCGTCCCGCTTCTTTGACGCGGTTACTACTCCTAATCTACTAATACTCCAATTTTTTATCCATACACATCCATAGTTTTACATGGCTGTAACATACACGCATGTGCTTAGATAGACACTGTTTTAAACCAAACAAATAAAAGAGTTATATACAACTTTAGCTTTTTAGATCGCCAAAGAGACAAACCGAAGATGATGATAATGCGGTCCAAAATGTGGAATAAGTTGCAATTTTTTGGTTAATATTAATAAAAGATATCAGCCGTCTGTAATAATTAATCAAGTGCGTCACCACCCGATACAATCCAAATGTCGCTATCAGAATACCCATCTACATAGATCGATCGACACAGCGAATATAAACGATGAAGAACACGATGCATTTTTAGATTTCTTGTTGTTCGGAATTCACGTAAAAGCTACTAAGCCGATTTTGATGTGGTCTTCGCTCATTGAAAGCAATAGTTGTACTTAAAGTCTGTGCTACTTTTGAACTTGAAAATCAGCGGGAATTTTTCGGGGCATTATTTAAAATGGCTAGATTAAAAAAACCAAATTCCAATGTGAAATTTTTCACTGTGTGATCGCAAGTTCTATGTAATAAAATGTGTGATACTTTTTATCCCTGGAATCCTGGGAATCGGGAGGTTTGTAGTTGTTTGGGTGCATAAAAAATAGCTTATTCCGACACAGTCTTCACCACGTTCTCTTTTCAATGATCTGGAACTTTTTGTCCCGGTAATCCCGCGGGAATTACAAATTAATTGTGGACGAAGTCACGGACACATTCTAGAACGAATATTTCAAGCTTGCCTTCAAGGCCAAATCTAAATAGGGGCAAATTTTTTTCAAAAGAATCTCCGTCCAACATTAATCAGAAACGAATCTTACATATTGCACTTATGAGTAATTAATTGTATTAGCCAGAAATGAAATTAGGAATCGCTGTTTTGTTACCTTAATCAATGAAGAATAAATACTAGAATATCGAAACAATTCTCACTTATCTATGCTACTTTAATGGTGACGCAAACACACATGTCACTCATCGCCATAATATTATTCATGAGTCAAAGTAGGCAATAGTCGACTGATTTTAGTTTTTGATTTTAGATTAGATAGAGGTATTAGATAGATAATTAGATATTAGATAGAGTTTGATTTTAGATTTATAGTAATTTTCGTGGATTTTTTTATCCTTTTCAATAGAAAATGTAATACCAAGAATCACCTGTATTAGAAAGAAAAGTATATTTGCTAATGGCGACATGCACAAGATTCAAATTGAATTCAAACGTAAAATATTTATAAGATTCCTATTTATATACACAATAGAGTAGTTGCCAATAAATTGAAAAACTTAATCACCGTAAACATATTTTTTCATAAATGTTGTATATAAAAATACAACATTTATATTACAATATAATCTAAAAAGACTAATAAGTAATTTATATAGAACCTAAATTAACTAAAAGTATTCAAGTAAGAAAGTATCCATTAGCACTTTTATTAATGTCTCCATCACTTTAAACATGAATTAAAATTGTTTTTATCATGACATTTTAATTAAAAATATATGATAACAGTGTTTTTTCATTCCCTCTTTTATTTGACCATTGCTCTAGAATTCCTTGAGAAATATAACATTACCCACAATTCAGTTTGACATTCAATTTTTTTAAGCCGGTTACTCATTAGCGAACTGTAACTGTAACCGGAGTGTTACAGTAACGTGCTTCTAGTGTGTACGCGTGTTGTAGTCTTCGCGTCCATGGAACTGAATATGTCCATCGAACGCCCTCACCCACCGTACTCATTCAGTCGGCTATAACTGTTACCGAACAGATACAGTGTGAGTACGCGATGTCCACATTACTGTGAACGTAACGACAAGCCGGCTCTGATGCAGTGTTCGTTTGGAGCTTGGCGATGTCGGACGAAATGTGTTTCGCGTGTGCAGCATACATACTTATAGACGTTTTACTCCATAGAAAAGGGAAAGAAGTATTCTATTTTTTTTTTCTTAAGTTTTCGCGACTTGTACACATAATAAAACTACGTTTTAACGGTTTTAAGCGCGGTAATTTATTTTATTTAGGTTTATCCGACGTTTCGGCCGCTTTTCAGTTGCCGTGGTCACGGAAGATAAAGATGACATTTGTCAAACGTGTATTGTCAAAGTTTTTATTCAGCCTACCGCCAACTTGTTCATTTTAATTATTTAGTTTTAATTTTGTTTATGGATATTATTTACTCTATGGGAGCCCAATCTAATTTACCACCGCTTCACAACATGTTGTGGCTTGAAGAGAAGAAGCGGCGCAAGAAACTCTTCAGCAAACATGCCTAGTTCTAAAAATTTTTTATATAATATTAAAATGAATGGAAGGAAAAAATAAAAGAAATTATTAGTCAAGTTGGTTTGTTTCGTTGCACGCAGAAAGAGAACGAACGAACGAAACGTCGGATAAACCTAAATAAAATAAATTACCGCGCTTAAAACCGTTAAAACGTTGTTTTATTATATTCTACTTTTTCTTTAAAAAAATCAACAAATCAGTGGTCATTACAAAAATTCAATTCTCACTCATCTGGAGAAGAATACCTATATTCGCAGTGTCGACGTCCACGAACGCACTGCGAGCTTCCTTTGATTCGCGTCAAAAACCGACATCCATCGGCTCGCTGCGTGCCGTTCGCGTACAGCTTGCGGCAGACTCGCGTACCACGTACACACTATGATTTACGGTTACTAAACACAGTTACGGTTACAGTTCGCTAATGAGTACCCGGCTTTACATGTCGTCTCATTTATATCTCGTTTTCCTCTCTTATATTATACTTACATCGCCATCCTTCTCAGAGTGACAGTGTATGTAAAACCTTGCAGTTAGACTTCTCTTGACAACATAAATGTATGACCGTAAAGTACAGATAGGTTATCTTAGAAACTAAGAAATTGAATTACGTGATTACAAACACATACTAAAGATGACGTCTGTAACCATTAAAATTATCTATAAGCCGCATTATCAAATACAAAATCAATTCAAATTACTAGATTATCGAATGTGATAGGTATATATAAATAGAATTACGAAATGCATCTGCTAGTCCTGCAGTCACCATGAAGTCGTTTGTCGCCGTGCTCCTTTTAGCAAGCTTTACCTGTGCTGATGTGTTAAGACCCTTGAATGACAACACTGCTTTTGGATACCTGAAGAACTATGGCATCCCTGAGGGTGAAAGGATTCGTAAAGCTGAGGAGCAATATTTGAGCAATTCGAGAATCGTAGGGGGAGTTCCCGCCGCTCTAGGACAATATCCGTATCAGGTACATTATTTTTTAGGAGAACTAAAAACGTGAACTCGGTACATCCTGAATTATTATAAAGCAATAATTGTTATCGGTATTTTAATTATTATTTTTAATTAAAATAATCCTTCAGACGAGACGAGCTTCGTTTTTCGGATTTGTGGTGTTAATGTATCTTATGCCTTCCGTCAGCCGCGCGGGGGATCATGCGCGGCCGGTGTGTGGGGCTCCCCGACGCCGGTTCAATACGACCGGCTGCCGGTATACCCACTAAAACCCCATGGGAGCCTTCCTTCCGCCTAGCGCCGGGGTCGCGGTACATGCGTGAGCTTAACCCGCAACCCCGGCAGCGGCCGGCCGCCTCGTAAACAGAGGCGGCCTCTCCTGTGTGCGGGCCGGGGGAGATGGTGGTCCCCGGCCCTGAGAGGGACGCGCGGCTACCTCTCGCGCCCTCTCGCGGCATTAGTGCGGGCGGAGGTCTATGTTGATCCCCCAGACCTCGACGCCCGCTGCCGCCGGGAGGGGGAGGCTGCAAGGAATACTCCTGCGCCATCACCCCTCCCTCTCCTTCCTCCTCCCCCCGCCGCCTCGCGCACTCAGCAGCGTCAGCGGCGGCGGGGGAGTGTCTTCGCGATGGGGGGGGGGAGGGGGAGGCTGCGGAGGATTTCTCCTGCGCCATCACCCCTCCCTCTCCTTTCTCCCCCTCCGCCGCCTCGCGCTCGTAGCAGCGTCAGCGGCGGGGGGGGGGCTTCGCGGCGGGGGGAGGGGGAGGCTGCGAAGGATTTCTCCTGCGCCAACACCCCTCCCCCCTCTTCTTCCACCCCGCCCCCCCACCGCCTCGCGCAATCGGCAGCGTCAGCGGCGGGGGGGGCCTCGCGATAGGAGGGAGGGGGAGGCCGCGAAGGATTTCTCCTGCGCCATCACCCCTCCCTCTCCTTTCTCCCCCTCCGCCGCCTCGCGCTCTAAGCAGCGTCAGCGGCGGGGGGGGGCTTCGCGATGGGGGGAGGGGGAGGCTGCGAAGGATTGCTCCTGCGCCAACACCCCTCCCCCCTCTCCTTCCTCCCCTTTTCCCGTCGCCTCGCGCACACAGCAGCGTTGGCAGACGGGGTCGGGGAGGATAGGTCGCCTGTCAGGAGGGCGGTGGTGGGGTGGACATCACCACCGCCGTCCTTGACCATCGGAAAGGAGGGGCGTTTGGGGAGGAGGTTTGGTAAGGAAGGGCAGGCATTGGGATTTGGAGGCGGAAAGGTGGGACACCACTGTCACGGAGCGAAGGGGGGAATGTGACAGTGGCCGCTCGGGGCCCCGGGGACGCATCCCCTTGTACCGCTACCTGGTCGGAGAAGAGACCAGGGCGGCACCCCCTGGGGGAATGTATCTTATGCCTATCGTAACCGACTTTATTATTTGCAAAAATGCGCTTGCATCTTGGGTAGATCACAACATCATTAAAATAATTATGATTTATTGTAACTTATGTTCGAACTCTCAAGTATTTACATTTGTCGTCTAGACGAATGCATCACTCTTTATAGAGGTATATACAATATACTCTTTGTGAGACACTGAAACATAAAGACCTTTATTATCCCCGCAAACTGCTAATGCGCTGGAACCTTTTTTTAATTTTTTTATTGCAGGAGTTCAGCAGACAGGCAGATGGCCCACTTGTTGGAAAGTGGTTACCGTCGCCTATGGACATTTGCAACATCAAAGGTGCTACAAATGCGCTTGTCAAATTAACATACACGTGACGTTATCCGCAACTCGATATATACTCGGCCAGTGATGCTAACAGTACTGAGTGTTCGGCTACGGTTACGTCACCAAAATGGCGGCCAGGCGCACTAGCAATTTGCGGGGATAATATTTTGCGTGTCTTTCTCATACTACTTCACTAGTGCATTAATATGCACTTGTGTATTAGTATGCACTAGTGCATAAGGCAATAATAGTTTAATGCCTTATTTTTTAAGCACATATATAACCGTTCATCGCTGACGTAGTTATTCTGGTTTGCGGTTGTTAGTTGTCAGCATCATAATCACAAAAGAATCTGTGAAAGTATAATTAATTACCTTCGAATTATTCACGAGTGCGAAACAAACATCGAGATTTACCTAATATGTTTTTTGAAAATTATAGTTCAGTATTTTGTATATTGAATATATGTACGTACATACATTAACACAGCACAATGTTTTGTATATTGTGTATATTGAAAAGTATAGTTTTAATTATTGCAAAATAATTAGAGAATATTAATATTATCCTGTCAGTTTTTCACAAAAGTAAACATTGGTATTTTTTTTAAAAATATCTTCATTTATGTATTTACTGTGATTTCTTTCTTTCATCGTAAACATAATAATTGTCGTGTATTAATAAATACTACTAAAGTAAATCACCGTAATATTTTTGATTTACTTTTTCTCTTTCAGGCAGGCCTCCTGATTTCTATCATCGGTCTGACTGGTACAGGAATTTGCGGAGCTTCACTCATTACTCCTAACAGACTCGTGACAGCAGCTCACTGTTGGTTTGATGGTGTAAATCAAGCATGGCGTCTGACCGTAGTCCTTGGTACAGTCACTCTGTTTTCCGGTGGTACCAGGGTTGACACCAGTGTTATTGCCTTACACCCTAATTGGTCTCCTCTTCTAGTCAGGAATGATGTTGGAGTTATCTATCTACCTAATCCGATTATATTCTCTGGTAAGCTCAAGAGCTATTAAATAAATGTGTTATTCAAATGTTTCACTAAGGTTACTTAGTAATATTAAACACAATCTAAAACTAGGTTAGGTAAATTTAAAATGCTGGCCCCCTAATTCCACAGTAGATGGCATCGGTTGTGTAGTCCGTCAGAAAAGACTGAGCGAGACACTGAATAAGTATGTAAAAAAAGACTCCGTCATATAACCTGCGTGATGCGGTTGTCAAAGCAAGTGGTATTATCATTCTACCTTAACTATAGTGTAATAAGAAAACGACTCACAACTAGTCATGGGCAGATTTTAAGTTAGCGATAGTCAAAACTGTAGTAATAAAATTTGTAAATGTTGTTACTTTGTAATTTCTGAATAAACTAATTAATTTATCACGATAACATAAACCTAGACAATTAATATGCATACATTATAACATTAATTATTATAAATTAATTTAGTCTGCAAACAGCGGTAATATTAATTAAGATTATATAAGTATATATAAAGTTATAATATAAAGGTATGTTATATATATATATATATATATATATATATATATATATATATATATATATATATATACAAGTTTAGTTTTTATTGGTGGCAGTTGCTTCTTCCAAAAAACGAAACTCGATGATGTGGACTGTATCACTTATTATTATGATTTTTAATTTAATCAATTTAAAATTATACACGAACGAACAGTCGTAGAGAGAATAGAGAGTGGCATATTCCCTCCGACGCCTATCTGCTAACTGCGTGAGCTATGGGCGTCAGCGGTATGTGCGGCGCGGAGGTGTGCTCCAGGGGGCAGGTCAGGGGGGGGGGGCGCTTTGTGTCCGCAACAATTTTTTATAAGATAAGAGATTATAAGACATTCGGCCCCGAAATTGGACATAGAAGGAGGTAAAAAATCAAAAGGACCATTTTAGAAAAAGAGAGCAGAAATCGCGCTTGCCTTTTATTAAGTATTTTATATTCGTACGTTATAGAGCCATGCTGGAATCTATCATCTTAATTCTAGCTCTTTGAGCCAGGTAAAACGGTTAACCTTGAGCTTCGCACGATTATGCTTCGTACGATGATTGAAGGTTTCAATGGCCCAGTCTCCCTCCTTCTTCCCCTCGATCTCAAGCAACCTGACTGATCTCTCTTTCCCATACTCGTATTCCACCCTTCCTATCGCTTCCCCTTTATCATACCCCTCTTACCGCATCCTAAATAAAGATTTGCAATGCGTTGGTTTCGCCCTTGGTGATCAAGGGTCTCTTGGCGACGTTAATCACTTTCCATTAGGTGGGCCATCTGCTTGTTTGCCAGATAGGCAATAAATAAATAATAAGTAGTTTTAATTATGCATGTCCAAACATATCAAGTAATTAACCACAGACACTAATTTAACAAAACTGGCTAGAGAGTTTTTAATTGGGTTGGATCAAATATAGTCAACTGCTAAATTCGATGTTTGTCTTTAATAACACTGATGTTCATATATTTGATTTTATTTTCAGCTACTATTAGCCCTGTCGCCTTACCTGAAGGCTCTGAACTATTCGAAGACTTTGCTGGAAACAGTGCTATCGCTTCGGGATTCGGATTAACTAGTGATGGTATGTTTTGTGGTATTATTCTAAACTTAAATATTGCTCAAAGATATTATGTTTGAAAAAAATATACTTAGCTTTAAACTGAGCGCATAAAAGAAATGAAGTCACAGTTATAATATATTGTGTATAAATCGGGTACCTAGATGACACGTATTGCATTTTTTTTAAATATTTGTACATGTAAATGAATAGGCGATAAAAATAATTGATTATTTTCAAACAATAAAATTAATAAAATAAGCTATTTTACTCTTTTTGCTTCTACTTACTTACATAGGACATCATAAGTATACGCTCGCATAAAATCTATGAGGCTTTGACGTTGCGGAAGTTGATAAAAATATCTCAATTGATTTAACATTATTGGAAATTGTGACTTTTATTATTTGAACTGTGATAGACTTTTTAAATACTTATTCAGAGCCACAAAGCTTAGATTAGTTTAGAAGATCCTATTGAAAAATATAAATATTCATTTTCTATTGGTAGCTTATCCATTCTTTTAACTTATCATTAAAAATAAACTTCGATAAGACACAAATTTAAATTAAACTAGAAATTTTAGTACTAGACCGCTGTCAGGTTGGACTGTTCCCAAAAAAATGGCCGCATTATCTCGTTGAGTGGCTGGGGTGTATAATAGACTAGTCACGTTAAACAGACTTATCGTCGGTAAAAAAATATCATTACCTTTTATGTAGTATAAATCAAATTTGAACTAGTAGTAAGGCAAATTACGGGAAGCAACAATTAGAAACCCGGTCTTATAAGATATTTTTAATATACATTTGTATAACTTGATTTTCAGGTGGCAGTATCAGCACCGCTCAGATTCTTAGTCATGTGAATTTGAACGTTATCACAAACAGCGTCTGCAGCTATGCCTTCCCGCTTATCATACAGTCATCCAACATCTGCACAAGTGGTATTGGTGGAGTAGGTACTTGCAGTGGTGACTCAGGCGGCCCTCTTATCATAACAAGGAACAACAGGACTATCTTGGTCAGTATTTTTTATTACAATATAGAAAAAGAACACTGTAGGTCTGTTTTAATAATTATAAAGCAAGGACATGTGACGAGACAGGCCAAAACAGTGACAAGATTGTATTGCGCATATTTCGTAGTATTGTCATTGCTTGCAGTTTAAAGCACAAGTTTAAAATCATTCTAACTCAAATTATTCATATTAAATTTTCCACGGCGGGATTATATCAGAATTTTACAATGTCATAAATTTCATATTCCATGATCTTCATCAAACTATAAAAGGTATGTTCAATCAGCCAATTATTACGACGGCAAGTGAATATATTTAAACTACTGGAATGTTTGTCATTTTTTGGTTTGTTATATGTTATATGGTCGGACCTATAACAACAATCGTTATTGAATGATAATCCTGTAATGTTTAACTAGAGCATTGATGATTAGTTTAACCCCAGAAAACATTGTGAATCTTTAATTTAACGTAATTTTAAGTTAAAATATTTGAAAATCGAGAAACGAGCTGAAAGCTCAAAATTACAGGAATGTGATTCTGGAAAATATCTGGAGATGGCGTAATTTTTAACTGACTTTTATTTTTAGCTATCAGCTTGAAAACTTGAATTCTTTTATAGTTATTAAGAACAAATTTTAAACATTTTTCAAAAAATTTAATGTATAAACAATTAAAAAATACATCTTTAACAGTAAGCAACATTATAAGAAACTCTTTGTACTAAAGTAAGTAAGTACTACAACTTTACGTTGAAATAATAATGCTATGGTATGATAAATCATTTTAAATACTATAATAGTCTTTCGCTTGATATTTAATTTCAAAATTAATTATTAGATATAACAGTAATCCGCAATGATGCCATCTACGGATATCACTTTGAACGAAATTTGCGATCATCTTCATAGTGCTGACATCTGTGACTACTTTTTTAAAATTGTTTCGAATTGGACGTTAGTTGAAAGGTTTAAGTATTTATCTATACTATACCAATAACCATACCAACTCGTGGTAATAGAAAGATTGCATGGTCGCAAATACGGAATATTAATCATATCTCCATGTCTGTCTGACCATTTTGCTCTTAGACTACTAAATCCATTTTTTTAAAACTTGTAAAAACGGTGTGTTCTACATAGCTGCATAATGGTGTAAACTCAAAAAGCTAAAATTTATAGATTCATGTAACTGACGGTTGAAAACATTTTTTACTGAACATAGGTTTTAGGGAATCGGTAGTAAAATTGTTATAAGATACGGTCTCGGCAAAAGTTGTACTGCCCTGGAAAAATTAAAGTCTAGCATCCGATTTCAGCGCCACCTATCAGGTCTAATTGTGAACCTAAGCTACTCCGGGACCCAGTCAAATGCACATAAAATCTCATCAAAATACCCTAGAACCCGATTCCAGCGCCAAGTATTTTGCTTATATTACATTATTGAAGTTCTAGTTGGGATTCGTCTTTTTTATATAGCCTATATTAATTAGGGATAATGTATCATTAGAATGGTGAAAGAATGTTTGAAATTGGTTCAGTAGTTTTTGAGTTTATTTGTTACAAACATACTTAGTTTATTACATTAATATTGATAACATAGTTTCTTGATTATTTTTTTATTTAAATCAATATGTGAGAGGAATATATTTTAATCTAAGCTCCTAAATGCCAACTACCTACTTTTTAATTTCTGAACACGAAAAACTCAAAAAGATAAAGAGCCTAAAAGTACTTTGAAGCAAGGTTAATAAAAAAAATCCTGTTGAATACATTTTCAGAAAATATGTAGACTATCAAGTATTTTTGATTCTTTTTGGAGTATATAACCAAATTACAAAAATAGTGGAGGTCCCTTATTATGGAACCTTGCAACGTGTATGGTACGAAACGCACTTCTTCGATCTTCTTTTACTTTTTGTATTTAATAATATTTTTTTGCTATCTCTATTTTATAGATTGGTGTGACATCTTTCGGATCAGCTCTTGGCTGCCAATCCAATATACCCGCTGCGTTTGCTCGGGTTACGTCCTTCGTGAACTTCATTCTACAACACGCAGTCTAGATGAATACAGACTAAATTGCTTTTTGAATTCTCAAGTGCAATCAATAAAAATAATTATAGTTTCAAAAATGAATTTCATTTATTGAAATACTGTTCCTTACTACTTAAACATTATCTAACTATCATCATTTAAATAATCCATACTATGGGCATGCCAATTGACTTGGTACAAAATTCAAGTCATTTTTATTTATTGAGAAAACTAACAGAGAATACACAACTATAAAATTAAATCATTAACAAACAATAAAATACCAAACATAAAAGTCAATAAAAACAATTCTTAGCAAAATGCAACTTTTGTTACACTAACAATAGAAAAGTCGAATTAAAATAAAGAATAACGTGGGTTTTGTTATTAATAATTTTGTTTTCATGATTCAGAATAATCTTTTTTCATTCAAGTATTCATTTAGGAACATGAACATTTAAGGATAATTTTAAATTGTTATTATATATATTTCCATTGCTTTGATCAATAATTTTTGACTTCATGCGAAATAGAAATTACAATCGTCAAAAAAATACCTAGGCTTTAATATTACAGGATAGCTACACATTACTTTTCTCCAACTTTTTGATTTTTATTGAAGTGAAACTTCTTTAGAATCATTGTGATTGGAAACTCGATGAAACGAAAAAGAAACACTAAAGAGAAATAAACACAAAAATCTTATGAGATAGAATATATTGTATTTACAAATTAAAACACTAAGCTCATAAAGATGACTTAGAAATATTCTGAAGTTATTCGCTAATACTGCATATTTGGTGAATAAATGAATGAAAACACTTTATTGCTCACCAAAAATTAAAACTACCTTCTTGAAACTAAGTACAGTAAATATTGAACACACACAACAATTAATATTGAACATGTTTTAAAGTTTAAATATATCACATCGATATAGGCTACGTTCCACACGACGCTCACAACGACCACGTTCACGACCGCGATTTGTACTGTTCTACATACTTGTGAGCGTTACAATAATATACTCTAGTGTAAGGAATTATGGAGCGTTGATGTCATTATCAACAAAATACACAAATGTCATTGATTGATTTAAAAATTACGCCTTTTTCTATGTGTAGAGAAATGTGTATGGAGAGAATTAATGCACTGTGGTCAACGCCCGCTTCGACAGACCTCTTATCATTCATCAGGTCGTTGTGAGCGCTGTGTAATTGAAAGTAATTACGTCATCAGCCTAAAGAGATAGCAGTATTTTTGGGATTGAAAGCTTGAAGTCATGATCAAGTAGTATAATTAGAAATGTATTTTTTTTACTAAACTTAAAGTTAACAGTATTTTTCTCAATATTTAATAGACTTTTTATATCTAAATTGAAAATACGGATTGAATTTAATCCGGTTTGCATTACTTAAATTTAAATTAATTTAACCTAAATTTAAAACCAAGTTAGGTATAAACTAAAATTTTATGAATATTTCAATAGTAGTAACTTAAATTCTGAACGCCAGTTTCTTTAGGATGTGCAATTTCAATGAATCAAGCCCTGAGCCGCCACATCAGCTGGAACATCGTTAGCAACAACTTCTCTAGTGCGACATTCAAGTTGTTCCTCTAGCCAAATAGTACCTGCAACAGAGGCATAGCAGGCATTGGGCACTGTAGAGGCGACTCCGGAGGACCACTTGCTGTTTGCTGTGGCCATTCAAGAAGTGACGGATATATTTTAGTTCATCTTCTTCTTCTTCGGCCACATACGCTCGGTTTCATGATTATGTTTCCGGATCAGGAATTCAGATTTGGAATTCTGTGACACTAGTGCAAACGTCCGGTTGTTTGTATACGGAACGCACGGCGAAAGTTTCGAACCGAACGTTCGGTTCTTCCGTTCGGAAAAAGTAAGAATAAGTTGAATATTTTGTACATAAGCAGAGTATTCAAGTTTCCGGACCTGAATTCCTGACCCGGAAACCTAATCAGGAAACCGAGCGTATGCAGCCAGCATTACACTTACGTTATGAAGTGGTTGTACAACATTAAGTATTAGAGTTATTTTAACATTTAAATCTTGTAGAATCTTCTTAAGTTTTGCGACTAGCATACATGATTAAACTACGATTTAACGGTTTCAAGCGCGGAATTTTATTTGATTGTCATTAAATAATTTCGATCACAGCTACCGAAAAGTGGCCGAAATATCCAAATAAAAATCAACATTAAGTCGTAGTTTTAATTACATGAAATCTTACCTTTGGGACTGATTCCAGTCTATATTTATGTTTATTTTATTATTTTGCATTTTGGTTTAGCATTGTTTGTGTCTGGCACAGATAAATAAATAGTTACTACGTAACTTAGGCTGCCAAACTGGACTCTCCCGTTTTCGCCAGTGTCACTTCCTTCGTATGTTTTTTTAACCAACACATTTAAAACCATATCAGCTGTTACAAAATATCTAATGGAATGCTCCGGTGGTTCGGACATGTGGAAAGAATGTATGATGAAAGAATGACTAAACAGATATACAATGCAAAAGTGGATGGACGCAGAGGTCGCGGAAGGCCACGACACACCTTCCATGATCAAATTGATCGTGTATTAGCAGAAGGTGATGTCGAGAGCCTTAAGAATAGACGAGCGTGCATGACAAGAGCTATGAATGTCAAAGAAGCAAGTGAGGTGTGTAAGAATAAGCCTGTATGGCACTCTGTTGTTCGTGCCTAATCCGCAAGGGACCTGACGTGAAGTTATGATGTATGTACAAAATATCTAATGTAAAAAATGAAATTTATGAGACAATATAATTACAACTATATTTTTACTATTGAAAATGTATGTAAAATAAAAAAAATAAATACCTATAAATAATTAGAATAGCGTCATAATTTTCATACTAACCTAATACTGTAATTATCATGTGATTTTTCTACAAATAGCGAAGCATGATAAAGGTTACAAGAATCCATAAAGATAAAAGGCAAAATTGTGTGGAGAAGCCGTGCGCGTATATAATAAAATATTTTATTGTTAATCAAAAAACAAATGTACATACTTAAAGATGGTTTCATTATAATGTGAAAAAGAAGCCTGCATACTACTTAACATCCAATAAAGACTTAAAACACCATAGCATAATATGTTAATTAAACTCCAACAACGTTTATTTATAAAACTGTCATTAGATATGAAGCTCGCATTTATCTCAAGTAGTGAAAGATTTATTTGCCACCGGTATCACAGTTACATTTTGTACGGAAAGCAATACATAAGATTTACCTTTCAAAGTAATACAAACAAAACGATCTTATCTCAGTTACAGAATTCTACGCATATAAAATTCACTCACTGTCTCAGTTATAGAGGTAATTATGACGATAAATCGAAAGAACAAATCCCAGATATAGAGGTACGCTTCGTCCCACTAACAGGGGTAATTCAGTTCCAAAGTGTTGGGACCTCAGCATCAGTTCCAATTATGTAGGTTTATCACTTATCCAGGTCCCACTTAATCAAGTTTCACTATATCATCACACTTTAATCTGTTCTATTCTCACAAGTATTTGTTTTATCAGGTCTACTCTACATACTACGCTGTGAATAGTGCTAAATAAAATAGCAATAAACTTTGATTTATAGTTTTGTTCATTATTACGTGAATTTCAGACCAAGTATATAAATGGACAGAACATGAAAAATTTACAACACATCTCTGTTTTATTTAATTATGAAGGTTTCTGTTGCAATATTTTTTTGTTTCCTTGTAATAGCTCTTGCCGAAGATATCAATCAATTTCTTGATAAAACTGATCATGATGTAAGAAAATATAATTGGTCTCTGAATGTAGAAACTGGGACAACGGACTATGAGCTTCTCCAGAGGAGGATAATTAATGGTTCGTTTGCTGAATTAGGCCAATTTCCTTACCAGGTATGTTGCATTTTAATTGATTTTTAACTAAACTGACATTGCGGAGTGTATTACCAACTTAGTTCTCTATTTCTAGGGCGATAGTCTGATTTGATACGCCATTATTACATAGTATATATGTTACATACATATCACTTTTATATTTTCACATTAAAAATTATTTATATATTACTTTTAGTACTATTATATTCTGTGTATTTTAGGCTGGCCTTTTGATCCTCTCATATGACAGCTTATTTCAATACAGTCTGTTGACATGCGGTGGATCACTTGTAACTTCCACCAAAGTATTAACTGCTGCTCATTGCTGGTATGGTGCAGAATATCAAAGCGAAAACTTGACCGTTGTCCTTGGTTCTTTGAATATCAACTTTGGAGGAATTAGGATTCAAAGTAGGCATGTGGTCACCCATCCATACTGGAATCCCTACACTTCAAAAAACGATATCGCTGTGATTTATTTACCATCAGCTGTTCCATTTTCTTGTAAGTATTTAAATGATTAATTGTAATGTCTTTCGGCAAATTTGGTTGTCTTACTTTTCATTTTTATTTTTATCTAAAAAAATCTACGTTTTATATAACTACTAACTAAATACGAGGTAGATATTTAAAGCTGAATATCGCTTGCAATGAACACCTGAAGGTCGCTGCTTTCAGAATTTTTGCATTAGATAAAAGCTGCCAGAACAGACTTATTAACCATTGAACACATGATTAGCAGTTGGTACATCATTGAACAAATTATATATCAATAGCTCCTGGCTGTCGCCGGTCGCTACCCCGGTATGCTTGTTTCGCTCACTTAGCTGGCGCCTTTTAGCAGCGCAACCTATTTTTCATCATTAAAGGAAATATTCATTTCTATTTGTTTTATTGCTAAGCTGGTAAACAGGCAGACCCCGTCTAATGGAAAATGATTGCAATACAACAACAACGTGTGCATGTTTGCTATATATATATATATTGTTGTATTTAGAAAAATAAGGGTTGTATTTAAATTTATATAAGGTGGTATTTAAAATATAGTGGTTGCTTATAGGCAGAGGTGATTATTGAATAAAACCATATTTGCTCAGTTACGTTGCTTTATTTCCGTATTCGATACGGCACCCCAATATCCGGAGATTAAAACCTCCGTTAAACAATTAATGTAAGAAAGGTTTCTTATAATGTTACGTTTACTATTAATGTTTCTTAAATTAGAGCATGAAATTGAGATTTCAGAACTTTGCTATCGCTTTCAAGATGAATATAGTATCTCAGGCATGGAATTCGGTCTAAGACCACAACGTATGGAGTAGCTTGGGAGTACGTTAAGACACGATACCTTCTTAACGGCCTTGGTTAATGTGATTGATAATTCTGGGTTTGAGCGCCACTGGTTGTAGTAGTATAAGCTGGCAACCAGTCCAGCCTAGGGGACACGTCTGGAAATGTGGAGCGGGGTCGCCTACCTCTCTGAGTGCCACGTAACGTGAGCCCCGTATGTAGCTCCCACTGAAACGTGCGAGAAGATGTTTTCTTTTAATTACCGAGTTATAATAAGATGAAACGGTCGGCGACGGGTGATGATGCATAGGCGAGTCCAAGCTCGTCCTCAGAGTGTCCTGATGGAATAGTGGATACCAGGATACGCTTGCCCAGTCGCCTGGTGCGTTACCTATGAGTATAGTACTCGTTTCACAATAATTTGGCGTGATCATTAGAACCTCTAAACTTGACTATTTCCAACGAGACGATTTTTACGATATAGAAACTATTAGGAAACTGCAAGGTTACTAACCTATGGGGAAATTAATTTATTTCTATCGGATCACCGGGGCTTCCGAAGCATGCCCTGCAGGAAGACCACTCGTTCCTACGATGGTACACCATTCTGTAATGAATGCAGATCTATACCATTTGACGAATGAGTACGATGCTAGGATCGTGGAAAAATGAACCAAGGTTACATACCTATTTCGATAAATTCACTGACTCTAAGAAATGTGCTTGTACTTAAAAAAAACCAACACTTGTGTTCGACCGTCTGGTACTACTTGGAGAGAAGGAATGACGCGACGACCGAAATTCCTACGGCTTATTCGAATGCCATTCACTTTGAATAGCGGCCATTTGTGTCGTCACGTCCTTTGGATTTTTACCTTCTAGAATTTCTAAAAGGTGGATCCATTTACGCGACTTGTGCCCGTCAGATGTCGTTGCCGTACTTCCGTTAGCCCTCAGACAGAGCTAACGCCTCCCTAATGTGTCCAGCCTGGAACCTCTATCCACGTCTAGAAATTGGATACTATTACCGAAGTTGTCTAGATCTTAATTGATTTTAAAAATGAGGTTCCAAGGGTTATGAACAACGACATCTGACGACACGCTACAGCAAGTCTTAGTTGCTATTCATATTGAACAGTATGACTATTCTAATGTAGGTGGCTAGAAACACGCCAATCAACACTAGATGGCAGTACCTGTTTTCAAATTACTATAAGTGCTGTATTTTCTACGTAACAATATATATATATATATATATATATATATATATATATATATATATAACACTGAATCATAGAAGTGTATTTAAAATTTTCCAGCCACTGTCGCTCCTATCGCATTACCTTCAGGATCTGAGCTCAATGAAGATTTTACTGGGTCAATGGCGATCTCATCTGGCTATGGTCGTATAGTTGATGGTATGCATGAACTCGTAAATTATATTTCACTGGGAATATTAAACTAGTGGAGATAATTGTTTTCACACTTTTGTTTGTAACAAAATGATTAAGTTTCGCACACTATATTTATTTTTTATTTTCTAAAGGTCGTCTGGAGGAAATTGCTAGTATAATGTTACGATTGCGGGACTCGAATTAAAATGCCGTTGGAGTTACTATAGAATTTAATAAAACTATACAAACACGTATAATAAATGTACAAATATAACTGGATGCAACCAGTACAAACTGCACGATTCAATAACACGCGGAAAGTCCGTCAGTATATCGCTTATCCCATGTACGTTCTACTCGTAACGTAATCCTCTCTTGACTGCCTGACCCCCCTGCATCGCGGCATCGGGCATCATTTCATACTAAATGTACTAAATTGTACAATACAACGATGGACCGCGTGGACTGAGGTTTCCGAGAAACCGTAATCTGCACACCTGCGACGGGTAAACAAGTACAATAACAATAGGCTATTGTCTAATTTCAAATGTTAAACACGAAGTAAACAATAGAAGTTCAAATGCGGGAAAAGTAATAAACCAGGTTTATGGCAGGCATAAATAGTTTTTGGCATGTAACTATATTGTACAGTAGAGTTTACACCGCGGTTCAAGCTCTGGTGCGTTCTTGTTTAAAGAGCAGGCGTTAATACAGGTTACATTGTACTAAATTTTTATGTTAGTGGTATTTGCACCCGGAAGATTAATTTCACTTTATATTGCAAACTATCCCATCTCCTGTCACGTTTTATTTTAAAATAAATAAAACGCGATCAAAATAAGGATAAGAAAATGAATTAATTTAAAACTATTATTTTTTTTTAAAGAAAATAAGAGGGTAAAAAGTGGGTTCGTGCCAACCAACGTTCGTGCCAACAAAAATCAGCTTTCCTGGCTAGTCTTGGAATAGATACTCTCCTACGATTCCTTGCAGTATGCTGGACAGCACGGCACTCCTTATTCGCAACTTCTAATACATGAGGCTCAGGTACGTCGACGGAGTAAATTTTAGAGAGAGTGGGAGGAGATCACTCCCAACCAAATTCTCAGTATGGGAATAATGAGCACTTGTATTAACAAGAAAATAAATAATATTTACAAGTTTAGTATGTATTAATACTAAGATATTAGAATAATATTTTTCAAAATATGTAAAAGTTAAAATACGCAATCTCATCTATGAGCCAATACAAATAATGTTTTTTTTCCTCTCCACCGTCATTCAGTCATCTATTTTTTGTTCACCTTACGACGTTCCTTTACGTGTATCGAATTATAGTAAAACATGGTAGGTGACTTTTAAATTATATTATATTTAATTGATATTCATATATTTTATTAATTATATGTATTATTTTAATTTAAATATTTATAGTTTTAATTATATATAATTAGTAAACAACGATTGTTAATAGTTGTTTTACACTCCCGGCACGAGTAATATTCATGTCCACACATTTAAACAAAATTACAGCAAATCCGACCCAGTATTCGTAGTCCTATTCCGTGAAAGCTTAAAGGAAAGGTATATCGAGTTACTATCGCATTTTTATAGACGATAATTTATTATATCTATAGACTTGATAAATTATTAGTCTCATCCAAACGTTCTTCCTATTTCAAACTGTCCTAGTTTTATTTATCCCCCGTCTATGAAAACTACATAAATCACAAAAATCCTATCGTACTTTTTGGGGTAACCTTTACATTAATCTATCCCAAAATCTGTCCCATTAACCGGGATAAAAAGTATCCCTTGTCCACCCTCGGTATTAAAATTATAACTATAAATGTAAAAGCGTAACAATCGAATAGACAAATATATTTTTATTCCCGAAACTATCCCATTTTTCGGGATAAAAAGTATCCTATGGTCATCCTCGGCATAAAAAATATAGGTATATATGATGGATGAGGAACCTCTGTAGTGTTTATAAAAAGTGTGGTGTCAGCAATGTTGACGTCACGATTGTTGGCTTCTTGGTGACGATTGGTGAGCGTTATGATTTCCCATAGAGGTCCGTCCTGTTCAGCGGCTCGAACAATAAATTGTGTCACCCCCTCTCACATTTAGGTATTAAATGAAAATTATTTATAGCCTAAGTGTGTAAGAATGTGGCGCTCTGTTGTTCGTGCCTACCCCGCAAAGGACCTGGCGTGAAGTTATGTATGTATGTATTTATAACCTAAGATCCCGCTATACAACGACCTTCACCGAGATGCTTATTTGATGAAACTTATTTTATATTAAATTTAATGTGTCAATAAATATATTGAATACGGGTTGTCTAAAAAATTTCAGTCCAGTATATGATTAATTAATAATTTAAAAAAATTAACAGTTCACCGGTTTGTTTATTAAACAAATTTTATACCAATCGGAAGTATGAAGCCCATAGAATATGCAAATGTTAGCTTGCCTATTCTTTTCCAGTCACAACTCTCACGTAGCCAGGTATAAACAGGTAAGTCGATAGCATTTTGCACCGGTATTATTATTGAATTAAAACTAAATTAATGTAAAGATTATTTCATTATGAACACGGTGGTATATGGTTGCCAGGGAAAAATCAGTCCCGAATTCAGGTTGTCGAATTTTGAAAAGTTAAATATTGCTGCAAGTGAATATGTGCGACTATATATATATTGATAGTTGATATGTGTATTAATTTAAGTGTTTTAGAATGTACGAATTATAATTATTGTATGTTTCCCAAATAAATAAATAAAAAACATTTTGGAAGATTAAAAAATACGTACATTCTATTATTTTTTTAAATTTTAGATGACAAGATAATGTGGCGGAGTTTGCGCTTTGTTTATTTTGAAATATTAGCACAGCCTGGTTGTATGGCAGAGTACGGGACCTCGGAAACTAACATCTGTGTTAGTGGAATTGCTGGTGGCAATGTCTGTGAGGGTGATTCTGGTGGTCCTCTCGTCGTAATCAAAAATGATAGACCTATCTTGGTAAGCATTAAAACATGTTTGAAAGACTTATGCTGGTGTCCACCGACATTTAATCAAAGGTTAAAATATAATAATCGCTGTTTATGCATACAATTTCATCGATTATTTTATTTTATCCACCGGCTAAATGTCGGTGCACACCAGCCTAAGATTAATTTTCTTCAAGTAGAATTATTTAAAGAAAATTGTATTCATAACCTCTATTTACACTTTATAACCTGTTTAAACAGTTACTTATTAGCTGACAGATTAAACCACGTCATACCACTGTTTACTACCTTAATTAACAAAACATTAGACAAAAAAATTATTGTAATCAACAGCTGGTGTTTGATATTGTGATGATTAAGATAAAATTAGCAATAAAATGAATACTGATATAAATAAGTTCAAACATTGGTAATAACGATAAATTAAACCAACAGAACAATCAACTAAATTTATATATATAAAAGAAAGTCGTATTAGTTACCCAAGAGCGGCTGTACCGATTTGTCTGAAAATTGATGGAGAGGCAGCTTAGAACCAGGAGCCGGACATAGGACTTTTTATCCCGTTTAAACCGGTAGGCGGCGCTGAGGTCGGGTTCTAGAATCCTCCTAATCACCTGGACCGATTTTGGTGATTTTGTTTTTATGTGTTTGAGTGGGTCCTCGGATGGTTTAAATCTACAATTGGAACCGGTAGGTGACCCTGGGATTGGGTTCTAGATTTTTATTTTTTCAGAGCAGGACAACGTCTGCCGGGGCTGCTAGTAATATATAAATTACACTACAACAAGCCAAGCCATAAATATGTATCTGTCACCGATGGATGCATATTTGCGGCGTTTCAGGGTTTCTTGAAGTGTGGCAGCTCTTCCGGCAGTGTCGGCTGTATTTGAAAGGTGGGACGATATGAATTTATAAATAATATTGGTTTCGATTACCATTTACCCATTATCGAGCTAGATTTTATAGTTTCTGGCACGATTCTCTGGAACAAGGTGACCGTCCCAGGAACAATGATGTTGCGGTTCTTTTTCGAAGTATGTTTTATTATCCCTTTCGAGTAAAGAGACAACAACATACTATATTCAATGGGTCGATAAATGCTTAAGCGATTACTACTATTCCGCCGAACGCTCAGGATTACGTTGGTATAACGTAGCCCATATTGTTTTACACAAAAAATGTTATGAAATAAACTAAAACTCAACATGTTTTATATAAAAATAAAAATCAACTAATTTTGAAAAAAGCTTATAATAGAAAGAAAGAAGAAAGAAAACAGGTTTATTTTTAGGACATATAAAAGTAACATTAAAAGTTATAAACAAAGCATAATAAAAAAAAGAGTACACTACCACAAAGAATCAGGAGATATACAATCCTAAGAATTGGATCAAGCTCAGCAAAAATGTCGATCTATTAGATCAACGGTGATCTTCCGCTTGAACCGAGAGCGACGTCACGGCAAACTATACGTTATATTAAAATAAATCATTACTAATAAATAATTATATTATTCTGGTAATAGAAGCAAATAGTTCAATATATTTCCAGATATTTATAACATAAAATTAAAATACAGCACATATACATATAATACATACTTACAATAAATTACACACACACAGACATATACACACAAACAAACAAACAAACACACACACACACATATATATATATATATATATATATATATATATATATATATATGTGCGTGTGTGTGTGTGTTATATCAATTAACGATATTAACAAAATATTATTTGTTAATTTATAATATATATAGATCTATAAACTAGCATACATAACAAATACGAACCTGCAACGCTAAAATTGTATAAAATATCACAAACTACATAAATTAATCTTTGCTTGAATCAACTCTTTAGGCCTGTCGTATAATGTCAAGAAAAGTGAGCTCATGGTGTTTAATGCTACTGGTGGTAGATGCCCAAAGATAATACCTGCCGTTAAATTGAAAGGTAGCGCACTAAACGTGGTCGAAAGATTCAAATATCTCGGTCACTATGTTACCAAAGATCTCAAGGATCATGATGATATGGAGAGGGAACGCAGGGCGCTGGCGGTTCGATGCAACCTGTTGGTTCGTCGCTTTGGACGCTGTAGTAAGGATGTCAAAATAAGCCTATTTAAAGCATACTGTCAGGTATTTTATACGTGCAGTTTGTGGACCAACAGTACGCAAAGAGCCACCAACGCCTTGCGGGTCCAATACAATAATGGTTTTAGGATGTTGATGGGGCTGCCCGGGTTCTGTAGTGCATCAGGTATGTTCGCAGAAGCACGAGTGGACGACTATTACGCTGTTGTTCGGAAAAGAGCTGCCTCGTTGCTCTGCAGGATCCGGGCCAGCTCTAACAACATCCTAAAAGTCCTGGCAGACGGGTTCGATGTGCCCATTTTGAATTTTTGTGCCAGCAAATGTAAAGCTGGTACTATTATTGTGACAAAACTTTAGGCTATAAGTTCTACTAACACTAATTTTTAAGTATTTCTGTTTTATGTAAGTTTACTAACCAACATATGAATTGTTTGAAATTGTTTGAAATAATTCGAAATAAATGATTATTATTATTATTTAGAGGCAATACAATTTTTGTTACAGATTGGAATAATATCATCTGGATCCGATAACTGCACTGATGGCCAACTGTCGGTTTACACCCGTGTCACATCTTATATGGACTTTTTAAAACAACACAATATCAATTAAATTTATGCAAGATAATACTGTTAATAAAAAATATTTTAAACAACTATCAGCCGTAGTTTATAATGGTAATGTCCTTGAAGAGATTACGAATGAAGATTTTTTTCACGGTTCTTCATAAAATAACAAAAATTCAATATACTCTCAAAATGGGTTTTTGAAAAATTAGCATTTACGCAACAAAAAGTTGCAAAATATTTAAAACTTGGTACCGTTTACTTGGTACCGACTTCAAGATAACGATTTTATGTTATTTTGTCTCTTAATAAACTAAATAAATTCTTAGTCAAAAATCTTTATTATTTTATACTTTATAGCTTTTTAAGTTATTTTAAATGAAGATTTCTTTTCTGTTCCGCTAATTGAGCCGATTTGAGTTTTTAATATAGTACTCGTAATTCTTTAAGTACATTCCATACATGAAAAAGAAGAAGAAAAAATTAATAAAATAAAATAATAATTGATAAATATGGTGTGGTTTTTTAATTGTATATTTTGGTGTGCAATAATGTGTTATCTCTCTCTCTCTATTTTAGGGTTTTGAAGCGTACAGCTAACAATTAATCCATATTATCTCACTTTAATGTCTGCCTGTGTGTCTCACAGTTGCTTACTCTTAGAAAGAACAATTATTGAAGATAGAGAGAAAAAATATAGGTACTATGTTAATTGCCGTTACTTAAAAGTTTAACAAAAGCCGATTTTAACGAAAACTAGTGTTATCATGATTTTAGAAAAAAATTAAATAAATACAGGAATAGCAGAAATGAACTCAGCTAATTTCAAATAAAAACGTAGCCTTATTATACTAAATCATAGTGCTTATAATGATCAAATTCTTTTAAGGAATGTCAAACAGCAAACCGAAGGAAAGATTCCTGTGAGTGTTGCTCGCTATTTCATGTAGTTTGGTATTGTTACGAGTAGCAGGACTCGAATTAAAATGCCGTTGGAATTACTATAGAACTTATTAGAACTATACAAACACGTATAACACAGGTACAAATATAACTGAGCACAACCAGTACAAACGTAATATACGGTTTAATTCACGCACAAAGTCCGTCACTATATAGATTACCAAATGTACACGCGTCGTGCCACACTTGTGATTATCGCTCGACTGCCTCACCCCTCCGTTGGGGCATTGCTTTATACCAGTGGTTCTCAAAGTGGGCGATACCGCCCCCTTGTGGGCGCTGCAGGCCTAAAAGGGGGCGATAAGAGACCCAGAAAAAAATGGGCATTGGCAGGTGTAGCCCATAAGAGTTAACTTGAGACCTCAGCGCCGTTGTGTACTACCTACTGCGCTTAGGTCTCAAGTTAACTCTTCCGGGCTATAGTAAAAGTCTCCTTTAGAATGAATATTTCTCCGATAATGTAGCTCTCAATAATCAATTAATTTAATATGACTTTATAGTGTTTTTTAAGTAGGTGAAAAAATGGGGGCGCTAAAAAAATAATTTATTCTCAAAGTGGGCGCTATACAAAATAAGTTTGGGAACCACTGTACAAATACAATATGTCTGTAGAATGAATTTCTAATAATCACACCTGGCTAATGACTACCATAAAGATTACAATACACAATGGGCTATTTTTTTACGTAACGTAAACAAAAAAGGAAGGTCATACAAGCGCTTCAATATTATTAGCTCAAACACCGACGGGTAATAAATGTGCTTTGTTTACAAATATCCAGGTGGCCCAAATTGTAACAGTATTGTAATTTTCAGTGGCCATTTTCAGCTTACTTTCAGGCATGGTATGACATTTTATGAACTTACAATCATATCACAATTAACAATAATAATACACAAAATTACTTAAGGATTATAATATTATCTGATATACCTATCAATTTGATCCATTCAAATTTAATCATGTACTGTTAATTCATTATGATTAATGATAACATTTATTCTGATGTAATAAATTTATTTATCACTGTTTTTAAATCACACGCTCAATAATAGACTGACCGATTAGGGTTTCGGCATGCAATGGAGGTTATTTGAACGCCATCTATAAGCCAATTTTCGATATCTTGTTTTTAAGCGAAATTGTAGATATATCGGTCTTTTTCATTTGCATGTGTTTTGGCAAGGAATATTGAGACACGAGATATTGACATATATCATCATGCCTCCAGGACTTACAGAGAACTTATTAAGTTTTTCTTTTATATTGACCGATTAATAAATTTGTTTGTTTAGTGTAAAAATCTATAGAAAGTTTTATTTACAATATTCATAAAACTGTGACCAGTTACGACTATTTAGTTCAAAAAGTACAAAATTATTCATGAAATTTTTAAGTTTTAGGTTTATTTTATATAAATAAGCACCCCTTTTTTTCGGTAAACTTAACTTTAAAAGTTCGGTCAGCTTTCAACAAAATTGTTTGCTGCATGCAAGTGGTACTTTGTTATTAGTTTTGCTTTTCTAAAACCGAATTGACCTTTCTTTTAAATTCTTACTAATATGGAGTATTGCGTCATATTTAAAATTAAATATGCTAGAACAATTATTTGGAAACAGATAAAGAGGTCTTCAAGATCGAAAAAAATGAAACTAATACATACAATCTAAGGCTCAGCCACGTTCTGGCCCTTCTAATAAAATAGTTCATTAATTAAGAGTCAAAATTATTATGTAAAAGCTAATCTTCTAGATATTTAATTTTGTAAATAATACTCTGAAAAACATGTATAGTTTAATACATATTTTTCAGAGTATTAGTAGATTGGTTGTTTGTTGTTAATAAAAGGTAAATATGAACTTGTCTGACAAGTGCTTCTTGAGTGGTTAAATAGAAAAATACACTATTTCCCTAGGGATACTATTTAGGGTGCATACTTTTATAATGATGATAAGGAAAACGTCTTGAGGTACCTTGTTGCACATGAAGATGATAAATAATAAATATGTAAAAGCGAACAAGATACAGGAAAAATTTAGTTCATTTGCCGGCCGTTAATTAGGGTTTAGGGTTGAGTAAGGAAAAAGAGTTTTGATCGTTTTAAGTTTATCTATAATATTATAACATTTTAAACATACCGTGTCTGTACATTGAAGCTATTTAAACAAATAACTAGAAAAGACTTTTTATCGATGGATTACACGGTGTAATTTCTTTTTAGATTTCTTGTCTATGTTTGAGTTTGTCTGTTTGTTCGGAATTCACTTAGAACCTAGTGGGCCAATTTCGATGTGGTTTTCGCGGATCGAAAGCAAAATAGATTTAAAATCTGAGCTACTTTTTTATCTTGGGAATCCGACGCGAATTTTAATGGGGATGCTTTAAAATGGTCAGCTAAAAAATACAATTACAAAGTGATTTAATAAGCTTATTCGCTCACAATTTTAAAGTTTTTGTTCTTTTTAAATGCTGCGATACTATGTGCCTCGGGAATCCCAGGGCAATTACAAGTCAAGCGTGGACGAAGTCACCTCCTAATAAAGCATATAATTGCTTGGCAAATGGCAGATTGTAAAAGTAACAAGTGTCTTTTCTTTTTTTGGCTACAGAACCATAAAAATCGTTTAACAGAAACCACCACACTTTGAAAAACTTAACCGATATCGTTCAAACTAATTTTTGCACAAAGTATTTTTTAATTTCTGTCATACTAACTTAAAAAAGTTGACTGTTACTCATTAAGGAACAACCTATTGGTTATAACATCCGACTACAAATAATATCTTTGTTACCTACATAGGATAGTAGTTTGCTGGTATTATATAATTAACTTTCAAAATTACGATGAGGTCAAGATAAAATAGTAAATGCACAGTTGTAATAAATTATTTTATTTATTTCATTATATTAAACCGCCAGATAAAAATCTCAAGTTTACATATTGCTAGTGATCCAAGACGTGAAGAAGGTCACTCTGGCGAAAGCAGCGGGAGACCCAACTTGGCATCCACGAGCCGATCCGAAGGAGGTAACACCGACCTGCAAAATTATATTCAGATAAAACATGTTCAATTTAATTGTTTTTAAATAAATTCTCTCCTTCTTTCACATTTATGGCGACTGCTTTCACATTTATGGCGACTGCACAGTACACCATGCCTTATGGCTGGATTATCTTACCAACCGTTCGTTTGTCTAAAACATAAACTACTATGAATGAATGAATAACTTTATTGCACATACATTATAGTACAATGGGCGGTCTTGTCGCCAAAGGCGATCTCGTCCAGACTACCTTAAATAATTATTGTTAAAATTCAAGTAAACGAATAGTAGCCAAAGCCGAATCACGTCTGTAACTATAACGGTCAACACATATCACAACTTTTCCATGATAACCAATTACACTGCACCAAGCTAAAACAAATTGGTAATTAAACAAACAAATGAAAACTATGTAAATTTATCTTTAACTTTCACATATACCTACATATTTTGTGTCAGCTTGTCCTTCATTCTTTCTGTAGTTCCAACTACCATTGCATTTTTACAAATCTTATAACAATAAAATGATGTTCTTTTAACGAAATAACTTCAACTTCTTATCCTAATGCTTACTTGCACTTAACATCACACATGCTTAAAACCAGGTTGAATACAGAAAGAACTTACCAAGATGGGACACCGTTCCTAGTGACAATGAGAGGACCACCAGAATCACCGTTGCACGTACTTCTGCCGTTGGCACCACTGATGCAAATATTGGAGTTCTGAAGTATCATAGGGAAGGAAAGTACGCAAACAGCGTTAGTGATAATGTTAACGTTGACATGGCTTAAAAATTGACTCGTGGTGATGCTGCCACCTGTGAAATTAATGATTTGTTAGTCAGTGCCCGACATAATATTGTTCTGGATATAAATATTATTTGAAAATATTTATTTTCTTTATTATATAAAACTCGAACTTGAAGTATGAAAAACCATCAAATAATATATAACCTAGATGGATGATTATCAAATTATAGATAATTAATTAATTAGCTGAAAAATTTAAAGCTGAAACTCATTCGTATAAGGTTTCACCATAGAGCAGGGAGATTCGTTTTTGCGTTGATAACGTCGTGATAATTTTTCTGCTCTATGGTTTTAACGCATGATGAAGTAACTACTTACGTACTAGAATATAAGTCGCAATGAAAAAAACTTTAATTGGATCTTTTGAAATCAATTAACACCTACCTTCGGAAAATAAATTTATGTATCTTTAGTGTATTTAATATTAGAAAATGGTCTAAATTAAATTACCGTCGCTAGTAAGTCCAAACCCAGAGGCAACAGCGGCGTTTCCAGCAAATGTTTCACTCAACTGGGCACCCGACGGAAGGGCAATGGGAGCAATGTTAGCTATAAATATAAGAATTAAAAGTAAATAAAGAATATTATTTATGACAGTATTAATTGATAATCCATATCAAGATATACAATTTTCTGTCTTTTAAAACGTATCATTGTTATCTACTGTGAGTTATAGCTATGCAGTGACGTATTTTTTGTTATCAATATTTTGTAGTTAATAAATTATATAGACTAATGCGTGTTAGCGACGGAGGTATGGTGATAGGCACTGAAAGGTTCCATTTTTTTATTGCCTTAAGCAGGCAAACAGGCAAGCGGCCCACCTGATGAAAAGTGGTTACCGTCGCCTATGGACGTTTGCAACACCAGGGGTGTCGCCAACGCGTTGCCGACCTCTAAGAAATTTTATAACGCCCTTCTTAAAGAACTCCATGTCATAGCGCAAAGGGAAAACCGCGGCGGGAAGTTCTCTCCAGATCATTGTTATATGCGGAATAAATGTTCTAGAGAACCGTTGCGTAGTTGAGCGTGGGAGCTCAAGGAAATGATGGTGAACATCCCGTCGCTGGCGAGCGGTGCGGTTGTAAAAGTGAGGCGTTGGCACCAGATCAAACAGTTCCTCGTAACCCTCTCCGTCGTACAGGCGGTAGTATACGCAGAGGGACGCAAAGTCTCTTTGAAGTCTAAGCGATTCTAAACCGCTTGTTAGTATGGGATCGTCGACGATACGAACGGCGCGACGCTGGATGGAGTCGAGGGGGTCAGTCTGGTAAGCTGGTGTTCCGGCCCATAGATGTGAGCAGTACTCCGTATGCGGTCTGATTTGCGCTTTCTACAGCGCAAGTCGTTGCCGCGGAACTGCTTGAACCGGTTTAGCACACCGAGATTTCCATAGTAGGGAATATACATTTTCTCTATTTTTCCCATTTGCTTATGGAATCCAACTAATCTGAAATTAATGAGGCAAATAGCTTATTAATTACGAAACATATCCGAGTGTTTTTTCGGTTAACCATATTAACTTTTGATAATTTATTTTGACTCCACGTATTTTATAATTTAGTGGGAACGCGCAATTATTGTGCTTTTAGAAAAAAATGTGTTCATTTTACAAGCGCATGAATTTCACTTGCCGGCACTTTTGTTATACTTATTTTATACGTTGTAATTCAGTGCGCAAACTCACTGCGACGATCGCTAACATCTCAAAAACGATATGCTTCAGGCATGTTTACCTTTTCACAAGTAAACTCGTCGTTCAAATATTAATCGAAGACCAAACCACAACACCCAAACAGGACTTATACAAACACGTTAACACTTATTCTCAATGTAGTTAAGAATCATACTTATGATTGTTTAACACCTCTGTAACAAGTATGCTCTATTTTTCAGTGCTCACATACATGGTGAGTTGTTTTCTAATTTCATTTACCCGTTCCAACGGCCCACTTCCTCCGCCTCTCTTCAAACTTCCTTATCTCATCTACCTATTCCAATTCTACATAACACCCCTCCTCCTCCTCCATCTCATCCTTATATCCCATTCTTCTTAACATCCTCATATCGTCGTTAGCTTGAACATTGGTGTTACAAACACCTATGGCGACGTAACCACGTTCCATGCACTGGACCGACTGCCAGCTTTGTAATAAAAAAAACCATTGTACACCAAGCGACATATGTATTTACATCCCCTACTTCCAAATTTCATTTTAATAAAAACGTTTCGTTTATTCTTTTAGTTTCCTGTAAAATTCAGATTATTCTAAAGTTATAAACAAACCAGCAACCCAGCATGCCTTTATTTGGAAAGAAATTATATTAGCAATAAAAACAAAATTGGCCAAATATTATTCAAACAATGTGTTATTACTCACTGGTGAAAGAAACGGCACTGGGCAAGTTGATCATGGCAATATCATTACGAATTAGATTTGGGTTCCAGCTACCGTGCATAACAACACTGGAAGTGGTCAGTCTGGTGCCACCACTGAAGAGTAGGATGGATCCTAGCACAACAGTGAAGCTAGTAGCCTGGTTGCGGCCGTCGAACCAGCAGTGAGCTGCAGTGATTACTCTCCTGTTGTTGAGTAAAGAACCGCCACAGACACCTTGACCGACGGAGAATTGGGCCAGAAGACCAGCCTAAAACAAATTTAAAACACTTACTTACGTGAACATGAAAATAATTTAATGAACTCACTTATATCTGTGAATCTGTCTATGAATGCAAATCTGAGGTCAGTTTGGTCCATCCACTGACAAATTTTAGATGGGTCTGATCAAAAGTAGTGATCACTTTTTTTTCGGGGGCCGGTGTCACTGACGTAACTTTAAATAAAACTGCAATTTTCCCCGGCGCTCTATCGCGGGGCAAACCCTGGGCATTAGCTTTATTTATATACAAACCTTCAGTAAACAAACGTCTAATTGATGGTAAAAACTGTTTAAAAAACCGGTGCGTAGTTGAGGTGTTACCGAGTTCACAAAACAGACAGACGCGGAGAGCGACTTTAGTTTTATCTATATGTATAAATTTTTATACAAATAAATAAAATTGAAGTGACTGGTTGTAATGTAAAATGATAGCTTTTTATTATGCATACATGAAAGTATATAAAATATGGTACTAGTATAAAAAATCAATTATTAGAATTCTCGTCGGTCTATTTGTTCCGGATAATTTAAGACAGGATAGGATTTAGCTGATGTTATAAGAATAACTTAGGCTGCGGGTATTTAAAAAAAAGTCCCACGCGGACGTCACCACCATCTTCGCACCAGAAGGCAAATAAACAAATTAAATAAATTTAAAATTAAATAAACCACACAAATGAATTCGTGGGTAACATCTAGTATTACATAAAGATGGTCTTTTATTATGTCAAAATGTTTGGTTTGCAATTAGTTACTATTATGTATAATCAATATTTACATTAAAGGGGAAAATACTATGAGAAGATTTCTCTCACTCATGGAAACGATTATTTTTTACCTGGTAAGGATGATCTCCGAGACTGGCAGCTGAACCACCGACGATACGGCCCATGGCATAATCCTCTTCCGCTTTGCGGATTTTCTCAGCCAAGGGTGCACCGATCTTGCTCAGGTATCCATACGCAGTGTAATCCTCGAGGATCTCCTCCCAGTCCAAAATTCTCGCGGACGCGACGGACACCAGAGCAAGCACAACCAGAAGCTTCATCTTGAACTTTATCTACGATGGCGAAACAATGGACATAGCGCGTTATATAAATACTGTTGCGAATCGGATAATCTCTAGATATGTCATACTTAATACTTTTAATCAGCATTTTTTACACTGGCTAATTATAATTATCAAAATTAAGTAATTACGTTGCAACTTCATTTTATTTATTATCTGTGCAGGAACGGAGAAAGAATACAATTTCCTGCGGCCAGGCGGCCTGTCGTAAGAGGCGACAAACCCACAGCCAGGTGGTAGGGTATTTGATCGACTGGATGGCGACCACCCCTGGTCTAAAGTACGGCGCCATAACAACCTTATGTTGTGTTCCGGCATTAGTAACCAGGTTCCAGTTTCTCTTAAAAGACCAGCAGCGCATTTGTAGCACCTTTGATGTTGCAAATGTCCATAGGCGATGGTAACCGCTTTCCATAAAGTGGGCCGTCTGCCTGTCAGCTGAACTCTTGCAATAAAAAAGATTTACTACTTGTTAAATATAATGAGATATGGAAGCAAATTGGGCTACACTACTGGCGATAGTGGATAGACTTCTTTTCTACTTGATTAATAATGTGAATGCTATTTCAAATGTCTTTCCTGAAATAACATGGTTTTATTGTTTTTTTAATAATATTTTATTTTATTCACAATAAAATAAAATAGGAATCCCCGCTATCGCCCAAAACATCAATGCGGGGTGGTCAGCATTGCTAGCTCGTGTGTCGAATTTTCTAAGCTCAGTATTATCAAATTATCGTAAAATATTATTACAACTAGCGTATTCTGAGATATTAAAATCGAGACATTATTACAGTACAGATGGAACGGAAAACTTATCAACAAACTTTACGCTCTTTTTGCCATTGCGATCTTCTACTTTACGATATGGGCTTGTTATATTTGGTTCTGTTCATATGAATAATTGTGAATTACGTGCGTGTACTTGTAACAAACTATGAAAATGTCTGCAAAACTTTCATTATTTTCGTAATATTGCTTTGTTTACTGCTTTTAAACCTTATTTACTAACCTACACCCTAAAAATAGCAATGTTCACGCTTGGTATACTGAGAGATTAATAAAATATCTGCATTAAAACAAAGTAATCATAATTTTTAATAGTAGTTATAATTTCTTAACTATTAAATTTTTAATTGTTAGTAATCAATATGTTAACAGGCAGGTTAAACCGGCTTTAGGAGTAACTGAAATATAAAATTTTCTACAACATCTTGAAGTCAGTGCCAAGTAAACCATAAAAAATTACTATAATTTGCAATATTTTGGTGTTGTAACAATGTATATGGTTGATAAAGTCATTTCGTTTTTGTTAGATTTTTTTTACTTTTGAGTTACATATATAGTATCCCTAATAAGGCAGCTTTTCAAATGCGGAAAGCAAAGCTATATGAAACACAAGTTGTTAGGACCAACTCGAAACTAAATCATGTGTGCTTATGTCTTATTATCAAATAAGTGCCATCACTTTTCATTAATAAACACGTCATGATCATGGTAACGTAAACAAAGTTTCGCTAACACATGTTGCTCAATGAATAAATGTATATTATTCGGTTCTGAAACTCACCGGGCACTCCCGCGTTGCAACTTTTGAATTTTTATTTACAGAAAGCCGACTCAATGGGACCTCCGGCCGCGTCTTGCAACAAATTTTATCCGTCGTTTCGGAAATCCAATTCGTGGAAATGCTTGACGAAAATTGTTACATATTACATGACCCGTAATCTGGTTTCATTAGGCAGCATTCGTTTGAATCTCAACTGTTTTCTAAATATGACGGATCTCACGATTCAATTTGCATAGTCTTGCGGTTTATCAAAGAAAGAAAAACTTTGTTTGCAAAAAAATAGCGTTATGGATTTTTATTGTACGTCTTCGTAGTTCTAGTAGAGTTTAGTACTTAGGATTTCAAAAACATAACAATATTTCAATATGATTTTGAGAATTTTTCTGCTATGTTTTTGGAACCCATAGTTTGGAAATTTATATGCAATAATTATTATGAAACTATTTTGAATCCGTCATAAACAATGAGCAAATCAATACTATAGTTCATTTATATATACAGTGGTGGTCATCTAATTAGAAATACTATCAACGGTCCTTGACATTATGTAAGATACTTCACCGCAATCGTTTTTATTTTCAAATTAAACAATAAATAGGATAACAATACGTTCAACGGTTTATCATTTATTAGAAAAACATTATGAATTCCATTACACATGTGCAGTTTTAATATTACATTACGGAAAAACATTTAAATCAGTTTTAAGGTATGAACAATAATGGTCAACAAATTAGAAACAACAACAAAAAAGTATAAAAAGCTATTATTTTTTTTTAAGTATTAGTAATTAGTCATCAGACGAAAAAACATCATTTTTAATCTGGTTGGAGCCTTTACTTGGGTCTTTTTTAGCAACACGAACGATTAGCGTATCTTCTCTGGGAGAACTTTTTCTTGGCCGAGCCTTTCTAAGAACATTTTCAACAGTTCCATGTGTTTTATAATGATCAATTGCATTAAAAACTTTCTTAACAGAACTATTTAAATGCTCAGCTATTCTTCTGTACGCCCACTTATGATCCATATGTAAATTAACAATTATTTGCCTAGTTGACGCGTCACAACTTTTATTTTTGCCCATTTTGAACAAAATAAAATTCAGATTAATTTTTTTATTGCCGCCAAAATAATAGAAAAAGCCAAGAAAGAAATGTTATTCTCCAATTTCAAAAAAAGAACGAACTATGGATGCTTTTTTAAAATGTTTCTAATTAGGCGTCCAAGCGGCCACTAACAGAAAATAAACTCTTACATGTGTAAAACTCATTTTGTAATTAAAAGTAAGATATGTTATATATTTTATGCATTTAATGAGTTTTTTATTTGAGTGGCTATATTATTGCATGATTATTAATTATTGAATGTGTATATTTTTACGAACATTTGTACGTTGAAGTTATACTTTCTTTATTCATAAGAAGTGTTTCTTATTAGATGACCACCACTGTATATGTATGTACATAAATATTTCAGGACATGTTAAACATTGATAAAATGCTAGGTGAAAAACAAAAAAGTTATGTATGAAATAACTAAAGAAACTAAACGTTTTTTACATTATTTTAACGAGGTTTTGGCTATATCTTCGAAATCTAAAATTAACAATGTGATTTGTACCAAATTATGAAGGTACTCTAAATCCAATGCAAAAAGACTCATCAAAATTGGTTAAGAAAAAAGATTACAGTCAGTTATCACTAAAACGTTTGCTACTTTTTTCTATTTAATTTTAAGGATTCATTGCTATATTTTCGTAACTCAAGATCTATACCAATGGAATTTATATGGAGTTGTTCTGATAATATATTAAGTTTAACGCAAAAAGAACAACAATCGAACCAGAAACAAAAACGTTATGGCTGAAAAACTGCAAAAAATCACATTTCTGCCTGATTTCAAGGATTTTTCTGCTGCTATATCTTCAGAACAAAAATAATTATAACGCGTTTAATATATTATGGGAGCGCTGTATTCGTGAAATATCATTCAATCTCTACCTTACGCTGTTACAATATTGTCACATGCCGTCAAAGAAATGCGCACACCTGCCTGTCGTAAAACGCAGTTTATTATTTTTCCTGCATTCGTTCTTCAAAATTCGAAGTGCTTTTGTTTACTTTGTGTTAGAATTTGCAATTAAGAAAAAAATCCTATTGTTATAGTACTTGTGTTATGGCTGTCATTAGTGTCGAGTTAATCCTTATTGTTATTGCATTGCGTCGAAGCTTGCCAGGTGTGCGGATTAACTCAGTGAACGCGGTCCTTTTGTTATATTGTACAGTTTAGTGTAAACAATGCCCGAACGGAGGGGTGGTGCACTCAAGCAATGATTACGATACTAGCAAGACGTGTGTGGCAAGTACATTCGAAGAGCGATATAGTGACGGACTTTGCGCGTGTTATTGAATCGTGCAGTTTGTACTGGCTGTGTCCAGTCATATTTGTGTCTGTTTTATACGTGTTTTTGTACAGTTCTAATAAACTCTATAGTAATTCTAACGGCATTTTAATTCGAGTCCTGTGTAGCCCGTAACAGTATAATCAATTAATGTTCTTTAGCGCGTATATAAGTTACACATATATAAACAACAGGAAGTCTTATCGCCGCTGGCGATATCTACCCGTCCACCATTACAATAATTAAAACTTATTTATATAAAATATACTTTTAATTAGTCATTATCGTAGAAACACAATAACTGTGCTGCTTTTTTCCTTATAAATATTTATCTACTATAAAACTTCGCTACTGACTGGTGAATTGTTAATTTATGCGTATGGATTACAAGTTGGCAATTATTAGCTGGTTCGACTAAAGTATATTTAGTCCATTGTGCCAGTTAGATGATATATTCTTAGATGGAATAAGACAGGGAACCATTGGAATAATTCTAGTGATTATATCACTCTTCTAAGCTTTATGTTTACTAACTTTAAGAGAGTCTCATGTTCAAATTCATATTTGTAATAAATTATCATTGGTAAATTATAATCCAAATATGTATACTAGGAACATTTTTATTATAGAACAAGTCAAGTCACTCGGGACCACTTAGAATAAATCTTGGATAAGGCCCTATTGTGTAATGTGCGGATTTGCACTACCTACATGTCCTTATATGATGTTCGGGTGTTCCTATGAACAGACACTTAGACACGGGATGTGTAAGAGTGACGATCTAAATTCCTTCCCACGGGAATGTTATGCCTTCTGGAATCAAATGTTCACTCTTTACCTTGGTAAACATGACGGGTTTTTTTAAACTAAGACTTTCTTTGTTGAGAGGGGCAGGCCGGTGTCTCCAGAATGTTGGACGCTCTCACAAAGCGCCGAGTTTAAATCGAATTGCTGATAGTTGGGTACTTGACGGAGACAAGTATCTGATAACCTAGCTTGTAATTTGAGCATCAACTTATTACCTACTAAGATTTAATCCACCAAATTCTATTTATTTAGCTACAAATATATTTATGTCTGTTTTTAACATGATAAAGTATTCATGCATGAAACCTCACATGTCTGTATGTATATACATATATGTGTCTATTACTATGTAAAGTATTGGTAATAGTTAGATGTGTTGGTTCACCAGTGTCAGAATACAGAGAATAATAATGCTAAGTTCAGCCATCGCTTGGTCTGTAGACCTAATATGTTAAAAAAATGAAAGGGTGTGTAAACAAACATACTTAGATATCATACTGTGCTTCTTTAGCAGATAGCACTCCAGGTTCATATTCAAGTGTTTACCTTGTAAAATTGAATTCATATTGTAACCTTGGAAGGATTACACATTAGATCAAGAGCATGAGGCAGTGCGGTTTAATATATAGACTGGAAAATGATCATATACTTAAGATATACTACGTTTTTAATTTCATAAACTATGAGTCAAGTTGATGAAGTAAATTATGTCTTAAATTGCTATCCGATGACATGCATAGGCAGATGGCATCACTTTGAGTTACTGATTGTCCAAAATGAGTTCATCATTTGGGTAAGGTTGGTTACAAGCCTTGATTAACATGTGTAGAGTCATGAGACTGGGTCAGTCACCATTTACGTGGGTATATCCTAGGATAGAATGGCTCTAATACATCCATAAATGTGAAGCCTAATTTTAAGTTACCTTGTTACATTTTTTCTTATTGCATGAGTTCAGCAGACAGGCAGACGGCCCATTTGATGAAAAGCAGTAACCATCGCCTATGAACATTTGCAACACCAAAGGCAACAAATGCGCTGCTGCTTTATAATACAATAATATATACTCATATATTGTGACCGGATAATGACTCCCATAAAGTTCTGATAACAACTAGGATCAGAGTACGACAATGCTTGCTTTTCTTAGGGACTAAAGGTATATGTGTACTACGTTTTATACTACACTAATCACACCCACGAGTGCTAGTTATAGAGATCTTGAATATTTATGTTGGACATCTTGTGACCAAGCTGATGAAGTATGTAAGTACTGCAATTAATTAAAGCTTAAAGAGTTAAGCTTTCATTAGTTTCAGTACTTATCTAACTTAACTATTTGCAGAGGCAATATTTTTATGATTTCTTCTGCACATTGAAAGACCTTGAAAAGTTGTTCAAGAGCTTGTTCCACCACTTCTTCTCCTTACAACAACTAAAATTGTTTTGGAAGTAGTAGTTATCTCTATGATAAGTCAAGAAGAAGCTACATAAAGATCACTGTCAAAGCAAATTCACATATTTTGGCTACAATAGATCTTTGTTATGGCGGTTTTACCGGGTGGTTTGGCTTTGGGATCGCGGATAGATAAAAAAAACATTAATAATTTTTTATATACCAAGGTCATGAATAAATAATGCTAAAATCTATATATTTATCAAAATCGCATTTTCCAAAATCAAAAAGGGTCTATTTTCATTCAATACAAGTATACCTACACTAATCACCTTATAACACACACACATATATATTGTTGCGAGCCGCAGGACTCGAATTAGAATGCTGTTAGAATTATTAGAGTTTATTAGAAATATACAAACACGTATGACAAAGGTACAAATATAACCCAACACAACAAGTATAAATGTAATGCACAATTCAACAACACAAAACCCGTCACTAAATAGATTACCGAATGTACACAAGTCTTGCTACGCTCGTGGTTATTGCTACGGCCTCGTCCATCCATTGCTTTATACTGCACGGATGCAATAGCAACACCTGGCTGGCTGGATTTCTCGTGTATGTGTGGGCGAGAGATTCAGAATCCTCGGCGAATTCTTTACAACAGGGATTTAAAAAAATCATGATTTTGGATATTGGACTTATTAAGAAACATCGTTATCATTTTAAGAACCGACTAAATAAATATCTAAGGTAATTGGCTAGTTTTATATAATTAGAACTTTCAAAATTATTATGAGGTCGAGATAAAATAATAAATAAATGCACACTTAAAATAAATTATTATTTTTATTTTATAAAATTAAACCACAAGATGAAGTTGTCAAGTTTACAGATTGCTATTTATCCAACTCATGAAGGAGGTCACTCTGGCGAAAGCAGCGGGAGAACCAACTTGGCAACCACGGGCGGATCCGAAGGAAGTAATACCGACCTGCAAAATGATGTTTAGATGAAATACGTTCATTTAATTTTTAAAACAATTATTTTTAAACAAATTCTCTCTTTCTTTACATTAATAACAACTCCACAGTACAGTGCTTTATGGCAGGGTCCCATATCTTACCAACCGGTCATTTGTGTTAATATAAACATCTACAAGTATTGTTAAAATTCAACCGGTAGTAAGGCAAGTAAACGCATAGTAGCTAAAGGCGAATCACGTCCGTGACTAATACGGTCAACGAATATCACAACTTTTCCATGATAACCAATTTCTCTGCACCGAGCTTAAAAATGTTGGTTAATAAACAACCAAATGATAACTACTAAATTTATTTTTAACTTTTACATGGACCTATATCTCTTCTGTTAGCTTGTCATTCATTATTTCTGTGTGTCCCATCTAACATTGCATTTTTACAAATCTTGTGATAATAAAAAAAAAATAACGAACAACATTCAATTTATTGTCCTAATATTTAATTTGTCACTTGAAATCACACTTATGCTTAAAACGAGTTTGAATGTAGAAATAACTTACCAAGATGGGAGCATTGTTTCTAATAACGACGAGAGGGCCACCAGAATCACCGTTGCAGGTACTTCTACCGTTGGCACCACTGATGCAAATGTTGGAGCTCTGAACTATCAGAGGGAAGGAAAGTGTGCAAACAACATTGCTGATAATGTCAACGTTGACATGGCTCAAAAATTGACTCGTGCTTATGCTGCCACCTGTGAAATCAATTATTCTTTCGTCAATGTCCGACTTGTTCTGGATATAAAAAAATATTTGAAAATATTTATTTTCTTGATTAGGTATTGTTATTAATTATGTTATTTATTCATATATTATATATGATTAAACCTTAAAATTGAACTATACAAACAACAATCAATACAATGGCCTGAAGACATCAAAATGGATCATTATCTTCTTATTCTTGATATGGCTAGGCACGGTTTGTGCATTGGATCATTATCAAATGTCATGCTTATTAATTCATTTAAGTTTTTACCACAGAGCACGGCGATTTGTCTGTGTGGGTTTTCTCTGCGTTGTGGTTTTAACCCATGATGAAGTAACTACTTACTAAATTATAAGTCGCAATAAAAAATATTTGTTTTTTTTTAAATCAATTAACATCTGCTCTTCGAGAAAATATATTTATGAATCTCTAGTGTATTTAACATTAGAAAATGGTCTAAATTAAATTACCGTCGCTAGTAAGTCCAAATCCAGATGCAACAGCGGCGTTTCCAGCAAAGTTTTCATTCAACTGGGAACCCGACGGTAGGGCCACGGGAGCAATGTTAGCTATAAATATAAGAATTAAAAATAAATTAAAGAATATTATTAATGACAATAATTAATTGATAAACCAACTTAACATATACAATTTTCTGATTTTTAAAACGTACACTGTCATCTACTGTGAGTTACAGTTATGCATTTTTTTTATTGCTGTTTAGCAGACAGGCAGACGGCCCACTTTACGGAAAGCGGTTACCATCGCCTATGGACGTTTGCAACATCAAAGGTACTACAAATGCGCGGCTGCTCTCCTAAAGGAGACTGGAACCTGGTCACTAATGCCGGAACACAACACAAGGTTGTTATGGCGACATACTTTAGACCAAGGGTGGTAGCCATCCAGTCGGGCAAATGCCCTACCACCTGAATGTGGGTTGTTTTGTCGCCTCTTACGACAGGCCACCCGGCCGCAGGAAATTGTATTCTTTCTCCGTTCCTGCACGGATAGAATATTTATGATGACGTCTTTTTGTAATCAATACTTTGTAGTTAATTATGTACACTTAGCAAGTGCGTGTCAGTGATGGACGCGAGTGATAGGCACTGAATGGTACCGTAGTGGCAATGTATATTCTCTATTTTTTCCTTTTGTTTACGCAATCCAACTAATCAGGAATTAATGAGATGAGACTAGACGAGAGATTTGACGGCCCCTGTGGTTGAGCGGGCTTAGACTTTGCTAGCCCACCTCACTGCAACGCAGAGGCTCCGGGTTCGATTCCTGGTATAGTAAATTTCAGAAACATATTTTCCCATTATTTATTTATGGTCTGGGTGTCTGGGATCGGCCCCAGAGTAGTTTATTTATTACCCATAACACAAGCGTAATTTTTAAATAAGTTACGCTTGTGTGTCTTGGAGATATACAATATTTGTGTATGTCTGCCGATTAATGTTATTATTATGAGATAAAATAGCTTATCAATTTCTTACGTATTTTAGCCAAATCAATTTCCGTTGAGACTTTTTTAAGTTTAATTTATAAGAACTTGCGACCATATATTTAATAATTTAGTAAATATTTAATAATATATGATATGAATACTTGTGAATCTGAATTTTCTGTGAGATCAAGTATTAATAATGTTTTTAGAAGCGAATTTTATTTATGTACGTTTGTTTTGTATGAATTTTATTTATAAACAATACTGCAGCAACCTTTTCCTTGGTGGGGAGGATATAAAGGGGAACGCATAAAGGCAACCCAAACCCTATATACCCTCTGTAACTTGAAAGAATCCTTATAGAAGACTATACAAGATTGGTGAAACGCTTCGGTCGGGCAGTTAAGAGTACCAAAACGTTTTGACTAATATTGCGCGTACGCATCGTCGGGGCCCGGAGTGTATTGAAACTTTTTGGAATGGATAATATTTTTCAGGATTTTAAATTTGTCATAATTTCTTTGTTACTTTGTATATGTCACTTGTGAATCTGAATTTTCTGTGAGATCAAGTATTAATAATGTTTTTAGAAGCGAATTTTATTTATATACGTTTTCGCTAATAGATTTATATTATATAAAATAATCCGTAACATCTGGCAAACCCCACCCGCAGGGGGGCTTTGTGGCGAAGCCTTAGGTGAGTGGCGACACCTCGTACCCGACTCCGGGGGCCAAGACAAGGCCCCCGCCTCCGTGCTTGCCTTAACCAGCCGGCACGGAGTGGAGATCGCTAGAGCTAAGACTCAAGCTCCAGGGGTGGAAGTGATAAATGGCCTAACGTCGGAAGTAGCTTCGGTGAACCTGCAGCCCACCTCTCTAGACCCCTTAGCCACTCACCCATATTGCCCCTGCCTTTTATGGCATTTTTAGGGGCCCATGCAGGGAGTGGCGATTGGCCCATTTTTCTGTGTTCCCTGAACATTGCGACGGGCAGACGCCATAGTCCCCATATTAACAGACCGCTAGTACCACTAACAGTTCACCTCAATAGCCCGGTACATTTTGTCCTCATTTCCCACAATAGTCCTTCACTGGCCGGGGCTTATCCTTGGGTGCATTATTGTATGGTGTAGACAGGGATAATCGCCGGTCAGTGTCACGCCACATTTAGAATAAATTTGTCAAGGGGCCTCTACGTGTTGGCCTCCCCATGGCCCCACGTAAGCCCTCCAAAAGTCCGGGCCATTTTTATGGCCCGTGGTCTTGAAAGACATACATGTATAAAATAATATTTTATAATTTAGCGGGAAGGCGCAATTATTATGCTTTTAGAAAATACAATGAACATACATCACAACATCACAATACATGAAAATACAATCAACGAACTGCATAATTGTGTACATACCCTTCTTCCAAATTTCATTTTAATAAAAACTAGAACGTTTGATTTATTAATGAAACAGCAGGGGCAGTTTAGCTTTCCCCCAGGGGGTGCCGCCCTGGACTCCCCTCCGTCCAGGAAGCGGTACAAGGGGATGCGTCCCCAGGGCCCCGAGCGGCCACTGTCACATTCCCCCCTTCACTCCGCGACAGTGGTGTCCCACCTTTCCGCCTCCTCATCCTAAAAGCCTTCCCTTCCTTCCAAACCTTTTGTTATATTGTACAGTTTAGTGTAAACAATGCCCGAACGGAGGGGTGGTGCACTCAAGCAATGATTACGATACTAGCAAGACGTGTGTGGCAAGTACATTCGAAGAGCGATATAGTGACGGACTTTGCGCGTGTTATTGAATCGTGCAGTTTGTACTGGCTGTGTCCAGTCATATTTGTGTCTGTTTTATACGTGTTTTTGTACAGTTCTAATAAACTCTATAGTAATTCTAACGGCATTTTAATTCGAGTCCTGTGTAGCCCGTAACAGTATAATCAATTAATGTTCTTTAGCGCGTATATAAGTTACACATATATAAACAACAGGAAGTCTTATCGCCGCTGGCGATATCTACCCGTCCACCATTACAATAATTAAAACTTATTTATATAAAATATACTTTTAATTAGTCATTATCGTAGAAACACAATAACTGTGCTGCTTTTTTCCTTATAAATATTTATCTACTATAAAACTTCGCTACTGACTGGTGAATTGTTAATTTATGCGTATGGATTACAAGTTGGCAATTATTAGCTGGTTCGACTAAAGTATATTTAGTCCATTGTGCCAGTTAGATGATATATTCTTAGATGGAATAAGACAGGGAACCATTGGAATAATTCTAGTGATTATATCACTCTTCTAAGCTTTATGTTTACTAACTTTAAGAGAGTCTCATGTTCAAATTCATATTTGTAATAAATTATCATTGGTAAATTATAATCCAAATATGTATACTAGGAACATTTTTATTATAGAACAAGTCAAGTCACTCGGGACCACTTAGAATAAATCTTGGATAAGGCCCTATTGTGTAATGTGCGGATTTGCACTACCTACATGTCCTTATATGATGTTCGGGTGTTCCTATGAACAGACACTTAGACACGGGATGTGTAAGAGTGACGATCTAAATTCCTTCCCACGGGAATGTTATGCCTTCTGGAATCAAATGTTCACTCTTTACCTTGGTAAACATGACGGGTTTTTTTAAACTAAGACTTTCTTTGTTGAGAGGGGCAGGCCGGTGTCTCCAGAATGTTGGACGCTCTCACAAAGCGCCGAGTTTAAATCGAATTGCTGATAGTTGGGTACTTGACGGAGACAAGTATCTGATAACCTAGCTTGTAATTTGAGCATCAACTTATTACCTACTAAGATTTAATCCACCAAATTCTATTTATTTAGCTACAAATATATTTATGTCTGTTTTTAACATGATAAAGTATTCATGCATGAAACCTCACATGTCTGTATGTATATACATATATGTGTCTATTACTATGTAAAGTATTGGTAATAGTTAGATGTGTTGGTTCACCAGTGTCAGAATACAGAGAATAATAATGCTAAGTTCAGCCATCGCTTGGTCTGTAGACCTAATATGTTAAAAAAATGAAAGGGTGTGTAAACAAACATACTTAGATATCATACTGTGCTTCTTTAGCAGATAGCACTCCAGGTTCATATTCAAGTGTTTACCTTGTAAAATTGAATTCATATTGTAACCTTGGAAGGATTACACATTAGATCAAGAGCATGAGGCAGTGCGGTTTAATATATAGACTGGAAAATGATCATATACTTAAGATATACTACGTTTTTAATTTCATAAACTATGAGTCAAGTTGATGAAGTAAATTATGTCTTAAATTGCTATCCGATGACATGCATAGGCAGATGGCATCACTTTGAGTTACTGATTGTCCAAAATGAGTTCATCATTTGGGTAAGGTTGGTTACAAGCCTTGATTAACATGTGTAGAGTCATGAGACTGGGTCAGTCACCATTTACGTGGGTATATCCTAGGATAGAATGGCTCTAATACATCCATAAATGTGAAGCCTAATTTTAAGTTACCTTGTTACATTTTTTCTTATTGCATGAGTTCAGCAGACAGGCAGACGGCCCATTTGATGAAAAGCAGTAACCATCGCCTATGAACATTTGCAACACCAAAGGCAACAAATGCGCTGCTGCTTTATAATACAATAATATATACTCATATATTGTGACCGGATAATGACTCCCATAAAGTTCTGATAACAACTAGGATCAGAGCACGACAATGCTTGCTTTTCTTAGGGACTAAAGGTGTATGTGTACTACGTTTTATACTACACTAATCACACCCACGAGTGCTAGTTATAGAGATCTTGAATATTTATGTTGGACATCTTGTGACCAAGCTGATGAAGTATGTAAGTACTGCAATTAATTAAAGCTTAAAGAGTTAAGCTTTCATTAGTTTCAGTACTTATCTAACTTAACTATTTGCAGAGGCAATATTTTTATGATTTCTTCTGCACATTGAAAGACCTTGAAAAGTTGTTCAAGAGCTTGTTCCACCACTTCTTCTCCTTACAACAACTAAAATTGTTTTGGAAGTAGTAGTTATCTCTATGATAAGTCAAGAAGAAGCTACATAAAGATCACTGTCAAAGCAAATTCACATATTTTGGCTACAATAGATCTTTGTTATGGCGGTTTTACCGGGTGGTTTGGCTTTGGGATCGCGGATAGATAAAAAAAACATTAATATTTTTTTATATACCAAGGTCATGAATAAATAATGCTAAAATCTATATATTTATCAAAATCGCATTTTCCAAAATCAAAAAGGGTCTATTTTCATTCAATACAAGTATACCTACACTAATCACCTTATAACACACACACATATATATTGTTGCGAGCCGCAGGACTCGAATTAGAATGCTGTTAGAATTATTAGAGTTTATTAGAAATATACAAACACGTATGACAAAGGTACAAATATAACCCAACACAACAAGTATAAATGTAATGCACAATTCAACAACACAAAACCCGTCACTAAATAGATTACCGAATGTACACAAGTCTTGCTACGCTCGTGGTTATTGCTACGGCCTCGTCCATCCATTGCTTTATACTGCACGGATGCAATAGCAACACCTGGCTGGCTGGATTTCTCGTGTATGTGTGGGCGAGAGATTCAGAATCCTCGGCGAATTCTTTACAACAGGGATTTAAAAAAATCATGATTTTGGATATTGGACTTATTAAGAAACATCGTTATCATTTTAAGAACCGACTAAATAAATATCTAAGGTAATTGGCTAGTTTTATATAATTAGAACTTTCAAAATTATTATGAGGTCGAGATAAAATAATAAATAAATGCACACTTAAAATAAATTATTATTTTTATTTTATAAAATTAAACCACAAGATGAAGTTGTCAAGTTTACAGATTGCTATTTATCCAACTCATGAAGGAGGTCACTCTGGCGAAAGCAGCGGGAGAACCAACTTGGCAACCACGGGCGGATCCGAAGGAAGTAATACCGACCTGCAAAATGATGTTTAGATGAAATACGTTCATTTAATTTTTAAAACAATTATTTTTAAACAAATTCTCTCTTTCTTTACATTAATAACAACTCCACAGTACAGTGCTTTATGGCAGGGTCCATATCTTACCAACCGGTCATTTGTGTTAATATAAACATCTACAAGTATTGTTAAAATTCAACCGGTAGTAAGGCAAGTAAACGCATAGTAGCTAAAGCGAATCACGTCGTGACTAATACGGTCAACGAATATCACAACTTTCCATGATAACAATTTCTCTGCACCGAGCTTAAAAATGTTGGTTAATAAACAACCAAATGATAACTACTAAATTTATTTTTAACTTTTACATGGACCTATATCTCTTCTGTTAGCTTGTCATTCATTATTTCTGTGTGTCCCATCTAACATTGCATTTTTACAAATCTTGTGATAATAAAAAAAAAATAACGAACAACATTCAATTTATTGTCCTAATATTTAATTTGTCACTTGAAATCACACTTATGCTTAAAACGAGTTTGAATGTAGAAATAACTTACCAAGATGGGAGCATTGTTTCTAATAACGACGAGAGGGCCACCAGAATCACCGTTGCAGGTACTTCTACCGTTGGCACCACTGATGCAAATGTTGGAGCTCTGAACTATCAGAGGGAAGGAAAGTGTGCAAACAACATTGCTGATAATGTCAACGTTGACATGGCTCAAAAATTGACTCGTGGTTATGCTGCCACCTGTGAAATCAATTATTATTCCGTCAATGTCTGAATTGTTATATGGATATAAAAAAATAGTTGTAAGTATTTATTTTCTTGATTAGGTATTGTTATTAATTATGTTATTTATTCATATATTATATATGATTAAACCTTAAAATTGAACTATACAAACAACAATCAATACAATGGCCTGAAGACATCAAATGGATCATTATCTTCTTCTTATTCTTGATATGGCTAGGCACGGTTTGTGCATTGGATCATTATCAAATGTCATGCTTATTAATTCATTTAAGTTTTTACCACAGAGCACGGCGATTTGTCTGTGTGGGTTTTCTCTGCGTTGTGGTTTTAACCCATGATGAAGTAACTACTTACTAAATTATAAGTCGCAATAAAAAATATTTGTTTTTTTTTAAATCAATTAACATCTGCTCTTCGAGAAAATATATTTATGAATCTCTAGTGTATTTAACATTAGAAAATGGTCTAAATTAAATTACCGTCGCTAGTAAGTCCAAATCCAGATGCAACAGCAGCGTTTCCAGCAAAGTTTTCATTCAACTGGGAACCCGACGGTAGGGCCACGGGAGCAATGTTAGCTATAAATATAAGAATTAAAAATAAATTAAAGAATATTATTTATGACAATAATTAATTGATAAACCAACTTAACATATACAATTTTCTGATTTTTAAAACGTACACTGTCATCTACTGTGAGTTACTGTTATGCATTTTTTTATTGCTGTTTAGCAGACAGGCAGACGGCCCACTTTACGGAAAGCGGTTACCATCGCCTATGGACGTTTGCAACATCAAAGGTACTACAAATGCGCGGCTGCTCTCCTAAAGGAGACTGGAACCTGTCACTAATGCCGGAACACAACACAAGGTTGTTATGGCGACATACTTTAGACCAAGGGTGGCAGCCATCCAGTCGGGCAAATGCCCTACCACCTCAATGTGGGTTGTTTTGTCGCCTCTTACGACAGGCCACCCGGCCGCAGGAAATTGTATTCTTTCTCCGTTCCTGTACGGATAGAATATTTATGATGACGTCTTTTAGTAATCAATACTTTGTAGTTAATTAATTATGTACACTTAGCAAGTGCATGTCAGTGATGGACGCGAGTGATAGGCACTGAAAGGTACCGTAGTGGCAATGTATATTCTCTATATTTTTCCTTTTGCTTACGCAATCCAACTAATCAGAAATGAAGGAGACTAGACGAGAGATTTGACGGCCCCTATGGTTGAGCGGGCTAAGCCTTTGCTAGCCCACCTCACTGCAACGCAGAGGCTCCGGTTCTATTCCTGGTATAGTAAATTTCAGAAACATATTTTCTCCATTATTTACTATGGTCTGGGTGTCTGGGATCGGCCCTAGAGTAGTAGTTGTATATTACCCATAACACAAGCGTAACTTATTTAATTTGGGGATATACAATATTTGTATATGTCTGCCGATTAATGTTATTACTATGAGACAAAATTATAAATTCATTACGTATTTTAGTCAAATCAATTTCCGTTGAGACTTTTTTAAGTTTAGTTTTTAAGAACTTGCGACCACATATTTCATAATTTAGTAAATATTTAATAATATATACAATAATATTTTATAATTTAGCAGGAAGGCGCAATTATTATGCTTTTAGAAAATACAATGTTCGGTATACAAAAATATAAATCCCGCTAGCACTTTTATTGTTGCTTTTAAAAAAAATGTAATTCAATTCGCAAACTAACTCCGACGAACGCTAACATCTCAAAAAACTACATCCACCAGGCTGCATGTTTACCTTTTTACAACCAAACTACAACAGCCGAATAGCACCTATACAAACACGTTAACACTACTAGTTCTCGAATGTAATAAGAATCATAATTGGGTATATACCCAATTGCTCTATTTGTCAATGCTCAGTTATATGCATAGTGAGTTTTCCTACATTTCGATAAACCGTTCCGGCAGCCCACTTTCTCGCCCTCTCTTATCTAATGTTCCTTATCACATCTATGTATTTCAATTCGATATCCTATTATACCTTCTATCACCTACCTATTTCATCCCCTTTGTCTAATGCTACCATCGTAAATGCTGACAACGCGTTAACTTCGCCATTGGTGTTGCAAACGCCTATAGGTAACGGTAACCACTTTCCATAAGCTGAGCCATCTGCCTGTTTGCCAGCATCGCAATTTCAAAAAACTATAATACAACGAACTGCATAATTGTGTACCCTTCTTCCAAATTTCATTTTAATAAAAACTAGAACGTTTGATTTATTCTTTTCAGTTCCAATTAGAGTTCAGATTCTTTTAGGGTTATAAAAGAAATAGAAGGGGCAGTTTAGCTTAATTTACAATAACAACATTATTTTGCAAATAGTATTCAAACAATGTCTTATTACTCACTGGTGAAGGAAACGGCACTGGGCAAGTTGATCATGGCAATATCATTACGAATTAGATTTGGGTTCCAGCTACCGTGCATAACAACACTGGAAGTGGTCAGTCTGGTGCCACCACTGAAAAGTAGGATGGATCCCAGCACAACAGTGACGCTAGTTGCCTGGTTGCGACCGTCGAACCAGCAGTGAGCAGCAGTGATTACTCTCCTGTTGTTGAGTAAAGAACCGCCACAGACACCTTGACCGGCGGAGAATTGGGCCAGAAGACCAGCCTAAAACAAATTTAAAACACTTACATATTTACCTGAACATGAACATAGATAATCTTTGACATCCAAATCCTTGAGGTAGACGGGCCTCGTAGACAACATAAGACATTTTCCGTACCAAGACTATTGAGACGAGGATCTACCTCTCACTCTTACACAATAAACTCTGCGCTTCCGCTACTTCCTCTATTTTTAAAGGTTACTATAATTTTGCTGACGCTACCTGTATATAGTTTTTCCATAATGGGAAATTCCTTTGATATACAGTTCGTTCGCCAATGGAACTGCTTACCCTTGAATATTAGCCAAATAAAATCAATTCTACGTTTAAGCACATCACACGATTATTTACCGCTTTTGGTGTATTATATGTATGTAGTTAAGTGATCATCGCGGACTTCTAGTATATCCTTATTTGTGTTTGTACGTAAGTTATGTTTGTCCTTTTTGTAATTAGTAATTATAACGTAAGTTTTTATTACCACCAGTTTGCCAGGTGGTAGGATATTTTCCCGACTGGATGGCTACCACCCCTGGTCTAGATTATGCCGCCATAAGAACCTTGAGTTGTGTTCCAGCATTGGAGAGCAGGTTCCAGTCTCCCTTAAGAGAGTAGCAGCGCATTTGTAGCACTTTTGGTGCTGTAAATGTCTATAAGTGATGGTAACCGCTTTCCATAAAGTTGACCGTCTGCCTGTCTGCTGCACTCCTGCAAGGATGGAACTGTTTACTTTCGTCTATTTTTCCTGAAGAATACAATCTAGGTGTCTTAAAGTCTCGCGTGAACAGGTATCTTCTAGGTAAACGTGCCCCACCTTAGAGTACATTTCCGCCTGACTTATGGCGCAATGTCGGTCAAACGCGAACCTATTCATTATAAAAAGTGCACGTTTCATTTTTCCAAAAAAAATCCTTGGGCATGGGTCTGCCTGGAAATGATCGTTATAAATGATAAGACTATTGGTCAATATTATTTGTATAGTTATGTATTATATATTATACAGATTTAAGTAGACTTAAATCTAGGGTGATCAATGAAATAATTATGCATTAATAAAGACGGCTGGATAGACGGACGGACACCCATGATAATTTTATTGAGGTGTCGTCTTTGCCAAAATAGCTACGATACCCAAAAATAAAACTAAAATAATATTTTGCTTAGTCTTAATAAAAAATCGCAATGCGTCATTTGAGTCATTAATTACACTGGCCCACAAAAATGTGGTCTGATCTTTTCACCAGACCCATTTATACCTATGCATGTATGTATATATATATATATATATTATCCGTGTATATATGTATATTATCCGTGAAGGAATGGAGAAAGAATGCAATTTCTTGCGGCCAGTCGGCCTGTCCTAAGACGCGACAAAACAACCCACAGCCAGGTGGTAGGGCATTTGTCCGACTGGGTGGCTACCACCCCTGGTCTAAAGTATGACGCCATAACAACCTTGACTTGTGTTCCGTCATTAGTGACCAGCTTCCAGTCTCCCTTTAGAGAGCAGCAGCGCATTTGTAGCACCTTTGATGTAGGGAATGTCCAAAGGCGATGGTAACCGCTTTCCACCAGTGCGCCGTCTGCATGTGTGCTGAACTCATGCAATAAAAATAAATTTCGATGGGCTGAATCCATCTGGGGTCAGTTTGGTTCATATATCCTCAAACATTTGACGGTGCATGAACGAAAAGCACAGACCACGTTTTTCGTGGCCGGTGTTATTGCTATAACTTTATATATAACTGCCGTTTTCCCCGCCGCTCTACCGCGGGGCTAACCCAGGACATTAGCTCTATTTTACTTATTTTGTTATCTAGTTTTTATATAGGTACACAAACCTTCAGTAAACAAATGTCTTATTGATGGTGAAAACCGCTTAAAAAACCGGTACGCAGTTTAGGTGTTAGTGGATTTACAAATAGACTTTGTTTTATCAGTACATTTATACAAATAAATAAAATTAAAGAGTCTGTTGTAATGTTAAATTAACAGGTTTTTTTGGAATGCATATGCGAAAGTATAAACGGTACTTATATAAAAAAATCAATTATTAAAATTTTTGGCTGTCTGTTCGTTCCGGCTAATTTAGGAAGCGGCTGAACCGATTTTGACGGGACGTACATATGCTGATGTTATAAGGATTAACGTAGGCTACTTTTATATTAGAAAATAAACAAAAGTTACACGCGCACGCCGCTCACCGGAAAGTAAATTAAATTAAATTCCACGTGGACTAAACCGCAGGTTGTAGTATATTTTGTAATTATGGTCCTAACGTAAGTTGTTTTAGTTTGCTCGTATGTACTATGTTAATTACGTGTAATCAACATTTACATGAAAGGAGAAAATATTATATTTTATACTTATTGGAAGACTCACTCATGGACACGATCATCTTTTACCTGGTGAGGGTGCTCTCCAAGGCTGGCAGCTGAACCACCGACGATACGGCCCATGGCATAATCCTCTTCCGCTTTGCGGATTTTCTCAGCCAAGGGTGCACCGATCTTGCTCAGGTATCCATATGCGGTGTAATCCTCGAGGATTTCCTCCCAGTCCAAAACTCTCGCGGACGCGACGGACACCAGAGCAAGCACAACCAGAAGCTTCATCTTGAACTTTATCTACGATGGCGAAACAATGGACATAGCGCGTTATTTATACTATTGCGACTCGGATAAACCCAGATATGTAAATACTTAATACTTTTAATCAGCATTATGTATCACTAGGTAATTATAATTATCAAAATTAATTAATTACGTGAATTACGTTTCAAGTCGAATGATTTATTTCTTGTTACATTAAGTAATACTAGAATATGCCTGCGGATATTACTGCAGGATTCCCGTGACGCAAAGTACCACAGCATTTAAATAAGACTGTAAGCTATCGTTTTAGTGACACTGTGGCAAAATAAGCTTATTTTTTTGCACCTGAACAATTTCAAACTGCTCTTGGGAAATTTCCCGCAGGATTCCGGGACGAAAAAAATCACAACTTTTATTACATATTTGCTATCGATAAGTGAAAAAATCGCATTGGAATTCCATTTTTTATCTGGTCATTTTAAATCGTTCCCAGAAAAATTCCACGGGATTCCCATGATGAAATGTATGCATGTGAATTTAAGTCTAAAAATTTGCTATCAATCATCGGAAATATCATCGAAATCGGCCTTGTAGTTTTGACATGAATCCCGAACAAGAAATCTAAAAAAAATCGTCGTATTCTCCATCGTGTTCCAGTTGTTTTTTTAATACCTTCAATGATCAGTACACAGTCAGTACGGCATGTTTAGAATTTTGTAATATTATTGATGAAATAGAGGTTATGTACAAACTGAAATGAGATATGGTCCAATTTGCTTAATTGGACTACTGAACTTACTGCCGATGGCGGATAAACTTCTTTCCTACTTTATTAATCATGACATTCCAGATGTTTATAATTATTCTTTGCCATATTTAATAGCAATGGGGATTGTTCACAAAAAATTACCCTCTGATTTTATATTTTTATTACGTAAAATAGGGTATTTTAAGATACTAATTTGAATATTTTTGTATTTTAAGCGTTAGTTTTTTTTAATAATTCGATTTAAAATTATTTCTCCGATGATGTCATAAGGGACAGGTTTACATTGATTTCTTTGCCTAGAAAACAAAAATAATAAAACTTACTAATCATAGTAATCTGTGCTACTACTATTTAAATGTCACTGTCATTATTACTCATTACGTATCGTGATCATTTTAGTGTTTTTTGTCGCTAGGCTTATAATTTTCGTGTTCAACCATTATTATTTTCTATAGTTATCGTTAAAAATTTTAAAGTGATCTTTAGGGAAAAATCCATGGTACAGAACTTAAATCCAATAATGTACAACTAGATTTTTTTTACACCTGAAGCAGGCAAACAGGCAGACGGCCCACCTGATTGGATTTAGTAAGGTCAAATAAAGGTCAAACATTTCAAGTCATGTGTGTCATATAACCATAAAAAATAAAAACTTCGTTTAAAAAACCGACTTCAAAAACTAAAATGTATAAAATAACTTATTTCTGAAGCTATTATTATTAATATATATTATCTAAAACATCTTAAAGTCGGTACTTATAGTAGAATTATTCTGTCCGTGCAGTTTCGGTCATAAAATAATCGGAGCGGTGAAGCGAGTATTTCGCTCTCTCTTCCACTCACGGGCCTTATGGGCGGGCATACTGAAGCGCATTATTGTTGTCGATAAGCGTTATCGATAGCGTATTTAGTTTTGTCATTTTGTGGGTTAGTGATAAAATGAAAGAAAAAAATTAGATAAAACAACGTATTTATTAAAATAAGAATAATAATGATTTTCTAATAAATTATTAATTAGGTATCTATGTAATAAAAAACTATAAGTACAAAAGTTTAGAATAAAATAAGTTATATTAAAAATAACTATCAATACTTAAATCTAAGTTTAAAATTAACAGCAAAAAAGATAATAAACATTTTTTTAAGAATGATAATCTTTCTTTGATAAGAATAGGTTTTTATCGATAATGGCGTTGCGCCCACGCAACATGCTCACCGCCTTAGTCAGGCTGAGGCCGAGCTATGATTGATGACCCAAACTGCACGGACAAAATAATTCTACTATAGTAATTTTCAAAATATAGTAATTTTTATGTTTTACTTTGCAACGACTTCAAGATGTTTTAGATAATATATATTAATAATAATAGCTTTAGAAATAAGTTATTTTATATATTTTAGTTTTTGAAGTCTGTTTTCTTAAACGAAGTTTTTATTTATTACTTTTTAGTGTCTAGCTATGTATGGGTGGACCTGCGAATGGTGCCGCGCTTCTTAAAAAATAAAGGTCAAAGAAACGGGAACAAAAAAAAGTTTGTAAAATGAAAACTGCTTAGCCAAACTATGTAAAATTTTTAGGGAACCAATCGGAAGCTATTCCGCGTCGAACAAAAAAAGAATAACGTAAATCAGATCATAAATCACGGAGTAATCGGTGAACATACATAAAAAAAAGAAAAAAATAAGATCCCGAAAATTGAGAACCTCCTTCTTTTTCGAAGTCAGTTAAAATAGCTTCAGGAAAATGAAGCCTATGTTATCGTTTCAGAGCAAGGATTTATCATACAGGAAGAATTTTATTATAAATATACGTACTTCAGCTATAAAACTACATAATATTCCACGCTACACCTAAGGAAATAGTGCTAGAATATATGAAAATATAATGTTTAAATATATATTATTTTCATTCCTTGCGTGCATCCTAATTTCTGGTGAGTGTTAATTTAGATGACTGAGATTAGCTGAACGTTTTAAAAGAAGTTTAATAGTAGTAGATTGATAAACAAGCAGAGAAGTACAAGATACTCTATAAAAAGTATCCGAATACAAATACAAGATACTATTAAAATAAGTACTTGAGATACCAGATAAAGATACTTTTAAAAATGGTATTTGAAATTCTAGATACAAAATACGTATCTCGTAAATACTTTTTAAAGATAAAGATAACTTTTGCAAGAAATCTCAATTTTATTGAACTTAAGTTTATTAGGTGAACTATGAATAGATAGCGCAAACGTAATAAAATATTCTATTTTTAAGGTTTTAATTGAGACTGGTTCGTCAAACATTTTATCGCTAGTTTTTCTTCGACGAGATCTCAATATCAAAAATCTAATCAAAAATATAATCTAAAAGATCTTGTATGGAATTTAATAAGAGTTCCATCTGGTTCCACAAAGAGATCTCTTTGATAGGTTCCTTTAAATTTAAATGGTGCGTTCAGTTTATCTACATTATAAGAGGCTTAGTAGATGTTAAAAATGCGTACGTAATTGTGACTAAAAGTATTTTAGCAAACAAAATATTTACAAAATACTAAGATACTTAACAAATAGTATCTAAATATAAAATGTTTTTTTCAAAGTATTTAGGTACATGATACGTATTTTGTATCTTGGATCTGTATTTCAGATACTTACTTGCATCTTATATAAATCACATCTCTGTAAACAAGAGATGAAGTGACCTATTTAGGCACGAGATGGTTTGGCACACGAGTGTATCAAGGTTGCTAATATTTCGAGTGCCTAAATAAATCTTTCACGCGAGGTAAAAACTCTGATTTTCATTTCGAATATGAGGAAATCAGATAAAAACCTGACGAGTTAAACGAGCAACTACTTCTTTAATGATTAGTCGTTAATTGCATATCTAAAGCAAATGATGAGTTCATTTATACAAATATTCATCAAGTATAGTGGGCACCATATTATGCAAATTTAACTCACGCTGTACAGAAATAAGTTGGAACAGGCAGGGTTTACGATAGTATGAGTTGCATTCATATGGGTATTATCTGTTAGGCAAAAAGTGAAATTGTATTGGAAAAAAAATAGATAAACTTTTAGTTAGTTCAGTTTTATAGAACATAGTCAATGTCTACAGGTATAATTGTATCATAAAAAAGGCCATCGGTGCATCTATTTGTTCTTGATGTCTGACCCAAGATAAAAATAAACCACGCTGGGTACATGCGAGCAGCTTCCAATGGTGTGGTGGCCTTGAATGCAAGAGCAGTAGTAACCTTCGATACTCTGTCTACCATGTTCTGCTAGGTATACCAATATATATGTATAGAACTGTTTGCTCTTCACATGTCATATTGCATTCTTCTTTTGATTAATATTTTGTTGTTAATCAATTCTTGGTGATGATACAGTTCCACAATATAGAGACGGTTTGGTTGCTTGTACTATGTCTACATACCACAGACCGCGTAGAAGGTAGGTAAAATATTGATTGTTTGGCCGTAAACATAATTAGTGATTAAATTCATAATTGAAGGTGTCATGTTGTGTAAGTATATCTCGTATAAGAAGATTGGCGTCTTTTGAGGAGGCCTACGCCGAGGATATGCTGCTAATAGGCTATCGATTTCATTCTAAACATTAAACAAAATATATGTACACTAACCACTTACGGCAGAATAAAGGCTTATTTTATTTTATTTGTATTACTCGCAAAAATATAAAGTAATGCACTAGCACATTAAAAAAATTCATGAGCGAATTTTTAAAATTCAAATTTTGAACTGAAATTTTCAGAAACTTATTATTTTTTGGTCTATAAAATTATACCGTGACGAGAAAAAATTTATTTGACGATTTTTGAAAAGTTAAAAATTTGAAGTGACTTCTTAAATATTTTTCTTAGATGTACTTTGGAGGGAGATCTTAAAACATTAAAAAATCAAAAACCAAAAATAAGCGGCGGCGCCACTCTAATATATATATTTACTTAGTTGCAACCAAATTGGTTCAGTATTTTTCTGTGAAAACGGAACAAACAGACAGACCGAGTTACTTTCGCATTCATAATAATAATAGGACTAATAGGGATTATAATTACACGTTTATGAGAATTTTTAATGATATTAAAAATACCCAATCTTATCGGCAGATTAACAGCGTTATCTATATTATTATATATCACGTTCATCAATGAATGACTATAACTGTACTAAGTTATACATCGATAACTTGATGGATGAAACGTAGCGCAACATATGAAACGTTCTGTTTTCATGCCTGTGACCAAGTAACTTCAAGCGTACTTTCCGAGTCCGAGGAATGATAAAACATTTTTGTATTGTTATTAAATTATTTGACAAGATGACGACGAAAATTAAATGTTTAATTTTTCAACAAATTCAAGTTGGAATTCAAAACAAAACCTTAAATTTTAAAAATCTCGTTTGTTTTTGCACTGCTTTTCAATCTTTTCGAATACTCGACCCCTTCAGAGTTTCAAAAATTTTGGCGATCGAAATGACTACGTTTATGAATTTCACTTTTTTGTTATCTATATTCATTGTTCATTCTACAAAAAGCTGTTGAGCTTTGGAAGTACTTAAGTAGGAGATATAAACTTAAATTGCCTTTCTCCTTTTGCCGGCGACCTCCCGAGCAAGGCTCTGCGACCCCCCTAGGGGTCGCGACCCACAGGTTGAAAAACACTGGTTTACTTAAAACTGAAACATTATGCATTACTTTTTTATATATGAAATCTTTGTTTTACAGACGCGAAACCTGCCGCGACAGATATCTCTAAGAAAAATGATGAAACTGGTTACAAATATTACAGTGGAGTTGGATGGGTTCACCATAACATAATTCCTATGCAATGGGCTGATGCTCGTCTACGATGCTTTTACCAAGGTACATTAAATGGTGTAATTATTAAATAACTGCCAAAGTATTGAAAGAAAAAATAATTTATTAATTATACTCAGTTTGTCGGAATGTAAAGATTTAAAAAACCAAGTAGGCATACACAATTTTGAGCAGGCAACTAATACGTCGATCCTGTTGGGCTGATCAGCTTCAAAGTCAAGTCTTCACGCAATGTAAGTATTACATAAATAGAATTTAGTTTTATTAATTATTTTTTTCAAGACCACGGGCCATGAATATGACCCGGATTTTTGGAGGTCTTGCTTGGGGCCATGGGCCTCCCCAACACGTAGAGGCCCCTTGACAAATTTAATCTAAATGTCGCGTGACACTGACCGGCGAATATCCCTGTCTCCATCATATAGTAATTTACCCAAGGACAAGCCCCGGCCAGAGTAGGACTATTGTGGGAAATGAGAAGAGAAAGTACCAGGCTATTGGGGTGAACTGTTAGTGGTACTAGCGGTCTGGAAATACGGGGACTATGGTGTCTGTCCGTCGCAATGTTCAGGGAACATGGAAAAATGGGCAGACGGTGACTCGCCACTCTCTGCATGGGCCCCTAAAAATTCCATAAAAGACAGGGGCAACATGGGTGTGAGTGGCTAAGGGGTGTAGAGAGGTGGGCTGCAGGTTAACCGAAGCTACTTCTGACGTGATGCCATTTATCACTTCCACCCCTGGAGCTTGAGTCTTAGCTCTAGCGATCTCCACCCCGTGCCGACTGGTTAAGGCAAGAACGGAGGCGGGGGGGGGGGCTTGTCTTGGCCCTCGGAGTCAGGTACGAGGTGTCGCTACTCACCTAAGGATTCGCCACAAAGCCCCCCTGGGCATTGCCAGTATTACATAAGTAGAATTAAGTTTTATTAATTATTATTATTATTTATTATTTTATTAACCAAATTGGGTCGTTTTCGTCTTACGCCAAAGAGTGGGTTTGCACTGAAAATCAGCGTTGTGTCGGATATAATTCCGGCATAGCAATATGCTGAGTGCAAACCTTGTTTGCTGAAACTGCGGCGTACAAATCTTCAAAATATGCTCTGTGTATAAAAATGTATAAGAAATGCAATTACGTCGCAATTTTTGCAAATAAAGTTTTTCATTCTTTCTTTCAATGCCTGAAGACGAAAGTATTCGAGCACTCCATCTTACCCGTCATGATATACCGTGCTGAGACATTGACACTGACGGTTGGACTAATCCACAAATCAACAAATCGTTCAACGGGCTATGGAGAGATATATTGAGTGTTTGTCTTATGAATAGAACTAGAAATTAAGATATCGTTGATATAATCAAAATAACAGACATGGCCTGCAAAGAGCTGAAGAGAGCTGAACTGGCAATGAGCCATCACGTCCAGGATAGGACGTTGCAGGGCAGATGACCGTTTTTTTATTTTTTATTTATTCTCTTGTCAGGGGATTTGTAGCTGGTTTTATATTATTTACATCATATAATACTATACTATTACTATTACATAATTCTATTACTATTTATTATATCTCTAATATATAAAATTCTCGTGTCACAGTTTTCGTTGCCATACTCCTCCGAAACGGCTTGACCGATTCTCACGAAACTTTGTGTGCATATTGGGTAGGTTTGAGAATAGGACAACATCTATTTTTCATCCCCCTAAATGTTAGGGGTAGTCCACCCCTAAATTTTTTATTTTTATTTTTACCGGGCAGGACGTCGTCTGCCGGGACAGCTAGTTATATTATATATTTAATAGTTTATCTTTTATTTATTCTATTGTACTTATTTATCTATTTATTTATCTTTTGTTTTAAAGACAGTGGTACTATTAGTGACACCTCTTACACACTACTTCCACATATTTATTTACTGACATTACTATTCTATCTTATTATTATCTATGTATTATTTGTTACGTTTGTATTATATAATCTATATTATATAACGTAAGGATACGTTATAATTATATCTTTATTTCTTTTATTCACAGCTCTAACTATTTTGATACAATACGCCATAAAATCCGCATAGTGCTGTTTGCTCATGAGATCTTTCATGTTAATATATTTTACTTTTGTTTTTATCCCGGGCAAATACCGAGCAACTAAAAAGGAGATTCGGCACCGACTCTATTTCCTGCGGATTGCAGATACATGAGGGGTCCTCCTTCCACCCGAACCGGTTAAAGTATTCGGAGAACCCCCTATGTGCGGTAAAAAGTTGCGTCTTGACGCTCGTAATCCCGATTAATCTCATCTGTTTGAGTGCGCACGTAACATCAGGGAAAAAGAGCTTAGTGATGGACGCCGTTGACTCTTGACAGTACCTCTGGTTCCATTCACCAACGGTTTCCATGCGGATTTGCCGTTTGGCGAAAGAAACCGGAAGTCTGTCATAGTGCGGTCACACTTTCAATGAAAGTGCGGCCGCCTTGGTCAACTCGTCCACCCGCTCGTTCTCCCTGATACCTACGTACGCCCTCACCCAGAAGAAATTGAGCGTCTTACCCTGCTTACACAACAAGACATTCTGCTGAACCTCAGCCGCTATCGGGTTGACTGAGCCCCAATTACACAGCGCTTGCAACGCCGATCTGCTGTCGCTGTATATTCCAAAGCTTCTTTCCGGGGTCCCCAAGATCTCCACCGTAGCCTTACATATAGCGAACAACTCGGCCTGATGGACCGTGCAGTACGATGCCAGTTTGATCTTCCAGCATTTTGTCTCGGCCTCATTATCCCAAAAGGATAATGCGGCTCCGACTTTCTCGTCGATTAACCTGCCATCCGTGAAGATGCGTACCGCCTGGTGACGTTGCGCATCCACCTGCCTCTGGTCTTCCAGGCAATGAAACTGCATCACTATATAAGATAAGGCCGCCCTTTATTCCTCCCTTGACATGAAATGAGTGTAAATTGTTTTTTGTGTATTTTTAATGTGTGAGCAATGAAGTGTTTTTATATATCTAACGTTAATTATCCAGGATGTTCCACACATCATATTCCGATGTCCTGCCCGCTCTAAAAAAATAAAATATAGTAATATAGAAGAGTTAATATCTAAAAATAACGTAGAAAATTTCAAAAACTTTTGCCTAAATATTGTTACAAAAGTAAATGCTCGTAATAAAACAAATTAGTTATATAAGTTACATCTAAGTATATATTTAATGAAATATATAAGAAATGTAATACAAATAGAAATAAAGAATTAAGAATAGAAAAAGAAATAGGAAAAATATGTAGCAATAGACATAATAAGCGAAATTGTAAAACTAGGTTCATAAGAAACAAAGATCTAATAGAAAGTAAGGACTCAATGTAATAATAATAAGCAGTTTTTTAATAAAGAAAAGAAAGAAAAAAATACAGAAAATGAAAATAAAAAAAGATAAAAATAAAATATACAAAAAAAGAAATATAAAAAAGCACAATAAGGCCGCATAACCTTATCCGTTCGGCGGAAGAGACTTAGAAAAAAGGGCATTAATTATCCTTAAACGATTGTGCAATATGAATAAATATAATTGATACTTTCTAGAGGCCGAATTAATCAAACCTCTAGTCAACAAATATGCAAGAAAATTGTCTAAAATTGGAGGGACTGCTGTGATTTGGTGACTTCACTCCACAAAGCGGTACTTTAATTTCGGGCAGTTTTTTGAAAAATGTTAAAAAAACCTCAATTCAAACTCAACGATCCTCTTATTATTGAAAATAAATTTATAAGCTTAAATCAGTTATAAATTACAATTCCTAATTAGTTTTTTCCAAATTTCGATTGATTGAATTCTTATAAACTACAGTTTATTATTATAGATACAGTTCATTATAATTGTGGTGTTCTACTGTGCTAATTTATTAAATAACACATGAACAAAGTATTTATTATTATTATTATTCTTCTTAATAGAACAATAAGAAAAGTGCTAATGAACACTTTCTTTGTAAGAATACTTTTAGTTAATTTAGATTATATTTAAATCACTTATTAGTGTTTTTAGATTGGATTGTAATATTAATGTGGTATTTTTAAATACATTTATGAATTTTTATTTATTATAGTTATAAAATTTTAAAAGCTGGTCCAATCTGAAATAAAAATTATATTTTCAGGTGCTGAGTTAATGTCTCCAGTCAACGCACAGATGAAAAAAGTTATGTCCGAAATTGGAGGAAACGTTGCGATTTGGACTGGGGTGCACGCTACTTATGCCAAGGGCAATTACTTTTCAATTAGCGGTAATGTTAGAAAAATCTATCCTAATATTACAAAGACGTATTATTGATCCGATTGTTTTACGCCCAGCGAAGTGGACACGGGAACACCTGTCAAATATGTTAGAGCAATAACGTTCCATGCAAGCATTCTACATATCGTCATCGAGGCACTGTCAGTGCTTTTTTCGTTTATTTTTGCTAATGTAAAAGGTTACAAAGCATAATTAAACCTTGATATGGGTGCGTGCGTGCGTGGGTGCATATGTATTTTTGTTGATGCCCAGCCAAGTAGGCATGGGTCAGCTAGGGCTAGTTGCATATAAAACTGTAAAATAATTTGTAGTATCAAAGTTAAACTGCAGGATTTTTGATAAATTCTCCACTAAAAAATAAAAAACATATTCTTAAGCTTGAGAATCTTCTCGGCATTAGTATTTTTTATTATTTAAAATATCAGATTTGTTCACGTCAAAATAAATAATAATAATGCTAACATCGTCTTCTAATACAGAGGTAAAGTATTGATATATTGTCCCTTGGTTGCACAAGATTAAACTAGATGGCGCTGTTCAAAACCGAGCAAATCCTACATGGCGTTGACGTGTTCATACGAAAATAAAGGTAATATCATGTTTGTCAATGATTTTTAAGCAGTAGAAGTAGTAGCGCAAACATTGGTGCCGAAACCTCGGGAGTGATAAGTGAGTAGTGACTAGTTTTTGGATTACAGTGAAATTGGATTTACAGTGTTTGGTGTAAGGACTTGGTAAAATCGTAAGTAGAGTGAACACTTAGAATATTTTTGCTTTAAAAACACTTAGTAAAATTTAAAGTAAAAAAGACTTAGAAAAATTCGCGTCTAAAAAGACTTAGAAAAATTCTTGTATTTTGGACTTGTAAAATTTTATGTTTTTTAAAACACTTAGTAAATTCAGTGAAGTAAAAAGACTTAGAAAAATAAGTGATTGTGGACTTGTAAAATTTTTACGAACTTTTGACACTTAGAAAAAGTTGTCATCAGTGACTTAGTTTATTTTACTTATTACGAGACTTAGAAAATTTTCAAGTGAACTTTATATGGACATTGTTACTTTTGTATGGTACTGGACTTAGAAAAAATCAAGTGAATGTACTATTAACTTTGATTATTTACACAAAGTCGAACTTATATTTCTAATAGTGTTTCATATTAATCTAGGACTTTGTACTTTTATTGTTTGTTAACAAATTTTCAAGTTAATATTTTGTGAAGTACCTACAAAATGGAATCATTATCGAAAATGATTGAGCCACAAATGGATTTACTTGAAAGATTAATTAAAGCAGAACGTAATTTTCGAAAATTAGGAAAAGAGAGGATTAAAAAGTCGCTGATAGAAACACGGTTAGAAGCTGCCGAAGAGTATTGGATAGATTTTAAAACAAATCACAAGGAAATCGTTGCGAATTCATCGAGAGAACAAAGAAATAAAGAGGAATATTTCCGAAGTGACATATATGAGCAGTTTCAAGAACAATATTTGTCATATAAAGCATTATTAAAGGATGTTTATCAAATGTATACTACCACAGATTCACAATCAAAGCCAACAGTGTCATCCAAATCTGAATGCAATGAAATTATCAGGTTACCAAGAATTGAGTTGCCTTCGTTTAGCGGAAAGTACAATGAGTGGCAAACTTTCTATGATATGTTTTCATCAGTGATACATCAAAATGCAAGCCTACCTTCAGTACAGAAACTTCATTATTTGAAAAGTTGTCTAACTGGAGAGCCGGAGCAACTCATTCGTAATTTTTCGACAACAGATGCAAACTATAATGAAGCATGGGAACAATTGTTAAAGAGGTACAATAATAAGAAGTATAACTGCAACAGTATTATGCAAACATTATTTTCGTTGAAGCCAATACAGGTTGAATCCGCAACAGCATTAAAAACACTGCTGGATACCACTTCATCGTGCTTAAAAAGTCTGAACAATATTGGGGTTAAGACGGATACGTGGGATGCAATTATTGTGTATATGGTTGTTTCTAAATTAGATCAAGAAACTCATAAACAATGGGAATACCAAATAAGTGTGATGTCCGACGAACTGCCCACTTGGACACAGCTTGCAGAGTTTATGGAGATGAGATTTAGAAGTTTAGAAATGATAGAAGGCAGTAAGACACACAACAAGAATGCATCACAAAACTCAAAACAAATTGTGAAGACTAAGGCTTTTAATGCAGTTGTACAGGAAGATAAGAAGAACAATAATGCATGCCCCTGTTGTAATGGCTCTCATCACTTGTGTCATTGCAAACAATTTGGATCGAAATCAGTCCAAGACAGATACAATTTAGTACAAAGCAAGCGACTTTGCTTCAACTGTCTCGGATTCGCTCATTCAGTCAAGAATTGCAAACAAAATACAAACTGCAGAAAATGTGGCAGACGCCATCACTCACTGTTACATGCTACCAAGGAACAAGGAGGCGCTACTTCGAATACAACATCAAACACGACAATGACAACTCAACAGTTTACAGCTGAAGAAAGAGCTGTACCAACCAACTTGGATACACACATTGTAGCGAACTTTTCAAGAAATAATCAAAACTACAATGTTTTGCTGGCAACAGCAATGGTAAAGGCAAGATCAAGGAATGGCATTGGTTTTACTATTAGGGCATTATTGGATCAAGGCTCGCAAGCCTCGTTTGTAACCGAATCGACGGTACAATTGTTAGGTCTCAAGCGCACACCAATCAGTGGTTTGGTGTCAGGTTTAGGAGACAGCCAAGTAAGAATTAAGTATATGGTTTCACTTGTGTTGGAATCAATTCACAACCCTAATAATGTAATCAAAGTAAATGCATACGTGTTGAGTGTACTACCAACTGCAATACCGAATAGAGAAATACCCTCTCCAATGTGGGTTCCATTAGAAGAGATTAAATTAGCAGACCCCACATTCATGAATCCTGGCAAAATAGATGTTTTGCTAGGAGCAGAAGTATATTGTGATATTCTACTCAACGGAGTAATGAAGCATCCTCAAGGACATTTATTGGCTCAAAATACAATCCTTGGCTGGATCATATCAGGGAGAGTATCACAAGAAGTTACATCACCAAATGTTATCAGTTTGCATGTGCAAACCAGAGTCGACGACCTATTGAAGCAATTTTGGGAAGTCGAGAATGAACCTCCATCAATTAAGAAGAAAATGACCATAGATGAAAAAAGATGCGAAGAGCTTTACGAGTCGACAACAGTAAGGGCAAGAGATGGAAGATACGTTGTAAGACTGCCGTTTAATAGCGATAATCCTGACTGTCAATATGGGGAACATAAAACTATAGCAGAAAAGAGGCTCAAGTATTTAGAACGGAAGCTTGAAAAGAAGCCGAAGTTGTACCAAGATTATCGTAATGTAATAGAAGAGTACTTAGAATTAGGCCACATGAAGTTGGTAGACAAGGAAAATCTTGAAAATTCGAAAGCGGTTTATCTTCCTCATCATGCAGTTGTCCGAGAGGATAAAATCACAACAAAAGTGAGAGTAGTATTTGACGCATCTTGCAAGGGTGTTAACAATGTAGCGTTGAATGACAACCTTCTAGTAGGTCCCAAACTCCAACAAGATCTGAGGCATTTACTCATGAGGTGGCGAACACACAAAATTTGTATTATTGCAGATGTGGTTAAGATGTACCGCCAAGTTCGAGTAGCTAATGAAGACATAGATTATCAAAGGATCTTATGGAGAAACAATCCGAATCAAGAAATTCACCATTACAATCTTCTGACGTTAACCTTTGGGACGGCTTGTGCACCTTATCTAGCTGTTAAAACGTTACAAAGGTTAGCTGACGATGAACAGAGCAATTATCCAATTGCTGCAGAGATTACCAAGAACGATTATTATATGGACGACTTGATGACTGGGTGCGATTCGGATAGTGAAGCTATTCAAATCTACGAAGAGATGAACAAATTAATGAAATCTGGAGGTTTTGAGCTTCAGAAATGGAGCAGTAACAATCATAAGTTGTTAGAGTATATTGGCAAAGACAAACATCTTCCAACTAATTCCGTAGCGATACAACAAGATAAGAAAGAGAAGGTTCTGGGTTTATGCTGGAACAAAGAAACCGACAATTTTGAGTATTCAATAAATTTACCTGAGGTGAAGGATAAATTTACAAAACGACAGGTACTGTCCGACATTGCTAGATTGTACGATCCTATGGGGTGGATTGCACCTGTTGTTATAGTTGCAAAATTGTTTATCCAGAAACTATGGAAATCAGGTTTGGATTGGGACGATGATTTGGACGAAGATTTGTCAACCGAATGGACTAAATATAGAAAAGAATTAGAGCATATCAAGGACATCTGCATTCCAAGATGGCTTAATTTCTCACCAGGATATAGAATGGAGTTACATGCATTTGCAGATGCATCAATGTCCGCTTATGCCGGATGTGTATATCTTCGTGTGATTGATAAAAACAGCGTAGTTTTTGTCAACCTGTTGACCGCGAAAACAAAAGTTGCTCCAATGGAAAAGGAAATGTCAGTTCCTCGATTGGAATTGTCTGGTGCAGTTATAGCAACCAAACTATTATCGGAAGTGGCAGAAGTAATGAATATTCCAAAAGAGAATCAATACGCCTGGACCGACTCGACTGTAGTTTTGGCTTGGCTCAAAGGACCAGCTTGTAAATGGACTACATTTGTCAGCAATAGAGTGTCAGTTATTTTAACCATGACAGATTATGAGCAGTGGGGACATGTGGCAACTCATATGAACCCAAGCGTCTGTGCCTCACGAGGTTTAAAACCTAGTGATTTAGCCGAGCATTCCTTGTGGTGGCATGGCCCTACCTGGTTAAATGAAACTCTTGAGCAGAAGGAAAAGCCTGAAGTTATAGACACACATGAAGAAGAGAAAATCAAGACGTTATTTACACTACAGCAACCGGATAAGATAGACAAATCATGGGAAAGATTTTCATCATTTACAAGAATGTTAAAAGTTTTATCATACTGTCGAAGAATTTTAAATTGGAAATTACCACAGACAGAAAGAAAGAATATGAAAGATTATGTTACATTGGAAGAAATCAATCAGACATTGACAAAATGTATCAAACATATTCAAGAGCTTGAGTTTGAAGAAGATATTAGACACTTGAAGACACGAGGAAGTGTTCCAAAAAAGAGTGTGCTTCATCCTCTTTGTCCTATCTTTGATCAAGAGGGAATAATGAGAGTCGGTGGACGTATTGATTTATCTGATGCTAATTACGATACACGACATCCCATTATTATGCCTGGTAAACATCATTTTACCAAGTTAATAATAGCTGATGCGCACAGTAAAACAATGCACGGTGGACCACAACTCATGTTGAATCACCTTCGAGGCAACTATTGGATCATTCGAGCTCGCGAATTAGTGAAAAAGCATTTCCGAGAATGTGTTACATGTATCAAAATGTCACGAGCTAATAAAACACCGTTTATGGGACAGATTCCCGCAGCTAGATTAAAACCTAGCAAACCTTTTAAATCCTGCGGAATCGATTTTGCAGGGCCGATTAACGTTCGATTCTCACCAGGACGAGGATCCAAGGCTTATCGTGGCTACATAGCACTATTTGTATGTATGGTGACACATGCGATACATTTAGAAGTCGTATCGGATTTAACATCTAAAGGATTTATAGCAGCATTTAAACGCATGACAGCGAGACGAGGTCATTGTCAAGATTTGTACAGTGACAATGGGACGAATTTCACTGGTGCAAGCAGAGAACTACGTGAAATGTTCGATAAAGCTAAATCTACTTTGCCCGACGAAATTGCACAACTGTTGACATTAGAGCATACAAATTGGCATTTTATACCACCCGCAGCTCCAAATTTTGGGGGCTTATGGGAAGCAGGGGTGCGTTCCGTAAAGACTCATCTTCGGAAAGTTGTTGGCGAAAGTACACTCACGTATGAAGAGCTATCAACAGTATTAACACAAGTGGAAGCATGTGTAAACTCACGTCCATTAACCATAATTAGTGATGATCCAAACGATCCTCTACCTCTGACACCTGGCCACTTTTTGGTTGGAGAACCGTTATTGAATGTCGCGGACAGTGAATGTGCAATGGTTAACCAACTAGATAGGTGGAAATTAACAACCAAAATGGTTAAAGATTTTTGGAATCGTTGGAGTGTAGAATATTTAGTGACATTAAATAAAAGATACAAATGGACTACTCAGCAGGATCAGCCAAAAATTAATGATGTAGTTATTGTAAAAGAGCCAAATTTGCCGCCTGCTAAGTGGTTCATGGGTAGAATAATAGATATCCATCCGGGAAGAGATAATGTTATCCGTGTAGTTACAATCAAAACACAGAATGGATTTTGTAAACGTCCTGTAAGTAAGTTGTGTTTTCTTCCCAGAAAGGATTGTAATACTTCCGATTAAGTGAAGTTTTGTGTCTTAGAATTTCAATCAAGTTTAGTTTTAAGTTGTATTACTGTTTAGTTTTAAGGCTATTTCGGGTTAAAAGGTTTATATTTGTTAGTTTTTTTTCTTATTACAAAGCAATCACGGTAGGCGGTTATTTCTTTGTTGTTAATTTTTTATGTTCTACCGTCATTGTCAATTTAAGTTGTGTTTAATAAGTTGTTAATTAAGAATATTAGTGGAGTTTAAGAAACAAGTTCTTGGTAGGCGGATATGTTCACGTCAAAATAAATAATAATAATGCTAACATCGTCTTCTAATACAGAGGTAAAGTATTGATATATTGTCCCTTGGTTGCACAAGATTAAACTAGATGGCGCTGTTCAAAACCGAGCAAATCCTACATGGCGTTGACGTGTTCATACGAAAATAAAGGTAATATCATGTTTGTCAATGATTTTTAAGCGCAGTAGAAGTAGTAGCGCAAACAAGATTGAAAAAAGAAATTGGATTCCAATGTGATTTTTTCCTAAGGTCCACAGCAATTTTATGTAATAAATAATGTATGATATATTTTATCTCAGTAATACCACGAGATTTTTTTGTTTTTCTTTATAAAAATTAGATTATTCCGCAACCGTTTTCACTCAAACGATAGCTTACATATTGTTTTTAATACTGTAATATGTCCCGGTATACTCCGAGAAAGCGTGGACGACGTCGCTGGCATATCCTAGTACAAATATAAATGTATACAACCTTTTTGCTTTAATTTGTTTCATTTTAACTATTCAATTCTACACTTTTAATGTGATAAAAGAAATAAAATAAGTTGAATAGTTTTAAACGTAACTAAACACTCGTTTGAAGAAATAGAGAACTTTCATAGCCAATGTGGAACCGTACATTCGACAAACGAACATACACACCAATTTTTAAATGTACTATTTTTAGGAATTCCTCTGTCTACCATGCCCCTCACATGGGCACAGGACGAGCCCAACAATGAGAATAACAACGAGAATTGCATGATCATGCTACCTGGTGGAAATATGGCAGATTGCTCCTGTAATGAAACATATACTTTCTCTTGTTATAGACTAAATAACTTTAAAACACCTGAATGTGGTACTTCAAATTCAGGTAAGATACACACATTACTATTTGTATTATAAAGATTATAGAATAACACTGTTACGCGTCGCGACACTCGAATTAAAATGCTGTTAGAATTACTATAGAGTTAATTACAACTATATAAACACGTATTACACAGTTAAAAATATAACCGAACACAATAATTCCACAGCGTTCCACAGCGGCAGCATTGACCGAATTTCCTAGAATCAACTTGTACTTTAATCTGTAACACCTGGCTAATGATTAAAATACAACAATAGGCCGTATGCCAACAAGTAAACAAAAGAAGACGACCATAAAATAATTTCAATATTATTAGGTAGTAAGTCAAATGGCAACGGGAAATAAATGTGCTTTGTTTTAGATGTGCAGGTGGATTATGTGTTTGTCGGGACCTGAGTTGTAACAATACAATGGTTTGGATAGAAAAAGTCACAACCGTCTTGATGCAGGTAACGGCTAAATTTTTCGCGACAACCGTCACTCACAGCCGGGAAGGATTCCCAAAATTTGCTCAAAATTATATAATTATGTAATTCCGCCGATTGTACTTGTATTTAATGTTTTGATTTTATGTAGCATTTTTGTACAATCAAGTATATTCTATTCTATTCTAATTCTGACTGAAGGAGCCTTAACGCGTCGATAGTGGTTAGCTCACAATGAGGTGGGCAAGTCCCTCGTCCTACTCTATCTGGAGATATCCTTAGACCTGAGACCTCTGTGCCTCGAATTCGTGAGAACACTTTTAATATATATTTTATTTATATTTACATACAGAATTAGCTATTATTTTGTAATTTTCAAAGATTTTTCAATTGTAGTGAGAATTTAATTTAATATATTTAGTAATTGTAAGACTCCATTAGTTGCGTAGTTGTCCATATATAAATTTCTATGGAGTATAGATTATATTCGTCTCAATAACTTACGTATAACTATAGCCTATGTTCATTTCAGGGTACGAATTGGATCAACGCACACAGAATTGTTACAAATTCCATGTAAATGCTCAGACCTGGGATGTGGCATACATGATCTGTGCCACAGAAGGTGCCCACCTTGCCGTTATTGATAGTCCTGGAGAACAACAAGTCTTGCGAGATCTTTTCGATAGATACCCTCCGTCTGCCATACGCGAGGCAGATCACACAACTCACATCCACTTGGGTTTCAGTGACTGGTTAAACCACAAAGTGTGGATGACAATTAATGGTAATTTTATATTTAATCGGAATTTTTAATGACACTGTTTTTATTCACTTTACTTGTCTGCTTCTAAGTATCGACATACCCACGGAAAGTATCGCGCGGAAAGTTCTAAGACTGAAGGATCGGCGTTAATCTGAACTCGGCATGATTTTCGCTGACGTAACAGTTCAGAGATGACTTAAAAAAGCACTGCGAGCGTAGTACGCTAACAATCGGCTAATAGCCAAACTTTCCGCGCCGTAGTTTCCTTTGCTATGTCTCAAGCCTTAATGCTAGTTACAGTCCAGTCAATAAGGCGATAAACGGCAAGTCTTGGAATGAAAGCCAATAAATTAAACACTATCAACTAGTAAAATCTTTATTTTGGCTTTCTATAAGTTATCCCAAAAATGTCATAAGATCACATGTCTGCGTCTTAAAATATGAAATGTCAAAGGTCTTGAAAATGCATCAATGGATATTGGCATGTATTATAGAAGTTATAGTGCATAAAATTTACTAAATCTATACTTTCCACTGCTTTTGGAATAGATCGAGAAGAGTCCGCAGCAGTCAGCCACTTTTGCGTATCAAGTCCAACCGTGAATAGTGCAGTTTGAAAGATATATAAAAAAAGATACAAGTAAAGATTTTATTTGAAATCAATAACAGCTATTTTGTTTTACAGGAAAGAATATAGATCATCTCATAAAAAATAAGATTACAGCTTGGGCAGCTAGCGAGCCTAACTACATACATGATCACTTCGGCAGTATGACACGAGAGGGCACGCTGAACGACTCACCAAGCCATCTTAAAATGGCTTTTATCTGTGAATTTGAGTATAATCAGATATAATCACGAAATAAAATATTACGATTTTACAACAGTAACCAATTTCCATGAACTGGGACGTCTACCTGTTTTCTAGCTTTGCAATATAATATACAATGTTCAAATGTGCGAAGGAGAATAAAACAAAGTAATTTGAAAGTTAGCGGTTGAATACTAGAAAAAAACGTGATGTTCTACCAGCAAGCACTATGCGTATACGACAAGCCATTATAACCCAGCCTATCTAATCAATTATCGTGTATGTACTATTCAACAGATATGTCGGATGACTAGCAAGTTCCTTATAAGATTGTCAACCGTCAGTCGTCCGGTTAGCGGACAACTAGACACTTCGTATAATTAACGGAGACCGGCTAATTATATGAAGAATGTGTAGCTATACCGCCTCCGCCAGTTTCCGGTCGCAGGGAAGGTACAACGGGGGATGCTGAAAACAGCGCGAAGTGGAGTACAAAACCTAGGAAAGCGGACTCCGGGCGTCTGAGCGAACATTTCGAACACAACCGGGATTTAACGCTCGGATAATGATGAGGACTTTCATAAGTATCGAGAGTGATAATTTGTAATGTTAGAGAGCTGTCTACACGATTTCCCTTACAGAAAATATACAATTATTATAACATATATGCATTTCAATTAAGCGAAATATACTATTTAAAAAATATTTGTTATTATTATCTATAAATTTGTAATGGGATTGTTACCAAAGGAACGCATGTATAAACGTTGAATAACACAGTATATCACAATTTAAGTGGAACGCGCCCTAAGTCAAACAGTTAAATTTACGAATGACGGTGGAAAACAATATAGGTTTTTGATAAGTGTTTAGCTTTAAACAACAGTTTTAAATATTATTTCAATTAGAATTTAAGTGAATGGACTTCTAATGTCGTTTCTTTGTCCTTTCAGGTAAACTTGTGCATAAAATATTATATATATACATTGACTTTTCATACTCCTACCAGCATTATGCTAATAATCTTCAAATTTATACTAAGGGATATGAAAGTAGTTAACGAAGCGATTTTAAACGAAAGTAATGATTTAATATCTACATTTCTCAGATAGAGTCAAGTTCATGGTCCAAATGTTAATCTCTACAAAATAAAATTAATTAATATGGTTAGGTCTCGTTAGCTGGCTAAAGACAAATTACCTATTCTGACAAAAGTTGTATTCAATGGCATAGTAATTGATTTCACCTGGCCAAACTCAGTCCACTCGACACAACTCGAAAACTTCGCATAATCAATTTCTCTCACGAGACCTAAAAGTATTTTCTCCCTACGCCTACTAAGGTTAGTCTTTCATAGTTTTATTATAAGTTATGCTGACGCCAGCAATCTAGCCTCAAACCAAAAACAACCTAATAAGCTTGATGGTCTTCAAAATATCTATATCTCTGGTTCATTTGGTTTGCGTAAATATGATCTTGTATCTGAGTTTAGCAAAAAAGCGAAATGTTTGCTGCCCAGACTTCGCTGCAATGCTCATTTATTGTTTGCTTCTTTTGTATATTATCCTAATTAAAACGAAACAAATCATGTAGGTCATGTCAGTACACACTGTTAAAGCTAAAAAACTAAACACAGAAATAAATAGCTCTGTGAAGTTGGCACCTCGAGTTGCGAATTTTTAAACCAACAATATCTCATTCGTTTGCCCATCGTTAGTCCAAGTTTGCCCAGGAAAAAATTTCGTTTGCCCACCCTTGGTTCAAAAGTTATTGAACAAAAACTTTTTTTGGAAAAAGAAATTTTTGTTCTTCCCATATTTTCGCGAGGTTTAATGTTTATTACACTTAAATGGACTTTATCGTTAGCTGATCCAATGAACTCGATTGTCCAGGCAAAAGTTTCGTTTGCCCACCCTTGGTTCAAAAGTTATTATTAAACAAACCTTTTTTTAAAAAAAAGTAATTTTTGTTCTTTCCATATTTTCGCGAGGTTTAATGTTCATGACACATGAATGGACTTTATCGTTAGTTAATCCAATGAACTCGATTGTCCAGGCAAAAGTTTCGTTTGCCCACCCTTGGTTCAAAAGTTATTGAACAAAAACTTTTTTTGGAAAAAGAAATTTTGGTGCTTCCCATATTTTCGCGAGGTTTAATGTTTATTACACTTAAATGGACTTTATCGTAAGCTGATCCAATGAACTCGATTGTCCAGGCAAAAGTTTTGTTTGCCCACCCTCAGATTAAAAATTATTATCAAACAAACCTTTTTAAAAAAAAAGTAATTTTTGTTCTTTCCATATTTTCGCGAGGTTTAATGTTCATGACACATGAATGGACTTTATCGTTAGTTAATCCAATGAACTCGATTGTCCAGGCAAAAGTTTCGTTTGCCCACCCTTGGTTCAAAAGTTATTGAACAAAAACTTTTTTTGGAAAAAGAAATTTTGGTGCTTCCCATATTTTCGCGAGGTTTAATGTTTATTACACTTAAATGGACTTTATCGTAAGCTGATCCAATGAACTCGATTGTCCAGGCAAAAGTTTTGTTTGCCCACCCTCAGATTAAAAATTATTATCAAACAAACCTTTTTAAAAAAAAAGTAATTTTTGTTCTTTCCATATTTTCGCGAGGTTTAATGTTCATGACACATGAATGGACTTTATCGTTAGCTAATCCAATGAACTCGATTGTCCAGGCAAAAGTTTCGTTTGCCCACCCTCAGATCAAAAGTTATTATCAAACAAACCTTTTTTTAAAAAAAAAGTAATTTTTGTTCTTTCCATATTTTCGCGAGGTTTAATGTTCATGACACATGAATGGACTTTATCGTTAGCTACTCCAATGAACTCGATTGTCCAGGCCAAAGTTTCGTTTGCCCACCCTCAGATCAAAAGTTATTATTAAACAAACCTTTTTAAAAAAAAAGTAATTTTTGTTCTTTCCATATTTTCGCGAGGTTTAATGTTCATGACACATGAATGGACTTTATCGTTAGCTAATCCAATGAACTCGATTGTCCAGGCAAAAGTTTCGTTTGCCCACCCTCAGATCAAAAGTTATTATCAAACAAACCTTTTCTTAAAAAAAAAGTAATTTTTGTTCTTTCCATATTTTCGCGAGGTTTAATGTTCATGACACATGAATGGACTTTATCGTTAGCTACTCCAATGAACTCGATTGTCCAGGCCAAAGTTTCGTTTGCCCACCCTCAGATCAAAAGTTATTATTAAACAAACCTTTTTTTAAAAAAAGTAATTTTTGTTCTTTCCATATTTTCGCGAGGTTTAATGTTCATGACACATGAATGGACTTTATCGTTAGCTAATCCAATGAACTCGATTGTCCAGGCAAAAGTTTCGTTTGCCCACCCTTGGTTCAAAAGTAATTGAACAAAAACTTTTTTTGGAAAAAGAAATTTTGGTTCTTCCCATATTTTCGCGAGGTTTAATGTTTATTACACTTAAATGGACTTTATCGTTAGCCGATCCAATGAACTCGATTGTCCAGGCAAAAGTTTCGTTTGCCCACCCTTGGTTCAAAAGTTATTGAACAAAAACTTTTTTTGGAAAAAGAAATTTTGGTTTTTCCCATATTTTCGCGAGGTTTAATGTATATTACACTTGAATGGACTTTATCGTTAGCTAATCCAATGAACTCGATTGTCCAGGCAAAAGTTTCGTTTGCCCACCCTTGGTTCAAAAGTTATTGAACAAAAACTTTTTTTGGAAAAAGAAATTTTGGTTTTTCCCATATTTTCGCGAGGTTTAATGTATATTACACTTGAATGGACTTTATCGTAAGCTGATCCAATGAACTCGATTGTCCAGGCAAAAGTTTCGTTTGCCCACCCTCAGATCAAAAGTTATTATTAAACAAACCTTTTTTTTAAAAAAGTAATTTTTGTTCTTTCCATATTTTCGCGAGGTTTAATGTTCATGACACATGAATGGACTTTATCGTTAGCTAATCCAATGAACTCGATTGTCCAGGCAAAAGTTTCGTTTGCCCACCCTTGGTTCAAAAGTTATTGAACAAAAACTTTTTTTGGAAAAAGAAATTTTGGTTCTTCCCATATTTTCGCGAGGTTTAATGTTTATTACACTTAAATGGACTTTATCGTTAGCCGATCCAATGAACTCGATTGTCCAGGCAAAAGTTTCGTTTGCCCACCCTTGGTTCAAAAGTTATTGAACAAAAACTTTTTTTGGAAAAAGAAATTTTGGTTCTTCCCATATTTTCGCGAGGTTTAATGTTTATTACACTTAAATGGACTTTATCGTTAGCCGATCCAATGAACTCGATTGTCCAGGCAAAAGTTTCGTTTGCCCACCCTTGGTTCAAAAGTTATTGAACAAAAACTTTTTTGGAAAAAGAAATTTTGGTTTTTCCCATATTTTCGCGAGGTTTAATGTATATTACACTTGAATGGACTTTATCGTTAGCTAATCCAATGAACTCGATTGTCCAGGCAAAAGTTTCGTTTGCCCACCCTTGGTTCAAAAGTTATTGAACAAAAACTTTTTTTGGAAAAAGTAATTTTGGTTCTTCCCATATTTTCGCGAGATTTAATGTATTAAACATTAAATCCCGAGATGCGTCAAGTGTCTCGGGGATCACGGGACCAGTGACTGCACGAGGACCCGGGATTCCTCCGACCCTCCGGCCTGCATTCTCTGCGGGAAAACCGGTCATCCCGCTAACTACCGCGGATGCCCGGCCGCCCCCAAATTCAAAAAGAACGCTAAGCGTTCTCCCCCAGCCTCCAAGGCCGCCCCAAAACGTCCGGCATTCGTGCCCGCACCTCTCCCGGCGTTCAACGCTTGGACAGGATTTCCCGCTCTGCCTTCCCAGGCTAGAGCTCCGATGCCCCTACCCAAACCCCAGCCGCAACCCGCCGCTGCCCCACCCCGCTCAGGCGCTCCCTCTTCCCTGTCGGAGGATCTCGCCTTGGCAATACAGTTTGCCAAGTCGCTTCCCTTCGACATGGAGGAGGTATCCGTCCTCGCGGAAAAATACAAAACCACCACCACCTTGCAGGACCATCTGCGGATCGCCATGCAACATGGCCCGCTGGTGAAAATCCTGCTCAACATGCCCTAATTTACCTTTCTAATGGCTACCACAAGTAGGGAAAAACCCCGCTCATTGACTTTGGCTACATATAACGCCAAAGGACTTAGAAATCAACGCGACTTGGTTCACGACTTCCTGGTCACCGATAATATAGATATTCTCCTAGTGCAAGAGACTTTCTTAAAGCCGAGTGTTAGAGATCCCCGTATCGCTAACTACAACCTGATCAGGCACGATAGGTTAACCTCCCAAGGCGGAGGGACACTTATCTATTACAAGCGGTCCTTGCACTGCATCCCCATTGATACCCCCCCTCTAGAGGAACTAGAAGTCTCCGCCTGCAAGCTATCGATGACAGGCCATCAGCCCATTGTCATAGTTTCAGCATACTTAAAATGTCAGAAGCCCATCTTAGAAGACGACTTAAACGCCCTATTCAGTCTAGGTTCCGCGGTCATAATAGCCGGGGACCTAAACTGCAAACACCCCTCTTGGAACTGCCCTATTGAAAACGCCAAAGGCAAGGAGCTTCTCCGCCTCTCGGACAGGCTCCTCTTTGGCATTCTCGCCCCCTTGACCCCGACAAGATACCCGGACAGACCGGACTTACATAGCCCGAGCGTTCTCGATATAGTGCTACTGAGGGGAGTCTCTCTTCAGTTTCGCTCTATCGAAACACGGGACGACTTAGACTCCGACCACTTGCCGGTCGTACTCCAGTTAGGCCCCCCGACTGACTCGACACCACCGACGAAACCCGTCATAGACTGGCCCAAAGTCCGGGACTTGCTGGCAACAACAAGTTCCCCGGACTTGGACCGAATCCCAGGATATGTGGCGCGTACTTGGGGAGGCCTACGTCCAGCAGTGGACTGAATTTGGCTGAAGATGATGATGATGATGATGACATACATACATACATAACTTCACGCCAGGTCCCTTGCGGGGTAGGCACGAACAACAGAGCGCCATTTAGGCTTACTCTTACACACCTCACTTGCTTCTTTGACATTCATAGTTCTTGTCATGCACGCTCGTCTGTTCTTAAGGCTCGTGACATCACCTTCTGCTAGTACATGATCAATTTGATCATGGAAGGTGTGTCGTGGCCTTCCGCGACTTCTGCATCCATCCACTTTTGCATTGTATATCTGTTTAGTCATTCTTTCATCATTCATTCTTTCCACGTGCCCGAACCACCGGAGCATTCCTTTCCTTACCTTCACCCCGACACTCTCTTTCTTACTTCGGTATTACGAACGCGGTTCGCGAGCGTCACTCCGCAGATTTTGCGCAGTGCTCGCATCTCGACCGCGTTTACTCTACTTTCGTGCTCTCTATTCCATACCCAACTCTCGCTTCCATACTTGAGCGTAGGTACCAGCACCGCGTTGTGTATGGCAAGCTGGGCCTTCTGGCTAAGGTTCTTAGCGCCTTGAAGTTTACCTAACGCTCCATTCACACTATTCCCCAAATTCACTCTTCTTTCTATATCAGCGGTGTACCTTCCATCCCTACTAAAAGCACATCCGAGATATACAAACTCATTCACTTGTTCCAGCATAACATCATCGACCATTATCCTTGCATTCGTTCTGGTTGTTTCTCTTTCAAACACCATCACCTTTGTTTTCTTCGCATTCAAACGTAAGCCTCTCGCCTGACAGTCATCTTTCATCATTGTGACTAGTGTTTGCAGTTCTGATGGGGATTCGGCTAAAAGCACGGCATCATCCGCATAAAGCAAGCTGCTAACAACTAGATCACCCATCCGCACCCCAACATCCATCAATCTTAATCTCTGGAGACAATCGTCCAGATATAGGATGAACAGCAAAGCCAACAGCACGCAGCCCTGCCGGACGCCAATATTGACGTCAAACCAGGGCGACAAGCTGCCGTCCACCCGCACGCATGCCATACAGTCCTCGTAAGTGGACTGCACAGCACGCAGCAAATGGCCATCAATCCCATATCCGGGCAATTTGTCCCAGAGGTCCTTCCGCACAACCCTGTCAAATGCTTTCTCTAGATCCACAAAACCGCAGAAAACCTTCCGGCCCATAGCCAGCTGCTTCTCCGCGATATTGCGGAGCGAGAAAACTTGATCCATACATCCCCTTCCATTTCTGAAGCCTCCTTGTGCATCCCACAGTAATCCATCGGATATCACTCTCATTCTCTTTTCAACAATTTTCGCATACACTTTAGATGCTGTGCTGATCAAACTGATGGCCCTGTAGCTGGCGCACTCCATACGTGACCCCTTGCCTTTATACAAGGGCACGATGACAGCGCGCCTCCAGTCCTTGGGAACCTTTCCCGTCCTCCAGCACAAGTCAGGAGGAGAGTAAAAGTTTTAAAAGAAGTTTAATAGTAGTAGATTGTTAAACAAGCAGAGAAGTACAAGATACCCTATACAAAGTATCTGAATACAAAATACAAGATACCATTAAAATAAGTATTTGACATACCAGATACAAGTTACAAGATACTTTTGAAAATGGTATTTGAAATACTAGATACAAAACATGTATCTCCTAAATACTTTTTAAAGATAAAGATACATTTTGCAAGAAATCTCAATTTTATTGAACTTAAGTTTATTAGGTGAACTATGAATAGATAGTGCAAACGTAATAAAGTATTATATTTTTAAGGTTTTAGTTGAGACCGGTTCTTCAAACATTTTATCACTAGTTTTTCTTCGACGAGATCTCAATATCAAAAATCTATTCTAAAAGATCTTGTATGGAATTTTAACAAGAGTTCCATTTGGTTCCACATGAAGATGTCTTTTGATAGGTTGCTTTAAATTTAAAAGGAGTGTTCAGTTTATATACATTATAGGAAGGCGTCGTTAATGTAAAAAACGTGTACGTAATTATGAGTAAAAGTATTTTAGCAAACAAAGTATTTACAAAATACTAAGATACTTAACAAATTAATGGTATCTAAATACAAGATACAAAATACGATACAAGATACAATATATCTTGTATCTGTATTTCAGATAATTGTGTCCTAGATAAGTCACATCTCTGTAAACAAGCGATGGAGTGACCTATTTAGGCATGAGATTGTTTGGCGCACGAGTGTAGCGAGATTGCTAATATTTTGAGTGCCTAAATAAATCTTTCATGCGGGGTAAAAACTCTGCTTTTCATTTCGAATATACCGAAAGTAGATAAAAACCTGACGAATTAAACGAGCAACTACTTCTTTCGTGAAATTAGTCGTTAATTGCATATCTAAACTTATGAACTCATTTTATACAAGTATTCATCAAGTAAAGGATAGTGGGCACCATAGTATGGAAATTTTACTCACGCTGTACAGAAATAAGATGGACCAGACAGAGTTTACGAAAGTATGGGTTGCATTAATATGGGTATTATCTGTCAGGGGAGTACAAAATATGACGACAAGTAGTTGTACCCTTCTAGTATATTGGTTTCTTAATTGTTCCTAATTTAACTTACACTATATATGCAAAGTCCGTTTTATGTCATCTTCTCGTTTTGGGGCTTGACGACCCCTGCCTCTCTTTCCATCCCTTGGGTCAGTCCAGCCCAACATAGGAGAAAATTGGCGTCTTTTGAGAAGGTCGAGCACATGCTGCCAAATAGGCTACCAATATAGTTTTAAACATTAATAAAATATATGTACACTGACCACTTACGGCAGAATAAAGGCTTATTTTATTTTATTTGTATTACTCGCAAAAAATCTAAAGTAATGCACTAGCACATTAAAAATAAGATGAGCGAATTTTTAAAATTCAAATTTTGAACTGAAACAAATATATAAATATACAATATACAAAAAATAATCTTTTTAGCTGTACTTTGGAAGAAGATGTTTAAACAACAAAAACTAATTTATTTTCACTCGAGACTCAAAAACAAAAAAATACGCGGTGTTTTGCGCCTTTTACTTAGTTTCAGCCAAATCGGTCTAGTAATTTTTGTGTGAAAACGGAACAAACAGACAGACCGAGTTACTTTCGCATTTATAATATTAATAGGGATTATAATTACACGTTTATGAGACGGGACATTTTTAATGATATTAAAAATACTCAATCTTATCGGCAGCTTTAACAACGTTATCTATATTATATATCACGTTCATGCCTTGACCTTAACTGTGCTAAATTATACAACGTACTTTCCGAGTCCGGGGAATGATAAAATATTTTTGCATTGTTATTAAAGTATTTGACAAGATGACGACAAAAATTAATTACAGTTATCCTCACGAACTTAAGTTTCGCTTACAAACGTCTCAAATGCAAGCTAAAGAAAATGTATGTAATTCTAAGGAGATGAGAAAATTAAGATATGATGGTTATGTAAATCCTATTTCATACGAAAAAGAGGATTACATTATATTAAAAAATGAAAATAGGAAAAAGTTTGATCCTCTCTATATTGGACCATATTTAGTTGTTAAGGAAATTAACCCTAATGTTATTATTTTATACAAAGGTGCAGAAAAAACTGTACACAAAAACAACACTAAGTTGTATTATAATATTAAGCATAATTATGATTATACTTCTTTACTTTACTTAGTACCTATTTAGATAAGTGGTATAAGTTAATCAACCTATGTACCGACGCATTTTTATATTTAAAAAAATACTAAGGGTTTTTTTATTTTAAAACAAAAAAAATACAATTATTGCATTAATTGCATTTTTTTTTCTTTTTTGGTTGGGCGTGTAGTATAGGTAGTAGGTATGTTGTATACCTTATAAGCTCTATATTTAATAGACAGTAATAAACATGCAGTTTTACTGTAAACACGTCTTTTAATTAACGCTCCTCGGTCACATCCGTACAATATTTAATTTTTCAACAAATTCAAGTTTTGGAATTCAAAACAAAACCTTAAATTGTAAAAATCTCGTTTGTTTTTGCAGTGCTTTTCAATCTTTTTGAATACTCGACCCCTTTACAGGTTGAAAAATTTTGTCGATCTCTTGGTCATAGACGGACAAAAAGTAATTTAACTGACTACGTTTATGTCTTTCTCTATTTTGTTATCTATATTCATTCTTCATTTTGCAAAAAGCTGCTGAGCTTTGAAAGTACTTAAGTAGGAGGTATAAACTTAAATTGCCTTTTCTCTTTTGCCGAACCGACCCCCCGAGAAAGGCTTTGCGACCCCCCTAGGGGTCGCGACCCACAGATTGAAAAACACTGATTTACTGGTAAAAACTCAAACACAACACATTATGCATTACTTTTTTATATATGAAATGTGTGTTTTACAGACGCGAAACCTGCGACGACAGGAAATATCTCTAGGAAAAATAATGAAACTGCTTACAAATATTACAGTGGAGTTGGATGGGTTCACCATAACATAATTCCTATGCAATGGGCTGATGCTCGTCTACGATGCTTTTACCAAGGTACGTTAAATGGTATAATTCTTAAATAACTCCCAAAGTATTGAAAGAAAAAAATAAATTATTAATTAAACTAAGTTTATCGGAAAGGTTAAGATTTAAAAAATCCAAATAGGCATACACAACTTCGAGCAGGGAACTAATACGACGATCCAGTTAGACTAGACAGCTTCCTCAAGTCGTCACGCAATGCCTGAAGACGCAAATCTTCGAGCAGTCCGTCTTACCCGTCATGATATACGGTGCTGAGATATTGACACTGACGTTTGGACTAGTTCACAAATCAACAAATCGTTCAACGGATAACTAGAAATGAAGATACCGCTAAGATAATCAAGATAACAGACATGGCCCGCAAAATTAGAAAGCTGAAGTGGCAATGAGCCATCACGTCCGGTTGCAGGACGGACGACCGTTAGAGCAAACGTGTCTTGGGGTTGAGACCGCGTTTCGGAAAACGAAGCGCATGACGCCCTCCAGCTCGGACCGAGGGGCAAGGGCTAAATGAGGAAGGCGGGAGAGACCGGAATATGAGGTGCAAACTTGAGGAGGCTTGCATCCAGCAGTGGTGTTCGATTCGGCTGAAGAACAAGAGTTTTTAAGTATTTGTATATTATTTGATAATAATATGGAAGAAAAATCCTATGGAATGACAAACGTCCAATAAAATACGTAGTCTGTAGTGCACTCTTTAGTCTCGAGTTGCGACATAGGTGGGATTAACAGTCTGTTCTAGTTTTTAAAGAGAAACTCAATTAAAATTTAATCAACCTCTTATAATTTAAATTATATTTTTCAAGCTTAAATTGAAAGTCCTAATTAGCTCTATTTCAATCTTGTTTTTATGAAAAGCAAAATCACTCCTCATTTTCAAAAAACTGATAATAAAATATTATCTCTCACTCATAAATATTTTGTATCAAATTATGTTTACATTAACTTATTATTATATGTATATATATTTAATATATTGTTGCGGACAGAATCACCCCGCTGACCTCGTCCCCGTAAAACCCGTGCGCCCACGCCCCGCCTGCCGCGGAAACGTAGTTCGCTCCGTTAGCTGCTAAGCGTCTGCATTTTTGCAGTACTTTAGTAAGCGCGGAGCGAGCCAACGGCATGCATTCGTTAGTCGAATATATACACAGACAAGAAGAAGCAATACAAGGAAGACTAAGAAAATCAACAAGCATTCAGAAGACTTCAGCCAACGTAACTACGTGGATCTTGTGAACCACCAGTGCATCGTGACCAGTGCCGCTTGTATTTAATCATTGTGACTGAATGTACCCATTGCTGTTGCGGCGCCTATATACAAATAAATACTATAGTCAACTTGCTCAGGGGTGTTTTCATTTAGGGCAATACCTGCCCAAACCTCATAGTTACTATGTTATTGCTGTTTTATTTATTAATATTATATATATTAAGCGCCAAACCTCAGACACCCTAATTACAAAATTCAATTATTAGGCTTAATTAACACATATAATTCAATTTATTGAAACCAAACCTAGTCATTATTTAGAGAATAGGTATTTAAACTCAAAGTAAAAAGTTTGAGCATTCTACAAAATCTTTACATATATACTCACGCGTCCACACTCAGCTAAACGCGGAGCGTTGCGCGGGGCGGGCACTCGTGCGCGAGTCAGCTGATTAAGCACCTCAGTGTAGACAATAATGATGCTCACTGGCTCTGGCTATGGGGTTTTGAATGACTTTCTTAAATTTTCGATCATATTAAGTAATTTACATTAGAAAACAAACGAAACGATTTTGCACTATTGCTTGCACCCGGCACATTTCATGGCGCGAGATAGCTGGGGAAACTTTAATTTATCTTATATGCTTAACTACCCGATTTGACTGGACACAATCAGATCGAGCAGTCCCGAACAATCAATGATCATGGATTTCATATTTCTATTCACACTTAAAGTGACTTCTACACGATACAATTTTACGAACAATTTGCCTAGATTGACAATCGAATTGTGTAGTGTAGTGGATAGAATATGAAATCCAATGTCCTTGGTTGGCCGGGACCGCTCAATTATATTGTGTTCAATCAAAGTGGGCGGTGTGGACGCTAGTTGGTCATCAACACAACAGCGTGCAGAGCGGGTGTATGCAAAGCGTTGTCGTGTATTCTTTTGTGTTATGATTGTGGTTTCAAGATGGACGACGAGGACAACGGTAACAATAATGAATCGATTCGTACCGAACGGCAAATATTGGAGGAGATTTTCAATCTAGTACAATCATTGTGTTATCAGTTAATCACTGTTTTCTTATACAGATGACGAAAAAAAGACAACTATGGACAGTTGTCTTTTTTCGTCATCTATATTTGTAGTAAGAGACAAAATCAACTTAACTTTAAATGTTTGCTTCTTGTTTAGAGGCATCTGACTTAATACAAGTTAATAAAATGAAAATTTGCGATCTTTTTTTGTTTGTGTGGTCGGTCAATTAGATTGGAGCCAATTGAATTGGCAACTCTGAGTGGCAATCAAATCGTATCGTGTGGAAGAGATTTAACACAATTCGATTGTCAATCCAGTAAAATTGCACGTAAAATTGTGTGGTGTGGAAGCCACTTTACATGTCGCTCTCTCGTATTATTCTCAGATTTGCAAAGAACTTTATTGATATAAGATAAGTTCTAAATTTCCTTAAACTAATTTTATTTTTTACACACTAACTCAATTGTAAGAAATGTATTAGCTTTGTTTGCATGCATTTGTTTGTAAAGATAGCTGTGTGAACACAAATCGGCCGTGAATTGAAGTGGACTTTATCACCTCAAGATAAGGTTGAAATTTCTTTAAATTTAAGATTTATTAACTCCTTATAAGATAGCAAGTCGTGGTAGCATAATGGTTGGTGCACGCGTCCTAAAATCAAAGATCGCGGGTTCGATCCTGGCCAGAACGTATGTAACACTTAAGGTGTTTTCTGACCTAATGTGCATATTGTTAAAACTACCACGTGCTAACAACGGTGAAGGAAAACATCGTGATGCAACCTGCACATCGAGATAACCGATGTTCAAACCTGCCAAGCCGCCTTGGACAAGCGTGGCGGGTATACCGTCCATTCCCCTACCGTGGGAGGCCCGAGCCCAGCAGTGGGACAGCTATGGGCTGTTATTATATATAAGATAGCGGTTCTCTACTTATGTTGTAAGAAAACTGTTTTCGGAAAAATTTAGTAACTTAAGTATTATGACGGAAATCGATTCAAAAACCAACACCACTACTTTCTGGAATAGCATTTAATCTGTTGCAGATGTGTATATAATATCAACATGTGTTATAGTCTATTTTCTTTTTATGTATTTGATTTATATGTATTGTTATATCTATGTATTCTTTTAATTACATGTATATCATTTGCAGACCACAATCATACACTCTCGATTCCTTTCACAAAATCCACAGCCCGGTTTTTCGGGAAGAGATCGCTTTTAAGCGATAAGGCCGCCCTTTGTTCCTCCCTTGACATGAAATGACTGTAAATTGTTATATGTGTATGTGGTGGCCAATAAGTGTTTTTTGTCTATCTAACGTTAATTATGCGTCGATATGCGACTCCAACGAGCAAGAGGATGTTCCGCACATCATATTCCGATGTCCTGTCCGTTCCCGGGAAAGGTCGAACCTGGAAACAAAATTGAGGCTCGAAATAAAATATAGCAATATAGAAGATTTAATATCTAAAAATAACGTAGATGATTTCAAAAAATTTTGCCTAAATATTGTTACAAAAGTAACTGCTTAGTATATAATTAGTTATATAAGTTACGTCTAAGTATATATTTAAGTAAATATACTAGAAATGTAAAAAAATAGAAATAAAGCATTAGTTAAGTAAAGCATAATAGAGAATAGAAAAAAAATTTGAAAAATATGTAGCAATAGACACATAAAGCGAAATTGTAGAACTAGGTTCATAAGAAAGAAAGTTGTAATAGAAAATAAGGACTCAATGTAATAGTAACAAGCAGTTTTTGTAATAAAATAAGAAAGAAAAAATACAGAAAATGAAAATAAAAAGAACAAAAAGAAAGAGATAAATACAAGAATAAAATATACAAAAGAAAAAATGTAAAATAAGGCCGGATAACCTTGTCCGTCCGGCAGAAGAGACTTAGGGCCGCTTGCATAACGATCGCCTTTAAATAAAATTAGTTAATCATATTAAACTGCCTAAATACGTTTTACACAAAACGTATTGACAGTTCTTTAAACATATTTAGCGGCAATTTTTAGGTGGTGCAAGACGCTAATTGTACTAAATGGTGTTAAATACGTCTTGTGTTTCTTAAAAAAAATGTAAGCACACTTATGCAAGCGGCTCTTAGAAAAAAAAGGACATTAATTAACCATTAAATGATTATCCAATATGAAATATAATGGATACTTTCAAGAGGCGAATTAGTCAAGTCTCTAGTCAACAAATATAGGCAAAAAAATCTGAAATTGGAGGGACTGCTGTAATTTGGACTTCACTCCACAAAGCGGTACCTAAATTTCGGGAAGTCTTTTAAAAAATGTTAAAAAACCTCAATTAAAACTCAATGATCCTCTTATTTAAAACAAATTTATAGGCTTAAATCAGTTATCAGTTATAAATTAGAATAAAATTCCTTATTAGTTTTTTTCCAATTTCGTAAATTTTGATTGATTGAATTTTTATAAACTACAATTTATTATTATAGGTGCAGCTCATTATAAGTGTAGTAGTCTACTGTGCTAATTTATTAAAGAACACATGAACAAGGTGTATTCTTCTTAATAAGAAAAGTGCTAATGGACACTTTCGTAGTAAGAATACTTTTAGTTAATTTAGGTTATATTTAAATTACTTATTAGTCTTTTTATATTAGATTGTAATATTAATGTGGTATTTTTTAAATACATTTATTAATTTTTATTTATTATAGTTATAAAACTTTAAAAGATAGTCCAATCTGAAATAAAAATTATATTTTCAGGTGGTGAGTTAATGTCTCCAGTCAACGCACAGATGAAAAAAGTTATGTCCGAAATTGGAGGAAACGTTGCGATTTGGACTGGGGTGCACGCTACTTATGCCAAGGGCAATTACTTTTCAATTAGCGGTAATGTTAGAAAAATCTATCCTGATATTACAAAGACGTATTACTGATCCGATTGTTTTACGCCCAGCGAAGTGGGCACGGGAACGCCTGTCAAATATTATGTTAGAGCAATAACGTTCCACGCAAGCATTGCACAATCGTCATCGAGGCACTGTGAGTGCTTTCTTCGTTTATGTTTACTAATGTAAAAGGTTACAAAGCATAATTAAACCTTGATATGGGTGCATGTGTATTTTTATTGATGCCCAGCCAACTAGGCACGGGTCAGATAGTTGCATATAAAACTGTAAAATAATTTCTAGTATCAAACTTAAACTATGTCAGGGTCTTTGATAAATTCTCCACTAAAAAATAATAAACATATTCTTAAGCTTTAGAATCTTCGCGGCATTAGTATTTTTTATTATTTAAAAATTTCAGATTGAAAAAGGAAATTGAACTCCAATGTAATTTTTCTCTGGTCCATAGCATTTTTATGTAATAAAATGTATGATATATTTTATCCTGGTAATCCTACGAGAATTTTTCTGGTGCATAAAAATTCGATTATTCCGGAACCGTTTTCACTAAAGTGATAACTATATTTGTTTAAATGCTGCTATATTTTATGTCCCGGGATACTCGCGAGAATATTAAGTCAAGCGTGGACGACGTCGCGGGCATATCCTAGTACAAATAGAAATATATAAAAAAATTGTTTTAACTATTCAATTATATACTTTTAATGTCATAAAAAAACAAGCAAGAACTGCGTGTCACGGAGATGAATATGCTGCGTTGGATGTGTGGAGTGACGCGGAAAGACCGTGTCAGGAACTCCCGCATCCGTGGCAGTCTTCATGTCCGTGACATAGCAGACAAACTGCAAGAGTGTCGCTTACGCTGGTACGGTCACGTTTTATGGAGACCGGCTAATTATGTGGGGAACAAATGTCTAGCCATGTCGCTTCCGCCAGGTCCCGGTTTAAGGGGAAGGCCCAAGAAATGTTGGCTTGACGTCCTAAAGGATGACATGCGTGCCAATGGTCTCAAAACGGGGGATGCTGAAGACCGCGCGAAGTGGAGTAGAAAAAGTAGGAAAGCGGACCCTGGGCGTCGGAGTGAACGCTCCGAACGCAACCGGGATTTAACGCTCGGATGATGATGAAATAAAAAAAATCTGGAAAACTTCACGTAAATGAAGCAAAATAAGTTGAATAGTTTTGAACGTAATTTAGCACTCGTTTTGAAGAAATAGAGAACTTTCATAGCCAATGCGGAACCCTACATTTGACAAACCAACACACACACCAATTTTTAAATGTACTATTTTTAGGGGTTCCTCTGTCTGCCATGCCCCTTACATGGGCACAGGACGAGCCCGACAATGAGAATAACAACGAGGATTGCATGATCATGCTACCAGGTGGAAATATGGCAGATTGCTCCTGCAATCAAACGTATGCTTTCTCTTGTTATAGACCAAATAACTTTGAAACACCTGTATGTAATACTTCAGCTCCAGGTAAGATACACACACATTACGATTTATATTATAAAGATTATAGAATAATAATGTTACGTGTGTTGTTTTTATAAAATTAGGGGGATAGATTAAAGGAATAAAAGCATCAAACCAGTTAATACACAGTGTTTAGGCCAATTATTTCGATTGGTTCATCTCCTTGATTATATGATCGGAATGAAGTCAGTCGCGCCAACATCTTCCGATCTGTGCTCTGCTAATGAGGCTCATTGGCCAACGACATTGTGTCGTCACGTAATGTGAATGGAGGGACAAATCCGCACCACCGACAATAAGTCGAAAGTCGCCTACCTGACCGCGCGCGTATAACGACCCGCGCCGTAGTCATATAAACTACCTATTATAATAATTAACCGCCATTGTGTGAATGTGTGTATCACCACAAAAAGACTTTATTATATTCTACTGCGTGTGCAATCAAATTGAACCTCGACGACCGCTGCCAGACGTCTCCAGGCTTGCCGATTTGGGAGAAGTGCAGTTTCGGGAGGTTAAGGTTAGTGGCTTGATTTTCCTTCCCATATCATCAATCGGATGCAACGATTGATCTGATTGTCCTGCCGTCCACTGCTCTTGAGCTATATTATCGAAGGCCGCACCAGTCCAGGAGGTAGGGCAATACATTTTACAACCGCCGCCAAGTGGTGTGCTATAGGGGAGGTGGGGAAGGACCTGGAAATTTTACCCTGGCACCACCATATTTTATGGTCCTTCGAGCCGGATTACATTGTTTTTATCGATTTATTGTATTTAATATATTATTTTCTGTCCTATATATGCATATTTATTTACTGTGAAACCCACTAATCTTTCATCTTAATATATATCTAATTACGTTGCACACGTTCCTGGATAGACACTTTCGTATATTCTACCGCGCCAATAGTGTAAGTTAATCACTGGCATAATTATAACGAGAATATTTTGTCAACTTATTTCTTGTGTTGTGCTCATTTTCATATAAATTCATTTATTGAATTATTCGCCGTAACGAACCTATAAGTTAATTAGGTAAGTAGGCATTTTACCGCTCCTTATTCCCGCTAAAATCATTGCGATTTTAATTATCACGACACGTAATATTGATAAAATATTTCTTTGTACAATATACGTATCATTTTTTCTCGCGCGATCATAAAGCAGGTAGGCTTATTATTTACACAATACTACGAACTACGCTGAGTTCAACCGCGACTTATTCCCCGCTATTCACATTTACACATTTTATATGAATTAATTTCATATCTTACGTACTTACTTTATAACGTACATATTTTTTCTGTTTATTTATTAATTAAAAATGGCAACTGAAAAATCCAAACGGAAAGTTGAATTGCTTGTTGCTAAGCGCGATTCATACTTTGCATATTTACAATCTATCTATGATTGCATTCCGGACTGGGATTCTGATGACAAAATTATTGATAAATTTCTTACAAAGTCACAAAGTATCTCTGAGAATTTTCGATCTGAATTTGTTCAAATTATTGATGAATGGAATAATTCGTTAGACGTTTCTCAAAAACCTAATTTTGAGTCTGTTTGGTCTTTTACAGATTTATATAATTGCATTATAAAGTCACGAGAAGGTTTTTCTAAGAAACAGTCGTCCGCATCGGGTTCAAAGTCCACTAGCGACAGTGAGGTACGATCGAACGTTAAGTTGCCGCGTATTGAACTAAAACAGTTTAATGGCGACTTAAATGATTGGCCTCTGTTTATAGAAACATTTAACATGTTAATTCACGAAAATAATTCATTGAATGACACTGAGCGCATTCAATATTTATTATCTTCGTTGTCTGGAAAGGCACGAAGTATTTGTACAGGTATTACACCTGCATCAAAAAATTATTTACCGCTTTATAATTCATTAATTGACAAATATCAGGATGACCGCGCCCTTGCATCTAATTATATAGATCAGATATTAGATTTTAAACCAATTTTCAATTTAAATTCAAACATTTTAGAGTCATTTATTGATAAATTTACAACAACTTACACCGCTTTGGAACAATTAAATATAGATAATTTCAAAGAATTTATTTTCGTACATATTGGTCTTAAAAAATTAGATTCAGAAACCGTAAAATCTTTTGAAACCGCTTATCGAAAACCGGGACAGTTACCCACTTACAGAGAATTTGTTACTTTTATTCGAGAACAAGTTAAAGTTTTGGAACGAACTTCTAAATCCGAATTAAAACCTAAAACTTATCAAAATAAAATTTCCGCTAAAATATCTCGATCTTATATATCTACGCAACTTAACAAAAATAGTTGTAATTTTTGTAACAAAACTGACCACATTCATTTATATGAATGTTCGGATTTTAAGAATATTGTTCCTCAAAAACGTTTTAATTTTATAAAACAAAAATATGGCTGTATAAATTGCCTAAGTTTATCGCATACTTCCGCTAAATGTAAGTCGAACCGTACATGTACAAGATGTCAAAAACGTCATCATTCACTTTTACATTTCAATACTAATTTAAATCTCAAAACTTCTAATACATTGAGTGATATGAACGTCGATGCTCAAGCGCAGCAAGTGACACCCAGCGCACACGCTCCGTCTGTCGCCCTCGCTATGCATACCTATGCATGTAGCTCGCTCGATAGTGAGTCCAGCGGCATGCCGCGTTCGAATGTTTTATTATCCACCGCGCAGGTATATGCTTATAAAAATAACCCTCGGAATAAATTACTTGTTCGTTGCTTGATAGATAATGCATCTCAAAATCATATTATGACAATTTCGTGTTGTAAAAAACTTAACTTAAACATTTCACCGCTAAATAATTCATTTATTAAAGGCATTGGTTCCAGCAGTCGTCCGATTTATGGTTATACTAACTTGACAATTGAGTCGCGAGTTTCACCGCATAAGTATAACATTAATGTTTTGGTTGTTGACCGTATTACAGACGTTTTGCCAACGCGTTATATAGATGCATCTCATATGTATTTCATTAAAAATATACCTTTAGCGGACAATGATTGGAATGTGCCCGCTCAAATTGATATACTTTTAGGTTCGCAATTATTTCCATTTATTTTATTGAATGGCCGCGTCGAGGCCCCTCCCCCCGCTCCACCGCTACTGGAAACCACTTTCGGTTATATTTTAATGGGAGATGTCTCTTGTGTTTTATCTGAAGATACAGATATTGTATCTACCGCTTGTCTTTCACTGACTGACAGTGAGTTGAACAATTCCTCACACAAATTCTGGGAGTTAGTGGAGTTACCTAGCCAGTCTTTCTCCAGCCCTAAAGATATTGTTTGTAAGGAACTTTACAGTTCGATCGTTACTCGTCATAGTGACGGCCGATATACTGTGCCGCTTCCCTTCAAGGACAGTGAGTCCTCGTTTGGAAATTCTCGTGCCACTGCACACCGCCGTTTTATGAACCTGGAACGTAAATTTAAGGTATCGCCCGCACTTCGTGATAATTATAATAAAATAATTCGCGAATATATAAATAATAAATATTTATGTGAAATTCCACCCGAGTTAGCTTCCGACAAGGGTTACTTTACACCGCACCACGCCGTGCTCCGCACAGGCAAGGATACCAGTAAGGTACGCATTATTCTGGACGCTAGTGCCAGGACACAAAAAGGGCTGTCATTAATTAATGACATTTTTCACGTTGGTTCTAAGTTACAGGCCGACCCTTTTAAACTTTTATTAAGTTTCCGCCTTTTTTCAACCGCTACATTTGATAGTATTGAACAAATAGACTTACAAACATGTGTTATTAATGACGATTGTAAGCTTCTAAAAATCATGTATAGATTTAAAACCGCCGAAGACATTCGTGTCTTTCAGTTATTACGCATTTCTGTCGGATTGAAGTCCTGCCTTTTTCTAGCAATGCGCACTAATCGCCAGCTGGCTTCGGACGAAAAATGTTGTTATCCCGCTGCTGCCACTGGGGCAGAGACTTCTCTTTCTATAGAGGTTCTGGTTTCCTCCGTAGCTACCACCGGTGAGGCAATTGACATTGCTAAGCAATTAATTGCTATGTTTTCGTCAAGAGGATTTGATCTAGTGAAACTGGCAAGTAATTCGGTTGAATTAGTCTCTGCATTACCGCCGTTGCACCGTGCACCTGTTGCCTTCACGTATGAAGCTGGAATGAAGATTTTAGATCTTGCTTGGCATCCAGCTAAAGACAGTTTTTATTATAGTGTCAACTTGTATACAACGATTTGTACAAAACGCACAATCTTGTCTTCAGTTGCTAGATTGAGTGACGTTTTAAATTTAGTTTCACCGATTGATTTGTTCACCAAATTTCTCTTCAAAGAATTTTGGAATGTCAACATAGATTGGGCTAACGCACCACTAGATCATATCTCCGTTAGCTTCTTGCAACTTGTAGGAGAGCTATCATTTTTGTCCAAGTTACAGAACCCGCAACATTTAAATGTGTTAAATATTTATAAAATGAATATTTCCATTTTTTGTCACGTTAGTATGAGAACATACTGTAGTGTTCTTTACATGCACATAACCGATTGGCTAAGTAATATTCTTATAGACTTGTCTTGCTCTAAGTCTAAAGTTCGTCTTATCAAAGTAGTACCATTTACCCACTTAGAGCTATACACCGCTAAGCTTTTGTATAAGCTGGTTCATTATATTTACGAATTGTGTATTATTCGCTATCCTATTTATAATATATACGCCGTAATTGATTCCACGATAGCTTTATCGTGGATTCATTCTTACCCGCACCGCTGGTCCTTATTCGTCTCAGATAGAATAGCAAAATTACACACATTGCAAAAGATTTATTTCATAATTGATTTTACATATTTCAAAATTTTGAATTCTATACCAATTAATGTTAAACTTTTTGGCTTATATTTCTATTATAAAGATATAGTTTACGTTGGAGATAGGCTACATATAACTGACTTGCTTTATGCCCTATATCCGCTTACACCAAGGTGTAATGTTACACTATTTCAGGGGCCGCTAGGTTTTGTCGAAACGGTCTATCTAGGACGTGATGGTATTGTTAGGGTCGCACTTGTTAAGACTCAGAATAGTACTTTTAAGCGTCCAGTAGTTAAACTATGTCCCCTGCCTTCCCAATAATTTCACTTTACTCATTTTTATAATTTAAGTTATTTTTATATTACTTTTAGTTACCTATGTATGGTAAGATAATAATAACATTGCGTTATTTTTTTTATATATTTGTCCCTCTTACATATTTTATTAACCCGCTTATATACTATATATTATATTTATACCGCTTCTTTAAACCGCTCTTCCGTGAGGCCTTTGATAGTATGGCTTAGGTCTGTTTTGAAAGTTCAACCTGAGAACTTTCAAGGCGGGGTGGATGTTTAGGCCAATTATTTCGATTGGTTCATCTCCTTGATTATATGATCGGAATGAAGTCAGTCGCGCCAACATCTTCCGATCTGTGCTCTGCTAATGAGGCTCATTGGCCAACGACATTGTGTCGTCACGTAATGTGAATGGAGGGACAAATCCGCACCACCGACAATAAGTCGAAAGTCGCCTACCTGACCGCGCGCGTATAACGACCCGCGCCGTAGTCATATAAACTACCTATTATAATAATTAACCGCCATTGTGTGAATGTGTGTATCACCACAAAAAGACTTTATTATATTCTACTGCGTGTGCAATCAAATTGAACCTCGACGACCGCTGCCAGACGTCTCCAGGCTTGCCGATTTGGGAGAAGTGCAGTTTCGGGAGGTTAAGGTTAGTGGCTTGATTTTCCTTCCCATATCATCAATCGGATGCAACGATTGATCTGATTGTCCTGCCGTCCACTGCTCTTGAGCTATATTATCGAAGGCCGCACCAGTCCAGGAGGTAGGGCAATACATTTTACAACCGCCGCCAAGTGGTGTGCTATAGGGGAGGTGGGGAAGGACCTGGAAATTTTACCCTGGCACCACCACACAGTTTATTTAATTAAATCACAGTACTGGTAACAAAGAACAATACTTAAAATAGCCGCACCTCTAATATTCAACAATCACATAAATACTCTGTTACCTCAGAGTTTCCTTGTTACCCTAGTATAGGGTGGTTTGATAAATCTAACCCCAACCCTGACTCAGGCTAGCTATATTTCAGGGGTAGATGTGCTAGGAGCTTGCGCACTGTATAACGTTATTTGTGAGTATAACTTGGTCATTTAGAGTGAGTTACTGAAATAAGAATATTATAAATAAAATGGACGCCACCTGCTGTATTCCTCTAGGAAGATCTTGCAACAGGACAAGTATATAAAAGAAGAGAGTAGACGATGGATGATGTGTATCAACTGGACGGGGACGGTCTTAGGCGGAACTCTGGACCGCCACAAGCAGCCGTGTAGGAGAGCTTCTGTCGTTTCACCCCCTACGCCACACACACCTCACTAGGAGGCTAACAAATGGAACACTGCGGAGGTCCAGGACAACCCGTGATGGCTCTCTGGGCTGCACGAGGTATATCCTGTTGGAATGATGATATCAAAATGTCCGCTCCCACACGTGTAATCTTAAAAATTCAGCAAAAGCCTCTAAGCGCGGATGATGATCAAAAAGGCTTAGTCATTCGATGAATTTGAATTTATACGAATCACCCCACACCAAATGGATTGTTCAACGCCCGTCGGGATGTTCGGCCTTGTCCAATGACTTTTCAAAAACGTAGCTGTCAATGTGACAGCTACGAAGGCCGAAACCGCGAGGCGCTGGTGACCCTAGTCCTTTGGGTCGTTTTAGTGTGGTACACAGAGTGACTATTTTGTTTTCCTGTTTGCCAGTGAAACAATAGCTATCCGTTAATTAAATTTTTGCTATGCTATAGGGCCTATTTAGTGATTTAACCAAACTCCGCTATTTCTTCGGTTATTTCCTTCTGGCTCGCACTGTTACCGTAATGTTAGCTGTTTGCTGTTTCGCGCGCTACAATAGCGCTAGATAGCGTGAATCGACGGTTCGCCACTGGAGGCGCTGATTGTCTTGACGACTAAAATTTGTCTTTTCCGTAATTATTTGATTAAACTTAAGGTATTTGCGACCAAGAATTGTTGTTTTCCTTATTTTTCAATTTATGCCGCGAATCTACCATAGACACCAAAACTATAACTACTATCGACTCTAGGCCGCTTTCTGCCGCGCTCTCCTAGATATCGCTATTAGTATCGAATTTTTACATGTTACACGTGTCGCGACACTCGAATTAAACTACCCTTAAAATTACCATGGCGTTTATTAGAACTATATAAACACGTATTACACAGTTACAAATACAACCGAACACAACAATTCCAAACGTAATGCCGTAACTCGATAAAATGCGCAAAGTTCGTCACTTATTAAATTACCGATTGTAGTACACACGTCTCGCTTCGTTCGTGGTTCTCGCCCCACTGACTCCTCCCTCAATCTGGCCATTGCTTTATACTGCACAAATGCAATATGTCCACCCGCGCAGTGTGGACCGAATTTCCTAGAATCAGCTTGTACTTTAATCCGTAACACCTGGCTAATGATTACATACAACAATATGCTGTATGCCAATAACTAAACCATAAAATAATTTCAATGGTATTAGTTAAATTCCGGCGGGTAATAAATTTGCTTTATTTCAAATATGCACGTGGATTTTGTGTTTGTCGGGACCTGAGTTGTAACAATACAATGGTTGGGATAGGACAAGTCACAATCTTGATGCAGGTAATGACTAAATTTTTCGCGACAGCCGTCACCCACAGCCGGGAACGTTTGCGAAAAAAAATTATATAATTCAGACGGAAGGAGCCTTAACGCGTCGATAGTGGTTGGAAGGTTCACACTGGGGTGGCTAAGTCCCTCGTCCTACCTGGAGATATCCGAAGACCTGAGAGAAATCTCAGTGCCTCGAATTCGTGAGGACATTTTAATAGTAAATACAGAATTACTTATAATTTTGTAATTTTTAAAGATTTTTCTATTGTAGTGGGATTTTAATTTATTATATTTAGTAATTGTAAAACTCCATTAATTGCGTAGTTGTCCATCTATAAATTTCTATAGAGCATAGGTTATATTCGTCTCAATAACTTACGTATGATTATAGCCTATGTTCATTTCAGGGTACGAATTGGATCAACGCACACAGAATTGTTACAAATTCCATGTAAATGCTCAGACCTGGGATGTGGCATACATGATCTGTGCCACAGAAGGTGCCCACCTTGCCGTTATTGATAGTCCTGGAGAACAACAAGTGTTGCGAGATCTTTACGATAGATACCCTCCGAGTGCCATACGCGAGGACGATGACACAACTCACATCCACTTGGGTTTCAGTGACTGGTTAAACCACAAAGTGTGGATGACAATTAATGGTAATTTTATATTTATTCGGTATTTTTAATGACACTGTTTTTTTTCACTTTACGTGGTTGCTTCTAAATATTAGTGTAACGACACACCCACGGAAAGTATCGCGCGGTAAGTTCAGCGACTGAAGGATCGGCGCTAATCCGGACTAGGCGTAATTTTCGCTGACGTGTCAGAGGTAACTTAAAAAATTGCGAGCGTATTAGCCAAACTTTCCGCGCCGTACTTTCCGTTGCTGTGTCTCGAGCCTTAATGTTTGTTACAGTCCAGTCAATAAGGCGATAAACGGCAAGTCTTGGAATGAAAGCCAATAAATTAAATACTATTAACTACTATAAATTTTATTTTGGCACGTTCTATAAGTTATCCCAAAAATGTCATAAGATCACATTTTTTTTTGAAGTAAAACTTCTATATAGACGGGGCTCTTACGATTTTTCGCTAACGAAAAAGCGTCACGGTCACGTAGTAATACTTACATTTTTAAACTCGTGAAATCTTTCGAATGGAATGTCCGAATTGAATAATTCAAAAAGTCATATAAAGTTATTGAAGCAGTCTTGAATATGAAGTAATTTATTTTGATAAAGATTAATACCAAGATACAAATAAAAAGCCTTTTCTAGCGGCGGTTCCACGGTTCCATATTCTAAAAAGTTTGGATCTGCCAGATTGATTTCCTTTAAATAAGGCCATTCATTCACTGAATGTGCTTGAGATGGTATGTTTATTGTCAAGTGCTTGGACATCACGTAGGCTTCAATAGGTATCTCAAAATCAGCTTCCCAACGTGACATAACTTGTAACTTGACCCTTTGCTTAACTTGTACCTCCATAGATTCCATTCCAGTGATGAGTAGATTTACTGCTTTGCATGTTAAATTCAATAGTTGAGTTACCTTTTCGCTAATTCGCTAATGAAACATGCCTGTGAGCCAGAGTCGATGAGCACTTTAACAACAGTAGTGTGTCCATTTTCTCCTACTGATTTCACTACTGCAGTGCCTAGTAAACATATCTTACGCTCAACTTCCTGGGTAGACGTCATTGCTGTGAAAACTATTTAGTTTTCACAGCAATGACGTCTTCTCTTCTACACCTGCTTGATGTGATGACGTCGTTTGCATGGGGTCTACAGGTAATACCGACTCATGTACTTTATTACTCTTAGATTGATGTAAAAGAGAATGATGACGCCTTCTATATATATGACAGGACATGGGTGCATGACATTTAAATGCTGAATGTCCCGAAGACAAACAGTTGTAACACAGTTTGTTATCTTGTGCGTATTGACTACGTTCAGACGGTTGCATCTTTGCAAATTCCTTGCATCAACGTAAGGCGTGATTTTCATTACACATAATGCAGCATTTTTCAGATGTGGACACATGAAATACCTTTTCTCGTACTATTTTACCCTTCGCGATTAATGACGATGACGGTGTGACTAGTTCTAATGTTCGAAATTTAGATTCCAAGAACTTCTTTAATTCATCCCATGATGATAATTCATCCTCCTTCTGGGAATAGGAAACATGTTCCCATTCTTTCTGAGAATCCGGGTCCAACTTCTGCACTACCAGAAATATTATTATTGGATCCCAAGAATCCGTAGGCACATTAAGATTCTGCAGGCTATTCATAACTTCGTTAGTGGTATCCAATAAACCTTTAAGTTGTATAGCAGTTTGTGCAGAACATTTCTTTTGTGAAAAGAAACGTTTTAATAAGGAGTTGACTATTAATCGCTTGTTACCGTATCTCTGCTTTAATGTGTCCCAAGCCTGTTGATAACTAGGATCTGTAATTAGTATATGCTTAAGTAATGCTGCTGCTTCGCCTGCGATGCTTCTCTTCAAATAATATAATTTCTAAACGTTGGTAAGCGACGGATTGTCATGAATCAACGAAACGTAAAGATCATTGAATGCCGGCCACTCTTCATAATTTCCAGAAAACGTAGGTAATTGTATACGTGGTAGCTTGACCTGGGTATATGCCTGACTTTCCATAGAATTATCTGGAGTCCGTGACGGCCCGGCCGACATCGCGCTGTGCGCGGCTAACATGTCCTTAAGATCGCCCGACATGCTTAAATAAATATCTTCCAATAAAAAATATTCATCATTTGCAAAATACGATAAATTGGCTCGTTGTTCACGCGACGTAAGCCGAATTAATTCTTCATGAGCTTTTTTAAATGTAGACCAATATTCCTCAATACATTCAATACGTGTTTGTACATATCCCTTAGTGTTAGTCACAGTTCTAAGTTTAATGGGTTCGCAATAGAAAAACAACTATTCAAGATTTACGAACATAATCATCTATTTCCTTTAATATAATATGTAACAAAACAGTTAGCATGGCTTTTACTTACATTTTGATAAGCAGTTCACAATTTAGTTACCTCAACTGAGTCAACTATTCTCTATTATATCTCCTTTTACAGTCTTATTGAATAGTAATTATATCCTATTAAGCGTTTTAAAACAGGACAACTCTTTTAGGTTTTCAAGTCAAACCACCAATGCCAAAAATGTAACTCGCAGTATCGATTCCATTGTATTGTTGTTCTACCCTCTTTTTAAAATAAAAAAAGAGTTACCAGCCGTCAAACACAGGCTGATATTTACTGATAAAAGAAATGTAGAATGTTGCTAGATGGAAGCTAACAGCTCGGCCATCCTGTTTAAAGCGCGTCCTCGCGGTTTTCACATAGAAATAAAAAGTACAGTGTTTAGGAATACAATTGGGACACAGAAACAATGTATGCTAACATGTACACAAAACAATGACTGATTATCGGTATAAGACAGATTAATTTAACAAGTAACAACAAGTAAGACTATAGCATAAAGAATTATAACATCAATTATTTATAATATTTGTAATAATCAACAATTATTTATACGGTAAATATCCTGATATAACACGCCCTTACTAATAAAACAAGTATCTAGATTTATTCTATTCTTTTATGAAAGCCAATTCATTTCCACTGTCGTTACCTACATCATTGTCACTGCTTTCAAAGTCTCTAGAAAATGATAACCATGGTTGCATTTTGTCTAATGCTACTACGGTTTCATATCGACGGCCCTGTTTACGTGTCATTGGCGTATCTTCAACCACATACCTATCATTTGGAAGCACTTTCATTACACGATACGGACCTTGATATTTAATAACTAATTTTTGAGATTTCCCATCATGAGGGACTTGTCTTTCAATACGAACTAAATCACCAACCTTATACGTCTTCCCTGATTTCCTACGACTGTTAAACCGCTCTATATCTTTTAACTGTTGAGTCTTTATATTACTACTCGCTTCATCTCTTACGTTATTTAAATTGTCAGAACTAATCACATTCGTTGTATCGCGTATAATGGGGCTTAAAATACCTTCCGACCTACTAGTTACATTAAATCCAAATAATAGTTCAGACGGACTTTTTTGAGTAGTTTTATGTACAGTGGTATTGATGCCTACTTGAATATCGTAAATATAATCGTCCCAGGATTTGTCATCTTTATTATGAGTGCAAGTCGAAAGAGCATCTAGAATGGTTCTGTTAAACCGCTCCACTTGCCCGTTTGCCCTAGGCGTCGCAACGGCATTAGTAATATGTTTTATCCCGTATTGTTCGGTAAATTCTTTAAATGCCTTACTAGTGAAACTTGTCCCCTTATCAGTTATTAACCGAGTAGGAACACCGAAATAACTTATGTGTTCTTTCAGTACACGTATACTAGTAAGAGACTTGGTATTTTTGACGGCGGTTACATTGACAAATTTTGTAAAACTATCTACCAAAACGAATATATAGCAGTTCCCTTTCTTGCTTTTAATAAACGGGCCCAAATGGTCAGCGTGTACAGTATGGAAAGGGATGCTTACTTTTTCTATTGGGTGTAACTCACCTTCTCTCTTGCCACCGGGTGTTTTGTAATGTGCGCATTCGAGACAAGACTGTACATATTTTTTTGTAAAGCGACGCATTTTTGGAAACCAATAGCGCTGTTTTATGCGCTGTAGTGTCTTATCAAATCCATAATGCCCTATGTCATCATGGTTTTTTTTCAATATTTGCCAACGTACACCTTTTGGAACCAACCACCTAATATCATCCCCCACAATACGATACACGCGTCCATTTTTAATTTTATAATTTTTATGAATATCATTAATTATTTCAGCCGTCTTATCCTCTAAAATATTTTTAATACGTTGTACTTCTTCATCCGTGCTCTGCACGGTGGTAATCCAATCTTCATCGGAATTTTCAATACTTAAAATATCCAATACGTGTTTTTCGGTAACGGGAGGAGTAACCGGACTACGACTTAGTGCATCAACATGAGTCATTCGGGATCCGGGACGGTATTCAATGGTACAATCGAACTCTTGCAACTGAACCCACCACCGTGCAACTCGCGGAATCAGATCACGCTTTAAGAATGTGGATCTTAAGGCGCTACAATCACTATAAATCGTGAATGGAATCCCTAGCAAGTACACCCTAAACCTATTCAAAGATGCTACAACGGCCAAGGTCTCGAGCTCATATGAGTGCAATTTTTGTTCGTCCGGTGAGGTTTTACGGCTGAAGTATGATATTGGGTGAAACACTCCTGCAGAGTTGCTTTGTAGGAGAATGCCTGCAAGACCATCTTTGCACGCATCGGTGTGTAGTTGTGTTACAGCTTGTGGGTCGTATAAGGCTAATAATGGGCGTTGTGTGAGCATGGTTTTGATTAAATTGAATGATTCCTCCTCTTTACTACCCCATGTCCAATGAGTATTTTTTTTTAAGAGATTCGTTAACGGAGACGTTATTATAGCATAATCTTTAATAAAACGTCTAAAGAATCCAGATAAACCTAAAAACTGTCTAACTTCGTGTATATTTTTAGGCGTTGGGAATTTAGAGATCGCTTCGGTTTTCCTAGAACCTGGTCGAATACCAGCATGATTTACTTCAAATCCGAGAAAATCTACGGTACTTAGAAAAAAGTTACATTTGCTAAGTCTCAATGTTAAACCTCCTTGTTTAAGTAGCCCTAAAACTTCTTCTAATCGGCTTAAACCTTCAGTTACATCTTTAGAAGGGATAAGAATATCATCCATATAAACTATCGCGTATTTAACTTTAGCGTCATGGAGAATTTTATTAATTGTTCTCTGAAAGATTGAAGGTGCATTGACTAGACCAAATGGCATGCGGTTGTATTCAAACTGTCCATCCGGAGTGACGAAGGCAGTTTTGTGACGGGACTCTTCGCAAATAGGGATTTGATAATAACCAGATGCTAAGTCAAGTGAGGTGAATGCCTGCCAGTTGGTCTAGTTGGTCCTCTATACGTGGGAGGGGGTAGTGTTCTTTTTTTGTCTTCCTATTAAGAGCTCGATAATCAACGCACAGGCGCTTTTCCCCGGTCTTTTTCTGAACTAGAACAATAGGACTTGCATAAGCTGATGAAGATTCCCTAACTATACCGCTGTCAATCATTTCTTGAACCATATCGTTTACCAACTTTCTTTCCGAAAGTGATAAACGGTATGGCCTATATACTACCGGTTCATTATCTTCTAATTCAATAACCATCTCTGTGACTTGAGTGAAGCCAAGTTCCTTTAAGCCTTTTGCGAAACAGCCTTTATACTTGTGCAGTAGTTCTTGTAATTTTAGACGATCTTTGTGATTTAATGTTTCACCGCTTTTAATTGGCTCATCCGAGTCAAGAGAATCAAGTGACATTTGGCAACAGTTAACTGTAATTGAACTGATAGAATCGTTTTTAACAGCACGAGTTAATAACGAATCTTTCGTTATGGTTATATCATGTTCAGACATATTATACGCGAGTAATGAACCGATCCCGCTTTTAATATTGTATTCACCTGATAGAAGATAATAGTAGTTTCCTTCTAAGGCCCTGACAGAACCACGTACGGAAACGTTCCCATTAAAAGGTACTTCTGATTTCACGGGTATAATACACAACGACAATTTGGGGATACAGAAATTATCGTTGCATTCCAGGTGTAATTTACTAGGGTCGCCCTTTCTGAAAATTAATTTAGTGGGTGTTTTAGTGATTGTGAGATTAGGTATTTCAGTAAATGAATGTCCGAGAAGAGCAGGATAGTTTAGTACATAATCCTCAACTACATAAATGTCTATAACCTCACTAATGCCCTGAACTTCAACATCGGTAGTTACCACGCCTATGGGGGTAGTTAAGTTTGCACCTATGCCTCTAAGCGCGGGGAGATTGGGAGGACACTTAATACTAAATCCTAGTTCCTTAGCTTTACTTATTTTAATTAATGAACATTGACTTCCTAGATCCACGTGGCACTGTACTACTTTCCCATTTATTTTAATGTCAAATATGTATTTATCTATAGACCTATCAGACGTGCTTAATTCTGACACTTGTTTTTCAATTTTATCCTTCGACTGAGTTTCGGTTTTAGCTTGGTTAGCCTTAAATTTGTAACAGTTAGCGGCTTGATGCCCCATTCTTTCACACATCGTACATTTGATAATAGGTTTTTCACACCTAAAACTAGGGTGACCGAACTCACCACAATTGAAACACCGTATATTCGAATTCATCGTACCAAATCTAGAGTTTTGAAATCGATTTGTTATGTTATTAAAATTTTTGCGATCGCCTCCGATTTTGACGTTGCCATCATGTCTTTCCCTACTTTGCCCTACCTTTACCGTCCGAAAGTATTTTAAAATTCGTTCTGGTTCATCAAACTGAGCCGCTTGGGCTCCTACCCTAATAGCACGATCATCTACTCCATGCAAAATGCAGTCTATTGCGCGTTTGCCATAGATTTTACACCTGTTTAATAAGTTAAGCTTCGTGTAATAATAGTGTTCCAATGACTCGCCGTATTTAACACGTTTCGATAACATTTCGGTCAAGAGTTCGGCGTAGTCCTCGCGACAGGGAAACGAATCAATTAATTTCTTTTTCCACTCACCCCAAGTATGCAAAAGGGTAGGTAAGCCTTGATACCAAGTTTTTGCTACTCCCGCAAGTTTTGGAAGTGCATAATGAATAATTTCTTTCTCAGACCAACCATATATTTCCGCACATTCTTCTACTTTAGTGATCCATACCAACATAGATTGTTCTTTACTTAGGGGATCAAATTCGGGTATAACATTATTATTAAACGATAGCTTGGGCTTCTCCGAACTCTTGACATCGTTTAAAATTGACAAAAATTTATTTAAAATATCATTAGTTCCAGATTCCTTATATCTATCAGATTTACAAAATCGGGTTGACTTACGATTGCACGAACTATCACTACTATCATCTACACTCCTCGAGTACCTTCTCTTCCTCCGTCGATCTTTCCTGTATTCCCTAGATCGCCTACCAGTCACTCTACTGAGTGACGAGCCATCCGAGTCTGTATTATCATTATCATTATCATTCCGCCGTTTCCGGTTCCTAGAGAGCCGCCTCTCTTGCTCTCTACTCCTTGTCACTAAGCCATCCAGTACCTTGTCTTGATGTCCCACACTCCGTCTTTGGCCCTCTAACCTGGGCTCACCCCTGCCCTCTAACCTGGGCTCACCCCTGCCCTCTAACCTGGGCTCACCCCAGCTCTCTAACCTGAGCTCACCCCTGCCCTCTAACCTGGGCTTACCCCTGCCCTCTAACCTGGGCTCACCCCTGCCCTCTAACCTGGGCTCACCCCAGCTCTCTAACATGAGCTCACCCCTGCCCTCTAACCTGGGCTCACCCCTGCCCTCTAACCTGGGCTTACCCCTGCCCTCTAACCTGGGCTCACCACAGCTCTCTAACATAAGCTTACCCCTGCCCTCTAACCTGGGCTTACTTGTGCCCTCTAACCTGGGCTCACTTTCGCCCTCTAACCTGGGCTCACTTCCGCCCTCTGACCTGGGCGCACTCCAGCTTTCTATCCGGGGTTCAACATTCTTGTCCATATTAAGTGACAATTATTCTCCTTCAATCCAATAGGTTTATCTGAAACTTACAATCGAGAAGCTAAGTTCATATTCTCAAAGTATTTTATTACAACATAGTAAATTAATATCTTATTGGTTTTAATATAACTCTAATAATGATTATAATTAATAATAGTAAGTCACATCCCAGTGCATTTATAATGTAATAAATGGAGCAGTATCTTAAAGAAAATCTCAAAATTAAAGCTCAAGTAAACGTTTTGATTACATAATCGACCCCTTTTCTATCAAATGTCATAAGGCTGGATGTGGCACACAAACGATTTTATAGTTTTATCAAGAGTGCTAGTGGCTATTTATGTATGTATTTCTTAACACATTAAGAAAATATAAAAGATAGTTAATGAATATAGACGTGTAATAACAAAATTAATAAAATCAGCTGACAAATACACATGGTACATCCCCAACCAATGAAGTCGTGTTTGTGTAATGTACAACGGACCACTCTGCTGCCGATCCCAGACACCCAGACCGTAGTAACCATCGGAAAGTTCCTTTATGAAATTTACCATGACGGGAAACGAGCCTAGAGCCTCTACGCTGCTGCGAAGTCGGCCCGCTAAGGTTTAGCCCACTCAATCATAAGCCGTCAATCAGGGAATAATACTACTAATTAAAACTGATAACGAGACAATAAATATTAAATGGGTATTCATAATGCATCTACATAAAGAAATAACTTACACTCACTTTTATCTTAAATGACGGTAGTTGCATTGAAGGAAAAAAAATAGAAAAAAAAATATATATAAAAAAACGAAAGTAACCAAATTTTCGCGTAAGTTGTTTGAAAATACAAGAGAAAGAGAAGGAAAAATAACATTTGTTTTTCGACTACCCCGTGAAGGAATAAAGAATCATTTACATCTCATGAAATTAGATAATATGGGTATATAAACAAAATACTCGTCTATAATTCAATGCTGATTTCGTTATTTTGTAATATCGTTGTGGACATGGAAAAAGAATTAAGAAAATTCTCTTACGATCCCACTTCTGAACTGTTAGTCACAGTTCTAAGTTTAATGGGTTCGCAATAGAAAAACAACTATTCAAGATTTACGAACATAATCATCTATTTCCTTTAATATAATATGTAATAAAACAGTTAGCATGGCTTTTACTTACATTTTGATAAGCAGTTCACAATTTAGTTACCTCAACTGAGTCAACTATTCTCTATTATATCTCCTTTTACAGTCTTATTGAATAGTAATTATATCCTATTAAGCGTTTTAAAACAGGACAACTCTTTTAGGTTTTCAAGTCAAACCACCAATGCCAAAAATGTAACTCGCAGTATCGATTCCATTGTATTGTTGTTCTACCCTCTTTTTAAAATAAAAAAAGAGTTACCAGCCGTCAAACACAGGCTGATATTTACTGATAAAAGAAATGTAGAATGTTGCTAGATGGAAGCTAACATTAGTAAGCCTTTGTTTCGGACATTACTTCAAATCAACTTGCGTTTTTCGTAATGACTCCGCCGTATCTTCTAAAACATCATATATTTGTTCCGTATTCGACATAATTATTCACTCTTAAATCGTCGCTTCAAACTCGTCAATACAGTTCATATCTTTTTTATCCGCCGTAGAATGTAGGTAAGTTCGTTCCTTCGATGTGTTCTTATGCGGCTCGATTGCGACCATATGTACGGGTGTTTAGGTGCACTTTAATTTCTCCGATCGGATAACTACGGTTTCGAGTAAAACGAACGTGTGTTTGCTTCCAATATTTATTAGTGATGTGATTTTAAGGTTTTAAAGTAATTAAACTCAATAATTAATGGAGTACTGTATTCGTAGATTGAGAGATGACAGCAGAGTGAATGAACAATAGTGCTGTGTCAATATGCAACTAAATACTAAAAACTAGTGCTGTGACCGGTCTTTAAATTTAACTATTTTAACACTCTCTCCAAATTTAAACACATTTACAAAAAAAATATTATTATAAACTATATAATAAAAATACACAAGACTGTCACATATACATATAACTGAACACACTAGTTAATTTAAACTTATTTCAATAACTCTCACCTAAAAATAACTTTCTAAGTTTAAAAAAGGTTACACTAAATATTAAATGAAATTCAATATTCCAATTTTATTTCTAAGATACTGAAATTTATCTTTAGGCAAGGCTTTAGTAAACAAATCAGCATATTGTTCTTTAGTACATACATAGTTTAAATCTATTACACTCTGAATACATTTTAACAAAATTATATTTAACATGTATATGTTTGCAACGCTTATGATAGTCCACATTTTTAATCAAACATATTGCACTTTGACTCTCTATGTTTAAACACACTGAATTTTGTTTAAATGCATCAATATCAAGTAACAAGGCTTTCAGCCATAAAGCTTCCTTTGTTGCAGAACATGCAGCCATAAATTCGGTTTCAGTGGTGGACAGTGCCACACTTTGTTGAAGTTGTGTTGCCCATGTTATAGCAGCTCCATTTTTCATGAACACATATCCTGTCAATGAACGACGAGTGTTCGGATCTTTGGCATAGTCTGCATCACTATAGCCTTCTAGAATGTTGTTCTCTTTTGATGTATAACACAAACCAAAATTCTTAGTTTCTTTTAAATACTTCATTATCTTCTTAACAACGTTCCAATGTGTGTGATCATAATTATTAAGGTATCTACTCACCAGACTGACACCATACATAATATCTGGTCTGCTTACTATTGCTAGATGCATCAGTGACCCAACAGCTTCTCTGTACTGGATATTCTTGTCTGGAGGCTCGATGCTCTTCTCCAAGGTAGTATGAGGGTCAACTGGAATAGCATTGCAGTTAGCATTATGCATATTAAATTTATACAATAGTTTCTCTATATATTTTGAATGGTGAATGAAGACACATCCTTCAGATTTTTCAATCTGTAGTCCTACAAAATTATTTCCTTCACACTGTTTAATTTTAAAATTTTTTTGCAGTTCACACATAACTATGTTTAAAGTTTCATTGGAACAAGACAATAACAGACCATCATCCACATATAATAACAAATATACTTTATTATTGTTTATATGTCCTATATAAACACACTTGTCAGCATGACTGTTTGTAAACCCAAATTTCTTTAAGAAGTTATCAAACTTATGATTCCAGCACGTTGGTGCTTGTTTGAGACCATAAAGTGAACGGTTAAGTTTACATACCATGTTTGGTGGAGTTTCCAAACCTTGTGGTGGTGTCATGTAGATATCCTCTTTGATCTCTCCATATAAAAATGCAGTTTTTATGTCAAATTGCATTATTTGCAGGTTATTCTGAGCAGCTTCAGACAGTAACACTCTTATAGAGTCATATCTCACTGTAGGTGAAAATATCTCATTGTAATCTATGCCTTGTTTTTGTGAACAGCCCTTAGCACATAGTCTCGACTTAAATATCAAACCTGATGGCTCGTTTTTTATTTTAAAAACCCATTTGCAGACAATTGTTCGCACTCCTTTTGGTTTTTCAATCAAATCCCAAGTATTATATTCTGTATGTGCTCTTAATTCTTCTTCAATAGACTGTTTCCATTGTTTTGAATTTACATTTTCCAAAGATATTGCCGCACTATATGTTTCTGGAGTATCTTGTTGTTCTGTAAATTTATCTGAACACAAATATGTATTAATATCACAATTTTGTTCTCTCAATTTTCTAGCTTTTGCTCTAGTTATGACATTTTATTTTTCTTCTTGATTTATTGTAAAATCAGGCTCATATATAGATTCTTCCGGTGAGCAGTAAGAATCATCTTCATCTCGTTCAAAGGAATGTTTCAAAGAGCTATCAATAGAAAGATTTACATGTGTGTCAGACTGTAATACTGACTCAGACAATGGAATCAAGGCACAGTTTCTTTCAACTGAATTTTCAAAAAATATTACATCTCTACTGATCATAACTTTTCTAGTTTTAGGATCTATTAATCTATATCCTTTAGTTTGTTCACTATAACCAATAAATATCATCTTACTTGCCTTTTTATCCCATTTCTTCAGTTTTTCTTTTGGTATATGCACCATGGCTTCGCATCCAAAAACTTTCATATGGTTTATATTAGGCTTCTTACCAGTCCATGTTTCCTCAGGTGAACAGTATGCAATCGCTCTTGTTGGACAGCGGTTGGTTATATATGCAGCTGTTGAAACCGCTTCAGCCCAATACTGCTTCTGTAATTTAGCATTAAGTAACATGCATCTCGCTCTCTTAACTAAAGTGCGATTCATCCTCTCCGCTAACCCATTTTGTTGAGATGTGTATGGGGTGGACATTTGATGAGTAATGCCAGCCATTTTAAGATATCTTTTAAATTCATTACTTAAATATTCTTTGCCAGATAATGGCAAAAAAAAAGTTCGAAAAGTCTTTATGGTTAAATTAAGTTGATTTTCCACTAATGCTTTAAATTCTTTAAATTTTTCAAAAACATCAGACTTTTTACTTAATGAATAAACAAATACTTTCCTGGTGTAATCATCGATGAAGGTAACGAAGTAGCGAGCCCCTCCAAGTGACTGTACTTCCATCGGTCCACATACATCTGAATGAATAAGTTCTAGCATATTTCTAGCTCGGGAACCTTCAGATGGAAATGGATTTCTTGTTTGTTTTCCTTCCAGGCAGGATATACAACTGAAATTCTGTATATTTTCAAGCTTAATTCCTGTAGACTCAGATAATTTATTCAAGTCTTCAAAGTTAAGATGTGCCAATCTCTGGTGCTAGATATAATATTCATTCTCTTTTGTTGTTGATATGTATGCTATGTCACTGTGTGTATTATGCCTGTACATATTATTCAATAATTTTACAGTGGCAACTTCATCATTGTTTTTGTCATATATCTTACAATCTTGTCTTCCAAATTGCACTTGACAGCCATTTTTTATCAGTTGACTAACAGAAAGAAGGTTTGTAGCAAGCTCAGGCACAAAGAGAACATTTTGTAACATAATTTATTTATTTTTCCACTTTTATCAATCATACTTAAGTTCACCTTTCCCCAAGACTTTACATTCAATTTCTTGTCATTAGCTACTTTGATAGTGCTTATCGGAGGTGTAGTTACATCATAGAGCCAGTCACGGTGCATCGTCATGTGCATTGACGCTCCAGAGTCTATAAACCAACCATTCCGGTAATTGTTCGGAGTGGCAGAAAATACAGCTACATAGCTCGAGTCCTCATTCGATTTTGTTTGTTCCTTCTTTTTATTTCTGCAATTTTTACTTATATGCCCATATTTATTACAAATAAAACATCTTGGTCCCTTATTATAATTCAATTTATCAGAAGCTTGTTTGGCCACATGACTTTTCTTGCCTTTTACATAAAGCACAGAAGACTCAGAATTTCTTACATCTTGAAGAAGTTTAGTCTTGACAGAGTCAGCGGTGATAGCCACACCGGAGCTTTCGAGGGCCATGATCATTGGTCTGTACATTTCAGGTAGACCAGCGAGTAATAATGTTCCAAGCCATTCATCATTTACTTGAAAATCAATATTCCTCAGTTTGTGGGCTGTTGTCATTATTTTATTCACATAGTCTTCTATGTTTTGACAACTTTCTAAGGTTGTTGTGACTAAGTCTCTCAACAGACCTACCCGTCTCGTTAAACCTTTATCATCAAAGGCTTTTGCCAGGTTTTGCCAGACTTCTTTGGATGTATTTGCGTTTTGAATGTGTATGTAGTTTATTGGATGAACCAGCAAGATAATTTTGGACTTGGCTTTCGTGTCTAATTTTTGATCTGGTTTGTCAGATATAACACAAGTCCAAAGTTCTTCGTGTTCTAAGTACGTTTGAACTGCAAACCTCCAAGTTGCATAGTTTTCTCTTCCAGTTAGCTTTTCAATTGCAATCATCGTATTATTTGACATTTTAAATGATATTTTATACGATACGGCACGGCAAGACGAACAATACAGCACGTTGAGTTTTAATTTTTGAATCACTTTAATAACGCGAAATATTACTTTATTTATATTACTAATAATACTTATTTGCAAAATCAGGAGGGCTGGGCCCATAACCTGATGTGATTTTAAGGTTTTAAAGTAATTAAACTCAATAATTAATGGAGTACTGTATTCGTAGGTTGAGAGATGACAGCAGAGTGAATGAACAATAGTACTGTGTCAATATGCAACTAAATACTAAAAACTAGTGCTGTGACCGGTCTTTAAATTTAACTATTTTAACAATTAGCGACTGGCTGCGGTGGGGGGTTACAGATTGTTATATACTAAGACATTATTTTAGTACAAAATTGCATTAACACAATCTGATCTTTCCTCTTTATAATATTAGTATAGATATTCATATATATTTATTATAAAATTATTTAGATATTTGCTTATTATAAAAAGCGCAAGATTTTACGTTGGAAGTTGTTTAGTAAAATTGGGAGCTGGATTGCTCCCTCCCTGAAAGCGCTAAATTGGCAGCACTGGTAAGCCGAGCGCCGGGGAAGTCTCGTAAACGAGAAAGCGAGCGAGAGAGCGAGCGAGGATATACCGCGTCCCTCTAATATCTAAAATCGCGTTCTGCGCATCGGAAAGTGCGATATTCCGAGCCGCTATTAATGGAGACAAACTTAAGTTTGTATCGAACTATACCTCTGCTCTCCACGTGGCAGGGCATCACTGCCTCTATTTGTGGTCTGTGTAAAAAGACATGAATAAATAAATAGAGTTTGTTAAGGAAACAAATTAACAACAAGAAAACTTTACCAACGGTTCAGTTTTTCGAAAGTCATAAGAAAAGTGAACAACAACGAACGATAAAAGTGTTGACGTTAAAAAATGGTCGGTGCGTGTGTAGCGTATTACACCATTAAAATGTACCTAGCCTAACATAATTTCATAATTTGCAGTAAACCTGTGAAAAATCGAAATATGTGCTGGCCACAAATGAGAAGCGAAACTTCAAGGGACAATTTGAAAAACGAATGGCAATGGATGAGTGGAAAAACGAATCGCAACGGACAAGTGGAAAACGAATCGCAACGGACAAGTGTAAAAACGAATCGCAACGGACAAGTGTAAAAACGAATGGCAACGGATAAGTGGAAAGATAAATCGCAATGGACAAGTGGAAAATCTTCAACTGACAAGTGACATAATGAATCGTAACAAAATTTTAACTTAAAGTATTACGGGCAGATTGTTGATGTACTTGTCCAATTTGAAAACCTGCCCGTAAAACTTTAAGTAAAATTTTTTGTTTTCCACTTGTCCGTTACGATTCGTTTTTCCACTCATCCATTACCCTTCGTTTTTCAACATGTCCGTTGAAGTGTCGCTTCTCGTTTGTGGCCAGCACATGTTTCGATTTTTCACAGGTTTACTGCAAATTATGAAATTATGTTAGGCTAAGTACATTTTAATAGTGTAATACGCTACTCACGCACCGACCATTTTTTTACGTCAACACTTTTGTCGTTCGTTGTTGTTCACTTTTGTTGTAACTTTCGAAAAACTGAACCGTTGGTGAAGTTTTCTTGTTGTTAATTTGTTTCCTTAACAAACTCTATTTATTTATTCATGTTTTTTTACACAGACCACAAATAGAGGCAGTGATGCCCTGCCACGTGGAGAGCAGAGGTACAGTTCGATGCAAACTTAAGTTTGCGTCCATTAATAGCGGCTCGGAATATCGCACTTTCCGATGCGCAGAACGCGATTTTAGGTATTAGAGGGACGAGGTCGTAGGAGGACGCGGTGTATTCTCGCTCGCTCTCTGGCTCGCTTTCTCGTTTACGAGACTTCCCCGGCGCTCGACTCACCAGGGCTGCCAATTTAGCGCTTTCGGAGCTAGATATAGCGCTTTTTAGGGCAATCCAGCTCCCAATTTTACTAAACAACTTCCAACGTAAAATCTTGCGCTTTTTATAATATGCAAATATCTAATTAATTTTATAATAAATATATATGAATATCTATACTAATATTATAAAGAGGAAAGATTAGATTGTTTGTTTGAATTGAAGAGGCTCCGAAACTAATTAACCGATTTGAAAAATTCTTTCACTGTTGGCAAGCTACACTATCCCCGGATAACATGAGCTATATTATGTTTACAAAAAAATTAGGGATCCTTACTAAAACTCCAATAATGTAACCCAAGGTGTAAAAAAATACCTAAAATCGCGTGCACTGCAAAAATTGTTGATGACAGAATAAAATAATGTACTACGACTTTGCAGAACACATCATTATCTACAAAAAGTGTCGCGACAGCATATGTCTAACTATTATAGTTATGCCACAATAAGTGTTCTTTTATTTTTAAATTTTAATTAAAATGCCGCCGCTAGAAAAGGCTTTTTATATGTATCTTGGTATTAATCCTTATCAAAATAAATTACTTCATATTCAAGACTGCTTTAATACCTTTATATGACTTTTTGAGTTATTCAATTCGGACATTCCATTCGAAAGATATCACCAGTTTAAAATGTAAGTATTACCACGTGACCGTGACGCTTTTTCGTGAGCGAAAAATCGTGAGACCCCCAGTCTATATAGAAGTTTCACTTCAAAAAAAGATACAAGTAAAGATTTTATTTTAAATCAATGACACCTTTTTTGTTTTACAGGAAAGAATATAGATCATCTCATAAAAGATAAGATTACAGCTTGGGCAGCTAGCGAGCCTAACTCCAAAGATGATCACTTCGGCAGTATGACACGAGAGGGCACGCTGAACGACTCACCAAGCCATCTTAAAATGGCTTTTATCTGTGAATTTGAGAATAATCAGATATAATCACGAAATAGAATATTACGATTTACAATTTATTTGTATTTTTCAATAAACCTACCCTTTTTTTACTGAATTGTCCTCCTGATTATGGTGTCGTAGTATTTGTGCTTTTTTTTGTTTGTTTCTTCTTAAGTCACTAAACAGTTTAATAGTTATTGTTTATTGTATTTCAACTAATTATATTAACCCTAAAAGAGTTTTCTTCCAGCAAACCTAGTCTAGTCTAAAATATTCTTATGATGTTTTATATTATATGTTAACTATATAACATATAATATAAAACATATTTAAAACATCTAACTACAGAATTAGAATATATACTATAGAATTTACACACATATATAATGTTTAATGTAAACATACCAAGATACTATCTATACTTATCTATATTATTACCTTACATCATCGTTCATAAATCTGGGGGTCACAATATGTTAGATAAGACCTATGTAACAAATCTAACGTATAAAGAAACTTTATTAAAATTAAAATCTGTTTTGTACCAATGTATAAAGCTGAAAAGTTTCTTTCTCAGTTTTTTTGTTTGTTTGCTTGAGCACGCTAATCTCAGGAACTACTGAAAATTCTTTCAGTGTTAGATAGCCCATTTATCGAGGAAGGCTGTAGGCTGTATCATCACGCTAAAACCAATAGGAGCGGAATACCTGATGGATATACAAACTTTTTGTATATGGTAAATTTAAATTTAATATTGGAACGTGTGGCTGACTTTTGAGTTGTTTCTGCCACCGTTGAAGTTACACTCGAAAATATATGTTGTAGCAACGAACATCTCTCGTGTTCTTTGATCAAGCCTTCTTAGCCCCCAATGGGCCCAGGCAGCGCAAGTCCATAGCGCTTATTATATTTGTATAAAGTTTTCAGATCGGAAAATATTCAAAAGCATTGTAATTGATTGCGAAAAGGTGCCGAACGATGAGCAGCAGTATGTCGATGCGAATCGAGCCCTTAGGCAAGGACAATTACGATAGCTGGAGAATACAGGTACAAGCTCTGTTAATTAATCCGTGCAGGAACGGAGAAAGAATACAATTTTCTGCGGCCTGGCGGCCTGTCGTAAGAGGCGACAAAACAACCCACAGCCAGGTGGTAGGGCATTTGCCCGACTGGATGGCTACCACCCCTGGTCTAGAGTATGTCGCCATAACAACCTTGTGTTGTGTTCCGGCATTAGTGACCAGGTTCCAGGCTCCCTAAAGAGAGCAGCAGCGCATTCGTAGCACCTTTGGTGTTGCAAATGTCCATAGGCGATGGTAACCGCTGTCCATCAAGTGGGCTGTCGGGCTGTCTGCTGATCTCCTGCAATAAAAAAAAAATAAAAAAATAAAAACAATGAGTGGAAGTACGTGAGTGGCAAAGTTCGAATACCAGCTGAGATCAGTGAAGCTGAACTCTGGGTGGAAGAGGACGAAAAAGCCAGAGCCGATCTGATTCTTTCGATAAGTGGAAGCGAACTTCGTCATATTAGAGGTTGTAAAACTTCCAGAGATGTTTGTCTGAAATTGGAGTCAATATATGCATCGAAGGGACCCGCTAAGAAAGCTACACTTTTAAAACGTTTAAGCTTGCACAAAATGTCGGAGACAGGAAATGTTAGAGATCATTTGGATACTTTTTTCGACGCTGTGGATAAGCTTGCAGACATGGGTATAAGCATAAATGAAGATTTGGTATCTATCATGTTGTTATACAGTTTACCCAGAAAATTCGAAAGCTTTAGTTGTGCGATTGAATCGAAAGACGAGTTGCCGAAACCAGAGGCCTTGAAAATTAAAATACTTGAAGAGCATGAGTCCAGAGACGCAAACAAAAATCCGGACGAGGGTGTTTTGTATACGAATGCGAGAAGGTATCCTAAGAAAGGCACAAAGAAAAGAAGTACAGTTGGAGACAAAACTAATTTCAATAAGAGAGAAACTGAAAATAAAGAAGGTTTTAGGTTTAAATGTTATAAATGTCACGAACGTGGACATAAAGCATCAGATTGTAAAAATAAAGTAGGTAGAAAAGCACAGAAAGCAGTAGAAACTCATTGTATTAATAACGTTCTAACCACTTTTAATGTTTTAGATGTGAAGTTTCTAAGGCTGTAAATGTTCAAAAATACGACTGGATTTTGGACAGTGAGTGCACATCTCACCTTTGTAATGATGCGAGTAAGTTCGGGGACACTTTAAAAATGACTAGCGGCGAACTAAATTTAGCAACGCATATAAGTACTAACGTAACAGGTAAGGGTACTGTAAGGTTGTCGGCATGGAGCGAACACTCGAGGGATTTATTTGAACTACGCGATACGTTGTTTGTTCCTAATCTAAGGACGAATTTAATTTCAGTAGCCAAAATAACAAATAACGGCTATAATGTTACTTTCAATAAAGATCTAGCTCAGGTATTTGATAAGAATGGCGAAATTAAAATGACGGCATATCGTAGAGGTAATTTATATTGTTTAAATAGTCCTGAATATATTTTTAATTTGAGTGATTCAAATGCTGATATACGTGGTTGGCACGAGCGATTAGGGCATTTGAATGGAAAAGATGTTGTTAAGCTTTTAGGTAAATTAGGTGCTAAGTTTGAAATGACCGAAGTACAAAACTTACGTGATTGCGATATTTGTGCTAAAGGAAAAATGACCGCGTTACCTTTTTCTGATTCCCATAGTCCTTGTACTGAAAAATTGAAAATAGTCTACTCTGATATTGTAGGACCTATGAGATGCGCATCTATAGGAGGAGCAAAATATTTTATTACTTTTATCGACGATTGTACACGTTGGTGTGAAGTTTATTTTCTAAGTGCGAAAAATAAAGCCTTAGAAGCCTTTCAGGTGTATAAAAGTCATGTTGAGAACTTGACGGGACTGAAGATCAAATATCTCCAGACCGACAATGGTGGAGAGTATTGTAACTTAGAATTTGATCAATTTTTGAAACAAGCAGGCATACAGCGAAGACTGACCGTGCCTCGAACACCGCAGCAGAATGGAATAGCAGAACGAATAAACCGGACCTTGGTAGAAATGGCAAGGTGTATGCTGTTGAGTTCTGATCTTTCCTAAGGTTTTTGGCAGGAAGCAGTGGATACTGCATGTTACGTCAGAAACCGTTGTCCTACTAGAAGTCTACAGGGTGAAATTCCTTAGGCTCGCTCCGCGCTTACTAAAGTACTACAAAAATGCAGACGCTTAGCAGCTAACGGAGCGAGCTATGTCCCCGCGGTAGGCGGGGCGTGGGCGCACGGGCTTTACGGGGGTGACGTCAGCGGGGTGATTCTGTCCGCAACAATTTGTGAGCGCCCGCCGTGGTGATCGGACTTGCAAGCCGATGCCTTATTGATAAGGTGACAAACCTCTCAGTACAGGCACCAATAGTCAACGCAACGGAACCCACAATACGCAGCATCGACGTGGAACAAAAATACCATCGCATACTAGCCGCTTTCCCCGACATTACTCGCCCATCGTGCTTCAAAGAAACACCAAAACACAATGTTGAACACTACATAGAAACGAATGGCCCACCACTCCACTGCCGCACTCGTCCACTCGCATCGCACCGCTACATGGCCGTCAAAAAAGAATTTGAAGATATGATGCAGCAAGGCCTATGTCGTCCCAGCAAGAGTCCATGGTCAAGCCAACTATACGTGGTACCTAAGAAAAATGGGGATTTACGTGTATGCGGCGACTACAGACGTCTCAACGCAGTTACTATAGACGACCGATACCCCGTACCACGACTTAAAGATTTCACGTACTTATTACACGGGAAGAAAATCTTCAGCACACTCAACCTAAACAGAGCCTACAATCAGCTACCAGTCCAAGAAGCTGACATACAAAAGACTGTCATCACAACACCATTCGGACTTTTCGAATTTCCCAGAATGGTACCAGGGCTCAAAAACGCAGGCCAAACTTTCCAACGATTTATCCACCAAGTTCTCAATGGACTCGATTTTGCATTCCCGTTCATCGATGACGTCATCATTGGATCAGAAAATGAAGAACAACATGAACACCATTTGAAAACAGTCCTACAAAGACTTGACGCCTATGGTATAACCATCAATCCATCAAAATGCGTATTTGGAAAGAAAAATTTGACATTCCTGGGATATGACGTATCAACCGAAGGTACAAAACCACCACAAGAAAAAGTTCAAGCCATTACTGACTACCCCCGGCCAGCAAACATCGAAGAGCTCCGTCGATTCCTCGGTATGATTAACTTTTACCGTGACTCCATACCGAAGGCCGCAGAACTCCAAATACCACTCAACACTTACCTACATAACTGCAAAAAGCGGGACAAAACGAAGATCGAGTGGACAAAAGTAGCCGAAGAAGCATTTGAAGCGTGTAAGGCCAGCATACAGACCGCAGCGTTACTCGCTCACCCATCTCACCATCAATGTCAGAACCAATGACGCTCATGTGCGATGCATCCAATACATGTGCCGGCGCCGTCCTTCAACAGTGCACTAACGGCAAGTGGACACCGCTAGGGTATTTTTCGAAGAAACTATCCGACGCCCAACAACGATACAGCACTTTCGATCGCGAACTACTTTCAATCTACATGGCCGTTAAACACTTCAGGAAGCTATTCGAAGGACGAACACTCATCATCTACACAGATCACAAACCACTCACATACGCCATTCACAAACCGCCATCCGACAGCGAGACCCAACGACGCGCTCGCCAGCTACTTTTCATTAGCGAGTTCACAACTGACATAAGACACGTAAGCGGCAAAAACAACCCCGTAGCCGACGCATTATCACGCATTGAAACAATCGACGTACCTACATTAATTAATTTTGAAGAACTCGCTAACGCACAAGAAAAGGACACCTGCCTACCCCAGATCTGCAACAGCCAATCGTCCAACGTAAAAATCAAAAAGATCGTAATTCCCGGCTCAACAAAACCAATATACTGCGAAACATCAACAGCATACATCCGTCCTTATCTACCTGATGACTATCGTCGCATAGCATTCAACGCGCTGCATAATATTAGTCACCCTGGAATACGAACTACACGCAAGATGATACAACAGCAATACTTTTGGCCATCTATGAACACCGATATCGGAACATGGGCAAAAACATGCGTACCGTGCCAGCGCGCCAAAATACAACGACACACACACAGCGAACCCGCATCGTTCCCGCCAACCGAACGCTTTCAACATCTACACATAGATATAGTTGGACCGCTTACTACAACAGCGCAAGGACACAGATACCTACTCACGATGATCGACCGCGCGACTCGTTGGCCCGAAGCAATACCACTCAGTGAGATAACAGCGGAACAAGTTGCCAAGACTGTTTACGACCAATGGATAGCTCGTTTTGGTTGCCCTACAACTATTACCTCGGACCAGGGTCGACAATTTGAGAGCCAGCTATTTCAATCATTAACTAGACTACTCGGAATAGAGAAAACCAGAACGACCGCCTATCACCCACAAAGCAACGGGATAGTTGAACGATGGCACCGCACGCTTAAAACAGCACTAACCGCCCGTTTGCAAAACGGCGGAAAATGGACGGACGAACTGGCAACGGTGCTACTCGGCCTACGAAACGCTGTGCGTGAAGACACAAAAACGAGCGCCGCGCAGTTAACTTTTGGCACAGCCCTACGTGTTCCCGGAACCTTCATAACGCCTACCCAACCACAAAGTATACCACTACACGAAGATTTCGTTCATAAACTTCAAGCAACTATCAGAAGCCTAACTCCAACCACAGACACTACACACGAGAACAATCTGAAGAAATTTGTACATCACGACCTAGCAACATGAGAAAACGTATTCGTCAGAGTCGACGCCGTGAAGAGACCACTTCAGCCTCCCTACGAAGGACCCTACCCAATCCTGGAACGAAATGATAAATTCTTCAAAATTAAGCTGCCTGGAAGAGAAACCAACGTCTCTATCGACCGTCGGAAGCCCGCCTACATCCTGAAGCTGTGTACTACGCCAACTCACCCTGCAGTTGGAAACCAGAAGGATGCCTTAAAAAAGGCAGTTTGCAGTAAAGATCATTGCGGAAACATGGTTGCCTTGAAAAAGACAGTGTGTATTGACCATACGGGTGTCTTGAAAAAGACAATGTGTGACGACCATACGGATGCCTTGAAAAACGCAGTTGGCACAGAAAATTTTCACACCCGCAGCGGACGTCGAGTCAAACCACCGGTACGCTTCGCTTGAGGGGGAGCCCTGTAGCCGCAGACGTCCGATCACCACGGCGGCCGCTCACAAATTGTTGCGGACAGAATCACTCCGCTGACGTCACCCCCGTAAAGCCCGTGCGCCCACGCCCCGCCTACCGCGGGGACATAGCTCGCTCCGTTAGCTGCTAAGCGTCTGCATTTTTGTAGTACTTTAGTAAGCGCGGAGCGAGCCTACATCATGCATTCCTGAACTGCAATTCAAACACACAACATTGTTTCACTTCCACCTGAAGACCTCTAAAGGACTAAGGCTGGTGTGCACCGAAATTTAACCGAAGGTTAACTAAAGATAATCACTGTTTTCCCATACATTTTTGGCGATTTTTTTATTTTAACCATCGGTCAAAAGTCGATGCACACCAGCCTAAGCCTGTGAGAGAATGAGATATGAGTTTTACACTATATAGCAAATGTTAAAGAGTTAATAAGACCGATGATTACACATAGGTCCAGTTTAGACCGAAATAAAAGTGATTATAATATTTTTATATTATTATTGTGTAATCTTATTCTTAATAAAAATAAATGTTTATTTTCACTGTACTTACATAGAATATTCCGTAGAATCCTAACAGCGTTACTTTTGACCTGCACCATGTTTCTTTTGTCCTTCGGTCAGGACGAATGTAACATTCGCTATTTCTTTAAACAATGTGAAATTTTCAGAGACGCGATATATCAAATAAATTAATAATGTAATTTTGTGGAATAAGGAGGGTAGTATCATAGAGTTATATTTATTTTATTAAAAAGACTATGGTTGTTCAGAAATCTAGCCAAAAGTACAAACTGTTACTTCTTTCCCCGATCTCCGTTCTTGTTCCCGAGAAATGAAGAAAATTTTATTTTATTCACAAAATTTACATTAACGCGAATGAAGTCACTGGAGAAACTGGGTATTTTCCAGAAGGTTATCGCTTTGAATACAAAGATTAGTTATATTAAAAACAATCACGTTCCTATAAATAACGAAATGTTAGCTATAAAAGCACATTTAGCATTGACACACATATACAGTAACGATTAATATTTCATAATACAATGTATAAATTAATTTTAGTTTCTCTCTTTATGTCCGTCATAAAGTGTGGTAAGTGTTAATTTATCTATCTAATATATAAAAATCTCGTGTCACTGTGTTTGTTACCAAACTCCTCTGAAACGGCTGAACCGATTTGTATGAAATTTTGTGTGCATACCGAGTAGGTCTAAGAGTCGGCCAACATCTATTTTTCATACCCCTAAATGTCAGGGGTGACCCAGCTCAAAATATATATTTATTAAATCATACATACATACATAACTTCACGCCAGGTCCCTTGCGGGGTAGGCACGAACAACAGAGCGCCATTTAGGCTTACTCTTACACACCTCACTTGCTTCTTTGACATTCATAGTTCTTGTCATGCACGCTCGTCTGTTCTTAAGGCTCGTGACATCACCTTCTGCTAGTACATGATCAATTTGATCATGGAAGGTGTGTCGTGGCCTTCCGCGACTTCTGCATCCATCCACTTTTGCATTGTATATCTGTTTAGTCATTCTTTCATCATTCATTCTTTCCACGTGCCCGAACCACCGGAGCATTCCTTTCCTTACCTTCACCCCGACACTCTCTTTCTTACTTCGGTATTACGAACGCGGTTCGCGAGCGTCACTCCGCAGATTTTGCGCAGTGCTCGCATCTCGACCGCGTTTACTCTACTTTCGTGCTCTCTATTCCATACCCAACTCTCGCTTCCATACTTGAGCGTAGGTACCAGCACCGCGTTGTGTATGGCAAGCTGGGCCTTCTGGCTAAGGTTCTTAGCGCCTTGAAGTTTACCTAACGCTCCATTCACACTATTCCCCAAATTCACTCTTCTTTCTATATCAGCGATGTACCTTCCATCCCTACTAAAAGCACATCCGAGATATACAAACTCATTCACTTGTTCCAGCATAACATCATCGACCATTATCCTTGCATTCGTTCTGGTTGTTTCTCTTTCAAACACCATCACCTTTGTTTTCTTCGCATTCAAACGTAAGCCTCTCGACTGACAGTCATCTTTCATCATTGTGACTAGTGTTTGCAGTTCTAATGGGGATTTGGCTAAAAGCACGGCATAATCCGCATAAAGCAAGCTGCTAACAACTAGATCACCCATCCGCACCCCAACATCCATCAATCTTAATCTCTGGAGACAATCGTCCAGATATAGGATGAACAGCAAAGCCAACAGCACGCAGCCCTGCCGGACGCCAATATTGACGTCAAACCAGGGCGACAAGCTGCCGTCCACCCGCACGCATGCCATACAGTCCTCGTAAGTGGACTGCACAGCACGCAGCAAATGGCCATCAATCCCATATCCGGGCAATTTGTCCCAGAGGTCCTTCCGCACAACCCTGTCAAATGCTTTCTCTAGATCCACAAAACCGCAGAAAACCTTCCGGCCCATAGCCAGCTGCTTCTCCACGATATTGCGGAGCGAGAAAACTTGATCCATACATCCCCTTCCATTTCTGAAGCCTCCTTGTGCATCCCACAGTAATCCATCGAATATCACTCTCATTCTCTTTTCAACAATTTTCACATACACTTTAGATGCTGTGCTGATCAAACTGATGGCCCTGTAGCTGGCGCACTCCATACGTGACCCCTTGCCTTTATACAAGGGCACGATGACAGCGCGCCTCCAGTCCTTGGGAACCTTTTCCGTCCTCCAGCACAAGTTGCATAAGGACAGGAAAGCGTCCCGGACGCAAGTGCCACCATATTTGATCATCTCAGCAGACACACTATCGATTCCTGCTGCCTTTCCATTTTTCAGACTTCTTATCGACCATTCGATCTCTTCCAAAGCGATCTCGGATGCTGACTCCTCGGAGTCGGTCACAGACTCGGTCGTGGTGCCAGCATCCGGGATATTATCATACATTTCTCTAAAATATTCACTCCATCGCGCTAACACCTCTTGTGGGTTAGCAAGAATGTCCCCTGCTTTAGATTTTATTCTTTCCATTCTGGAAGCTGACGAACAACCCCGAGACTTCTTAACCTCTCTCCAAAAGAGTTTGGTATTTGCCTCGAAGTTCTCCGTCAGCTTCTCTTCTTCTTTCAATTTTATTCTTTCACGCTTCTCTTTCACTAAAGCTTTGGTTTCATTCTTGCAGAGGTGATACATTTCTTTCTTCATCTCTTTCATGCTGTCATTCTGATGCAAAGATGCAATATAATCCAGCCAGGCTTTTCTCTTCCTCTCTACGCTAGATTTAACATCCGCGTCCCACCATTCGTCACCTTTCGTTGTTATATGCCTCTTTGCGCATCCACATGCTTTATTTGCGCTTTCCACTATACTTTCTTTCATACTATCCCAGTCATTATCCACATTTAAATCGGAGAAGTCCACTTTTGCAAGCCTTTCTTCGACTAGGCGCGCATACATACTCCTTACACTAACATCTTCCAATTTTTCACATTTTATTCTTTCAAGCTCCCCGAAATTGGCACGCTCTCGCCTGTGCCTCTACTTTTTGAAAAGGCCCACAAACCGGCTTATCACCAGGTAGTGGTCCGTTCCAAGAGTTGGGCCTCTGTAGGCTCTTGTATCCATTATTGTGTTTCGGAGGCGACTATCTATTAAAATCAGATCAATCATACTTTTCTGTTCATTCATTCTCCATGTATACGTGTGGATATCCTTATGATGGAATAAGGTGTTCGACACAAGCAAGTTTCTTTCCATGCATACGTCTATGATTGGCTTACCAGCATAATAATATTATTATGATTTAACATTGAAAATAACATACAAGTCTAAATTTTGTACCACTAAACCTTAAACCCGTATTAGACTAAAGTTTAAAAACCGCACCGCTCCCAGAAAAAAATCCCATGCGTCCTTCGAAATGTAAAGTACCACAGTGTAACGATCCCCCTATAAAAATACATATATAAAAAGAGACTGTGTGTCACTGTCCCATAAAGAAATCCAAAAAGGACGTATATAAATACACAAGAGCGATGAGTATAATTAATTATGTATACTCTCAAATTTTTGCCCTGAATATTATAAAGAAATCTATTATAGAATTTCCTTTGCTTAAATTGGCTGTGATAATATGTCTAGTGATAGGTATCATACGTTGTGTTTAAATATTGTAATAACTCAGTTCAATCGAAATTTATCTGAATAAGTAATTCATCTAAAAGTTAAGAAGTTGATTTGTTATACCCAGTATAAATAACGGATTGTGATTATCTTATAGATTTAACAAACTATTTGCGTACTTATGACGAAACTAGGGTGAACAGAATAATCTGCTTCCACAGAGAGTACATTCCTATACCTATGTATTTAAATATATAACTATAATACATTATTAATAAGAATTTAATTTATTAGTTTTTTACATTAGAATATTATGTGTATATAATATATATATATATATATAAGTATTATATGTATAAGGCGTTTGTAAGATCTTAGTGATTATAAACTAAGGGCCACTGGCATAAGGTTGCTTAAATTTATTTAAGAAGCACAAAAAGTATTTAACACCCTTAAATATAATTAGCGTCTAGCACAACGCAAAATTTGCCGTTAAATATGTTAAAAGAACTGTTAATACGATTTGTGTAAAACGTATTAAGGCAGTTTAATATGATTAACTAATTTTATTTAAAGGCGGTTGTTATGCAAGCGGCCCTAAGAGTTTAATGAGTATATAAACATTATAATAAATTATAAAAATTATGGAATTTGGAAAGCGATTTATTTAATGAAGATTTAATAAAAAGGTACAAAAAAACCCAAAATTCCTTCCACCCGGGTCAAAAAGTGATCCCTCACAATCACCTTTTATTTATTATGCCTTGAGGATAAGATAGAAACTAGTAGATGAGCCAATACCTAGTATATTTTATTTTAATATTATGTGACTGATTTAGCCCGATAATCCATTTCGGTTAGTGTTTGTACGTAGAGTCAGAGTAAGTAAAATATTGACAGTGTCAAAGAAGCTTACAATAATACACACGAGTCCTTTCAGTACTGTCCTATGAGGCGATCTTGACTAGACTGTCTTTCTATAAAGAGAATTTCAACGCCAATTCAAGAGTAATATATAGCGGGCTGATTATTATAGGATTATTGGTATATGGCACTCATGGTGTGAAGTACTTCCTTGTGACACATGTATTGATTTCAGAATATATTGTGATCATTTCAGACAAATCCAATTATTTTACTTTGTCTTGGTCGCCTATCTATTAAAGAACTATCGGTAACAAACGAATAGGCAATATTGCACTCAGACAGATATACCAGCTGACGAATGCAAGCATAATATAAATTAATTACAATACAAAATATTGGCTCAATCCCCATTAAAGAAGGAAGGGTAAATGATACCTTGGACATAACCTTTAAATGTTTTAATTCAGGGTAATTTCATAATACTTTTGTAATAATTAGTTTCAAGTTAAATTCCTCCGAAGACAGAAATCAAGAGGGTTTCTTACTCATTCACTTTTCCCTTTAAACAATCACATTCAAATGGATGGTAGGCGTGGGGCAGCCTCGAAGCAGTCAGAGTCTAAATAAAATACCTATATTGCATCTATGTCGTGACTATGAGACCATCGAGGGTACTCAAAGCAGTCAGAATCTGGTAGGCGAGAACAGCCTCAAGCGTATTCTATACTTCAGCAGACTATGGGCACCTCCCCAGCCACCTGTTTTAGGTTTCACAAGCATAAGTATTCCGGTCGAATCATCTTAAGTGGTCGAAGTGATTGAGTTATAATTGGGAGGTCCTAGAGTAAAACACCAGATGAGGCATCCACCCTGAATCAACATCAACTATAGTAGAATTATTTTGTCCGTGCAGTTTGGGTAATAAATCAAACTCGGCCTCATCCCGGCCAGGGCGGTGAGCATGTTGCGCGGGCGCAACGCCATTATCGATAAAAACTAATTCTTATCAAAGAAATATTATTATAATATGTCAATGCCCATAGTAACGACGTCATCTGCTTGAATTTTAAGGCACAATCTTATGATGGAGTGCCTTCATGGGCGGCTTACAGGCGGCAGTTTGAGGCAGTGGTGCAGATGAACGGATGGGATAAGAAGCAAGCCAAGACTGCGCTTATTTTGGGACTCCGGGACAAAGCAATGAATGTATTAGAAGCTGTCAGTAAGGATACCTCTTATGAGCAGCTAATGGAAGCCCTGGAATCACGGATTGGTGATTCTCATTTAGAGCACGTGTTTCGAGCCCAACTTCGAGAGCGTTATCAGAGACCTAACGAATCGCTACAGCAGTGGTCACTGGAGGTGGAGAAGCTGGTACGGAAGGCATATCGGAGTTCGCCTTCGACACTTGTTGACAGCGTACTACTTCAAACGTTTGTTGACGGTATATCTGACGTTGAGATACGAGCAGCTGTACGATTGGGCCATCACGATAACATGAGGGAGGGAGGCTTTGGCGCACGCTTTAGAGGTCGAAGCTGTTCGTCAAGATTCGAGGGGCGGACGCATACGTGAAATCGCGACGGGCGATGATTCTATGGGAGGTCGGAGGATATTTACCCTCAGATGTTATGCCTGTGGGGAGCGAGGACATTTCCGAAACAGGTGCCCAAGACGACCTTATGAGGGGCAGAGAACTGACGCTTCTGTATCAGAAATAGCAGACAAAGCTAGAAGTGCGAGAACGATACAGGCTGGCAGACAAATTACCCCGGAAATTTGGATTTATCAAAGTTCAAATGGGAATAGTTTAATGGTTAATGAGATAGTGAATGGAGTTGCTTGTCTACTAACTATAAACACTGGAGCAACGCGTACAGTTATTGAACCGCATTTATTGAGGAAAAATGGAAAAGTAACTAATGAAGTCAACACTGTTGAGCTAACAACGGCTACTGGCCAATGGATACCGGTAAAAGGAGAGCAGAAAGTAGCTATCAAGATTGGTGAAAAGCTTTTCTGGCAACAAGCAGTTATAGCCGACATTATAGGGGAATGCATAATCGGTCTAGATTTCCTTAGGAGTCATCGGTGTACACTTGACATAGGAAACGGCATCCTCAAGTGTGGAGAAATGGAAATCGCAATGAAAGGCGGACGTAAAGACGCGGTCTGGCTAAGAATTAGTAAAGATAATCAAAGGAAAGTGCACCGAAATGGGTTTCGGAAACAAGTTTTGGTAGATGCGCCGAGGCTACGACGAGATCGCCAGAAACAACGTTCTGAAGGAGTGCCGCGTGAAGTTGCAAACGAGTGTTACGGGCAAACCATTAGGGTCATGTCAGAGGAACACTGGTCTGGTCATCCAGGAACATGGAATCAGGCGGACCGAAAGAAGAAGAGGGTTAGGAGACGAGCTACAAAAGAAGCGAATACTGGAAACTTAGTCTTGGATGTCCAGGGAAGACATCGGAAGCGGTGCTCTTCAGCTTTGCGATGGTGTCGTGAGGAGTCACGGGTGGATATGAGCTGCAATCCGCGAGTGTCTTATCGGGATTTCGTTGGAGTAGCTATGTGGAGAAATGGAGTTACGAAGAGTCCTGCCGGGAAAGTCCATGTGGGTCGACCTGCGAAAATTCAATGTTCTAACGATGCTCGGGACGAGCACGTTTTAGGAGGGGGTAGTGTGGCGACCAAGGGTAGAACTGCCCAACAGCGTAAATCAGTTTTAGAACTTTTAGAAAATACTAGAAATTTCTGGAAGGAAAAGACAAGGACGGACAGATGTTAGAAAGGGATAGACGATAAACGAAAGAAAGAGATAGATAGATGTTAGAAAGAGATAGACAATTAACGAAAGAAAGAGATAGACAGATGTTAGAGCAGGTTAATAGAGAACAGAGACGAATTAACTGGTAAATTTAGTGTAGAGTTTGGTGGACAGATACGTGAAGGAGGTGTGTAGCGTAGTTCGAGAAAGGAACCAGAAGCGAGTTACACGCAATAATATTGGAGGTGGTCCGCGCAATATCGGCGACGGTATTGAGGGTGTGACAACTTATCGTCGGGACTGTGCATCGATGGTCGTGTCGCAACCCTACAGGGAGGTACTGCGCGCGGCTTTGTAAGTCAATAAAAACTTTTAAATTTAAAACTGGTGTTTTCTTCCAATCCATAAGTGCGTACCCCCGCTCGTACGTAACAATATCTTTGAATTATTCCGAATTTATTTTGGTTTGTATAGTGTACACAAGTATATAGTATATGTGATGTTTAAATAATTGTAATATCTATATGTAATGAACCATAAATACATTTTAACGTTATACTTTAACTTTAAATTTGTTTATAATTTTATCCAGGTTAAGAGAATCATTAAAGGATAATATTATAGTATACCCAATAAAGAGTTATACGTCCATTTTAAATTAATATAATAATATATTTCATAGATTATTTCACATGAATTTCAATTGAAACCTTAATTAAATATACAATTCTATACTGGTTTAGTTGAACTCCATTTAGCCACCTATATAAAGCCAAATAACTATAAGTAATATAACTAACATGCAAGCTCTTTTCTATAAACGAGTGCTCTAGGACTCACGCAACCGCTATTCTTTCAGGTTAAGGTTCTCGATTTCTAGAAACACGTCTAACTGGAACCACTTACTTTGCTCGATTCCCGGCACTAATCGATCTAGCATATTACGAATTCCTACTCTGTCGTATTCTAATTCCATATATTAATAAAATACAAGAAAGTATTTCTATGCATATAAAATTCACTCGCTGTCTCAGTTATAAAGGTAACTATGATAGTAAATCGAAAGAACGAATCCCAGATAATAATACAGAGGTTTGCTTCGTCCCACTAACAGGAGTAATTCAGTGCCAAAGTGTTAGGACATCAGCATGAGTTCCAGTTATGGATGATTCACACTTATCCAGATCCCACTTAATCAAATTATTTAGCAAATTTATTGCATAAAACATGATACAAAAAAAGGTGGTAGGATGGTTTCATAGTTTCACATGCTTTGCCTCTAGGGCGTGCAAAATGTTGTACATATAATTTACAATTCTCATCGATTCTGTCAGTACTAATATTACATTAATATTTTAAAAAACTAAGTAACTAACTAAGTTTCACTGTATATGGCAGATCTTAGCGAATCCTACAAGTTAAATTTTTGCTAGTCACGTTTTGATATCACGTGAAGTATAATAATAAAGTGTAAACATTAGCAAGCTAGTACGTTTAAAGTTTTTATCACATATGAACTATGACCTACGATGATAATTTGAACGTAAATTACTGGATCAACAAACGACAAAATCTACCACTAAAGTACATAGTGCTAATCAATTCATAAATTTTACACTATACTTCGTTCGCGTAGCTAAACGGGGCTCCCGGAGCTATACATACGTCCACGTGATCTTTTTATTAAAATCTGAAAGATCTCTCGAATATTACGGAATATTCGATTTGCGATCGCCACCTATATATTTCTTTATTTGACTTGACTTTATGTTGTTGGTCCGAAGACCTCACTACTTTACCGGGGTTTTCGGGGCGAGCGCTTTCGCAAAGCGAAGCGTATGTTCTGGCGAAACATGCAGAAACATTATGGACATATCAAAGTTAATGGAAGAGAATGAATTTCAAGATGAACTTCCAACTATGACTCCAATTTTAACTCCTGTCATTCCTCAAACTTTCACATTTGACGTAGATTTAGATTCTGAGCCACAGCCCGGACCATCGAAGAAAAGTTGATTAGAGTAGCTAGCTAATAAGTGATTAAAAATATTATGATGTCGAGGATTACCTTATAAGCAAGATGTCCGTGGAGTAGGCCTACTGGGGATACCATGTAAAAAAAACGCGCCTACGGACTCTACCTCATAGGTGGCGGGGAAAACGGGGGACCTTTTCTACCTGCTTAACATTCGATAAGTTAAATTTGGTAAGTTCTATGGTTAGAACAAAAGAAAAGAGTTAATAACTTCTTTAATTTTTAACTTAGGGCAAAAATTTATATAAACACATTTGTAGGCAAAACAATGTGCTACAAATTATGACTGTACGAATTTTTTGTAAGACGCATAGTTTCCGAGATATCGCGAAAAAAGTGTTTTCACCTCTTTTTCCAAGATGGCGGCCGGGGGATAAAGGTGGCGACCCCACAAACTTGAGGTTAAGCTTCTATTGACCCCCCACACATGTCCCAAAAATAAAATTGCGTCCTCTAAAAAAATACAATATTCGGTCCTTAAATTGTAAGATTTCAATGAACTATAAATACATACGGTTACATGTGTGAAAACATGTGACATTAAATGTGAGCTGTCAGTTTCAATGTCTCTTTTACAGATGTTTCTCTGTCTGAAATGCCTATTAGATGGGATAAGGGCGGACCTAACAATGAAAATAACAACGAGGATTGCATAATTCTGCTACCAGGCGTCAATATGGCAAATTGCTCCTGTACCTTCGCATTAACTTGTTATGAACCAAATAATTTTAAAACACCTGGATGTGGTGCAGCTCCAGGTGAGATACAGAATGATTAATTAATAATTAATATTAATAATTAATATTAATAATTAATTAATAATTATAATTAATACATAAAGGCTATGGCATATTTTCTGATTATCTCATAGTTTAGTATAAAAATATTATTTTCAGGTTATGAATTGGATAATCGCACAAAAAGTTGCTACAAGTTTCATACAGATGCTCAGACCTGGGTTAGGGCATTCATGATCTGTGCCGCAGAAGGAGCCCACCTTGCTGTAATTGACAGTCCTGAGGAAGAAAAAGTCTTACAAGATCTAGCCAGTAAATTCCCTAATAGTATGTTACGAGGGGCAGATAACGACGAATTCATTATCTTGGGCTTTTCAGATTGGCAAAATCACAGTCTATGGATGACAGTAAATGGTAATTCGATCAATAATTCAAACTATATATTCTTTGATAAGAAATACGGCTCTTTCCGTCTTATCTGGTACACACTGACAACATAGCTATAAGTAGGTATGTATAAAAGATCCTGAATGTTACACACATAAAAAAAGCGACTATTATTATTAATATATATTATCTAAAACATCTAAAAGTCGATGCTTAGTACTTTTCAAAATATAGTAATTTTTATGTTTTACTTTGCACCGACTTCAAGATGTTTTAGATAATATATATTAATAATAATAGCTTTAGAAATAAGTTATTTTATACATTTTAGTTTTTGAAGTCGGTTTCTTTAAACGAGGTTTTTATTTTGTATTTGTTACTTTTCAGTGTCTAGCTATGTATGGGTGGACCTACGAATGGTGCCGCGCTTCTTAAAAAATATAGGTCCCAAGAAACGGGAACAAAAAAATGTTCGTAAAATGAAAACTACTGGGCCAAACTATGTCAATCTTTTAGGGGACTACATGGCAGCTATTCTGCGTCGAAAAAAAAAGAATCACGTAAATCGAATCATAAATCTCAGAGTAATCGGTGTACATATGGAATGAAAAGGAAATTTTTTTCATAAAAAATTTTCATGAAATGAAAACTACTGGGCCAAACTATGTAATTTTTTTAGGGGACCAATTGGAAGCTATTTCGCGTCGAACAAAAAAAGAATCACATAAAACGGATCATAAATCACGGAGTAATCGGCGAACATACATAAAAAAAAAGATCCCGACGAATTGAGAACCTCCTCCTTTTTTCGAAGTCGGTTAAAAATGGAACAGTTTTCTCTTGAAATCATGAGTACGCTTACTTACAATATTTTCTTAAATTTTCGCGACTTGTATACATATTAAAACTACGTTTTAACTGTTTTAGACGCGGTAATTGTAGTGAGTTGAAGTGATCACGGAAGACAAAGATGTCAAGTGTCAACGAGTATTGTTAAAGTTTTATTTAGCCTACCGCCAACTTGTTCATTTTAATTATTTAGTTTTAATGTTGTTTATGGTTATTATTTTCTCTATGGGAGCCTAATCTAATTTACAACCGCTTCGCAACATGTTATGGCTTGAAGAGAAGAAGCGACGCTAAAAACTCTTCAGCAAACATGCCTAGCTCTAATAGTTTTATATTATATTAAAATGGGTGGAAGTAAAATAAAAGAAATTATCAGTCAAGTTGGTTTGTGTTCCGGTGCACGCAGAGGTTGTAAGTGTGGATTATCATACATTGGGCAAACAAATAGGAGCATTAAAACACGGGTAAAAGAACACATTGCTGACATGAAACACACAAGGTCTACGAAGACTGCGATCAGTGAACACACGCTGGATAAGCCCAACCACTACATCAGATTCGATAACCCACAAATCCTCGCGAAAGAAAATCGTTTCATACCTAAAATGATACATGAGGCTATTGAAATCAAAATACACCCAAATTTCAATAGAAAAGATGGTTGGCAAGTATACCACCTGTTTGGGATCCGATCATCAACACTATCAAGACCCAAACCCAGCAAAAACCAACTGCCAGACCTTAAGATACTATGAGCTGTTTCTGCGTTCACCGGAACACAAACCAACTTGACTGATAATTTCTTTTATTTTTTCTTCCACCCGTTTTGATATTATATAAAATTATAAGAGCTAGGCATATTTGCTGAAGAGTTTCTTGTGCCGTTTCGTCTCTTCAAGCCATAACATGTTGTGAAGCAGGGTAAATTAGATTTGGCTCCCATAGAGTAATAATAATCATAAACAAAAATACAAAATATCTTTATTAAGCCTTAAGAAAAATAAAGTACAAAATGAATTAATGTTGAATAAAACACATTTTGGAGGCTAAAAACATTATACAATATTAGTTGAATCTGACTCTCAAACTAGGTATAATTTACCTGTAATATGAGTCAATAAGAGGTTCCCCACGCCAATTGTCAGTGTTAAAATTTAAGATCACCATGTATTGTGTATGTTGGTCATGTTCATGTACATATAATGATGTGTGTGTGTTTGTGTGTGTGTGTGTGTCTGTAGAGAAGGAGATAAGAAGGAAGAAAGTAGGATAAAAGTTTTAAGTTTATTATGTTACCTAACGAGCACTTCAGTAGCATCATAGTTAAGCGAAAGTAAATATTTATAGACCTTGTTCTTTACTTTATATTTCGTGAGTGGATAAATTTCTAAATCTTTTTTTTTATTTTATTATACAATCGACTGCTTAGAGAAAATGCGTAGCTATTTGCTACTGTTGTTCTACAACGTATTGTAGTAATTAAAACGAACAAGTTGGTGGTAGGCTAAATAAAACTTTAACAATACTGGTTGACACTTGACATCTTTGTCTTCCGTAATCACGGCCATTGGAAAATGGCCGAAACGTCGGAATAACAAAAATCAAATAAATTTCCGCGCTTTAAACCGTTAAAACGTAGTTTTATTAAGCTTATTTATGTTTTATGTACCATGGGTGTGTATGACTCTAGAAAAAACGACAACTATAAAAATCAAGATGTATTACAAATAAAATCTGATCCCGACAATTCTGCCCTGCCTCAGTTTTATGAAATTCAAATAATTACAGCGATAACCGAGAGAAAACCTAGTCAGGGGATGTAAGAAGTGAAATAGAACTATAATTTTTTTCGAATTTTTTGTTTCTCTGTCGGTTTGTCTGTCTGTTTGTACCGGCTTATCTCCGAAACGACTGGACCGATTTACATGAAATTTTGTATGGTGATAGCTTATATCCCTGGTCAACATATAGGACACTTTTGATCTCGAAAAATTAAATAGCTCCCGTGGGATAGTTATAAAGCTTTGTTGGAGAGGGAATGGATTTTGTATTAAATTAATAAAATAATGGTTTTTTGTATTATAATGTATTCTGAATGACTTTTCTCTATATGTGACATACTACTATATTTAAAATATTAAATTAAAAACTAAAACAAATAAAACCTTTTTTGTTGTAAACAAGCTTTAATTACTTAAACAGCTTATAACAGACTAAAAGTAATTTCTCTGCAACGTAACATAATAGAAGTGGATAATTTGACAGGGTGTGGTGTCAGTGAGAGAGTTTTATCTTACATATATAATATATAAAGCAGATAAGTTTGTTTCTTTGTTTGTTTGCTTGAACGCGCTAATCTCAGGTACTACTGGTCTGATTTTTTTTCAGTGTTAGATAGCCCATTGATTGAGGAAGGTTACAGGCTTTAAACCATCACGCTAAGAGCAATAGGAGCGGAGGACCAATGAAGAATGTTTCAAAATCGCCGGTAGTTTTCAACTTCCTTTACAAGGGAACGAAGTCGCGGGCAGAAGCTAATCTTATATATAAAAACGAATTACAAAATGTGTTGGTAAGCGCATAACTTGAGAATGACTTTACCGATTTTGATGAAATTTTGTGTGTGTGTGTGTGTGTTTGAATGGGTCTCGGGATGGTTTAAATCTACAATTAGAACCGGTAGATGGCACTGAGATCGGGTTCTAGAATCCTCCTAATCACCGGGAGTGAGTTTGGTGATTTTGTTTTTGTGTGTTTGAGTGGGTTCCCGGATGGTTTAGATTCACAATTATATTGGGTTCTAGAATCCTCCGAATCCCCTGGACCGATTATGGTGATTTTGTTTTTGTGTCATGAAACAAAGTCTTTTAGGAATTCATAATTATCCTTCTAGAATATAAAAAGAATTTCACTAAAATATGATATTTTTTTTTCAGGGAAATACATAGATGATCTTGTGAATGATGGGATTACCTCTTGGGCAGAAAAAGAGCCTAACAATGAAGCTAAGATCGAGTACTGCGGCAGTATGTCAAAAAAGGGCAAGCTGAATGATGTATCATGCGCAAAATATAAATACGCATTTATTTGTGAATTTGAAAATGAACAAAAATAATTATTATATTGTGGTGTGGTTTTAGGAATTTCTTTATTATTTTCAACACTTTTTTTTTGCAATAGACGTACAAAATAAACATTTCTTAAAAAATAATATATAACTTCACGTTTTTATTTTAAAAAACATGTTTATAAAAGAATAACATTAGTTATGGCATTGCAGAAGTATTACTTTTCCTTCCTTCCTTTTTCTTTTGGTTTTGGTTATCAGCCTACCCTATGGCTAGGCTGAAATTCGAATTTTCATTTATTTATATTCCATTTATGAAATTTTATACAACACGCATTGAGAATGAAAACTCCGTGTGGTTTTTAATATGTAGATATTTATGTAATTCTCGGCTGGGAAACACGTCTAAACTGCACAACAGAACCCAAAGCTTAATTTGTTTAAACCAAGTCGAAAATACGTGATACGTCTTAAAACGACGACGAAGCCTTGAGACCTATGGATGTTTTTTGCCACCACAGTCATGACATAGAGGTTAGAGTACCACCCCACAATCTGATGCAGATACTTACCAGAACACCCATGCCCGGAAAGTATCTGCGTCATATTATACGTCAGGGTCCCGTGCAGTCTTCCGAATCAGAATCGGTATATCGGGTTACCATTATCGCGTATCGGGAATGGGAAAAATCTCCAAGGGAGCAAAAGTTCAAAAATCTATTAAAGGAATCTCAGCAGCTTGGGCCAAGTGACTCGAAGTGATCACTGTCATTGGTGACATAAAGAAAGAAAGAAAAATATTTATTTCCAATAGCGACACACAACACAAAACATTACTAGGATAACTAAGTATATATAAAGTTATACAGATACAGAAATTGTATGCCGCAATTTGAAAATGAGGTTGGCACTCAGCATTTTGCTGTCCCGAACTGTAGCCCGACACAGTGCTGATTTTCAGTGCCCACCTCCTCAATCACACATATGGCATGCGACCCGTATCAAACATTTTTTTTTAATAAAAAACGCATACAGATAAATGTACCTTGTTATTACAACGTAATAAAAATGAAATAATGAGTACACTAAACTATTAAAGTTTTAAGAAAAGAAACAGTAATATGCCAGGTAAGTTAAAAGGACAAGTCTCATAGACCTTTCGTTTTACCTCCATCTGTCATTAGGTCTGTACTTTAACGACAGAGGCAAGAGCGTGTCGCGGAGACGTAATGAATGGATGGACAAAAAACCGGACGACTAGCCACATTTGGATGTTGCTAGTCGTCCGTTAAAACTTAGTTTCTATTAATTAATTCACCGATAGCGTGTAGCGTAATGGTTAGCGCACGCGCCCCTAAATCGAAGGGCGCGGGTTCGATCCTGACCGGAACGCATGCACCTCTTAGTCAGTTTTCTGATCTTATGTGCATATTGTTACAATTACCACTTGCTAACAATGGTGAAGGAAAACATCGTGATGCAACCTGCACATCGAGATAACCAATGTGTCAAACCTGCCAAGCCGCCTTGGACAAGTGTGGCGGGTATACTGTCCGTTTCCTCTATAATGGGAGGCCCGAGCCCAGCAGTGGGACATTCATGGGCTGATATTATTATTATTATTTATTTCACCGATTCGGTCAAGTGCGTGTAATCTCAGAACTTGAGCGGAAAGGTCAAGTGCGCGTAATCAATGGACTTTTTTTGGTAGCGCAAGGGAATGTCTTGTCTTGCGACGTCATACTCGGGCATTACGGGGGATTACAGACCGAACGTGTGTGGGATTCTCAACAACCGGTCTTGTACGGTTGTTTCGCCGATGCAAAGCAAGTCCCGCAGGGGCACGATTTCTGAACTGCCCACTAAACCTAAGCCTACGCCCCATTTTCTAGAACAGATTTACTGTACCATGATGCTCTTGTACACGTAATCCATAGACTTGACCGAGACGGTCGAGTGGACTTTTATGCACTGTAACAGACATAATTTTGCACCTGTGGCTCTACACATGTAGGAATGGTGATATGGTTTTTTTTTTAATGCTGAAGTACAACACACAGGCTGACAGTCCAACTATGATGTAAAGTGGTTACCTTTGCCTATAGACATTTGTAACACTAAAGGTGCTAGCAATGTGCTGCCGGACTCGTAGGTGAGACTAGAACCTGGCCACTAATGCTAGAACACAACTCAAGGTTGTTATGGCATGCTCTAAATCAGGGATGGAAGCCTGGCTTTGTAATGCAAAATACAATGTTCAAATGTGCGAAACAGAATAAAAAGGATTTTTTTTTTATTACTGGAGTACAACAGACAGGTTGACAGTCTAACTATGATGGAAAGTGGTTACCGTCGCTTATAGACATTTGTAACACTAAAGGTGCTACCAAGGAATTAGTATTCTTTCTCTATTCTTGCAAGAGTAAAAATATAACAGCGCGAATTACATTACTTTGGGCCGGCTCGATCAGTATGATACCACTCTCTTACAGAATATCGGCGTGAAACGGTTAGCTTTGAGAGAATGAAACAAAGTAGTTTGAAAGTTAGCGGTTGAATACTAGAAAAAAACGTAATGTTCTGCCAGCACTATGCGTATACGACAAGTCATTATAAACCAGCCTATTCCAGCATACCGTAATGTTCTACCGTACCATACCATACCGTAATGTGCCATTATAACCCAGCCTATCTAATCAATTATCGTGTATGTCCTTATTCAACAGATAAGAGGGAGTGATATATGCTAGCCCAAAATTGTCGGATGACTAGCAAGTTCCTTATAAGATTGTCAACCGTCAGTCGTCCGGTTAGCGGACAACTAGACACTTCGTATAATTAACGGAGACCGGCTAATTATATGAAGAATGTGTAGTCATACCGCCTCCGCCAGGTCCCGGTCGCAGGAAAGGTACAACGGGGGATGCTGAAAACAGCGCGAAGTGGAGTACAAAACCTAGGAAAGCGGACTCCGGGCGTCTGAGCGAACATTTCGAACACAACCGGGATTTAACGCTCGGATAATGATGAGGACTTTCATAAGTATCGAGAGTGATAATTTGTAATGTTAGAGAGCTGTCTACACGATTTCGATAATATAAGGCGCCTTTGCCTTATATTATCTTTCCCCTCCTTCCCGCAAATCCGCACGCTGGATAGAGACAGGTGGTGCCACCTGTCGGCCAACCATGATTCGTGCCGACGGGCGAGCCAGTACGTCGATGGCCCCGCGATCACCGCACGCGCATTAAGTGCAATCATAAGAACGCTTTTTTACCTATAAACCCGCTCCAGTTGTTGGTGTGAATAATACGCAAATTTCGGAAGACGTGCTGAACGTGCTAAGGAACGAGGATTGGGAATCCGCAGGTGAGTGCCGCTTTATCTACCAGGCTGTGGATTTTGCCTCCTTCCACCACCAACAAATTCTTACCTTTGTCACCCGCACCACCAACATATATGCATTTCAATTAAGCGAAATGTACTATTTAAAAATTATTTGTTATTATTATCTATATATTTGTAATGGGATTGTTACCAAAGGAACGCATGTATAAACGTTGAATAACACAGTATATCATAATTTAAGTGGAACGCGCCCTAAGTCAAACAGTTAAATTTACGAATGACGGTGGAAAACAATATAGGTTTTTGATAAGTGTTTAGCTTTAAACATCAGTTTTAAATATTATTTCAATTAGAATTTAAGTGAATGGACTTCTAATGTCGTTTCTTTGTCCTTTCAGGTAAACTTGTGCATATAATATTATATATATGTCGGAGGGAAATTATAATTGGATGTATAACGCACAATATCATTTGTTAACATTTTAATTACTTCTAAAATTCTTAATTTAATTTAAATTTGATTTCTTAAATGTTTCTATAACTTAAAGATCGTTCTAACGTAATAAAAGTTATGAATATTGTAATTTAATAAACGACCAGTGAGAGCAGAGCATGTCTAGAGCGGGGTCTGCGCCCTCTATACTTTGAGTAATATCTACTTGGGTAGACTGAGGAGCTTGTGTGGCACATTTAGTTGATGGCAATAGGTCGAGTTGGACCATGGAGTATTTTAAAGAAAGTGTTAAGTTAAGAAGTATGAGCGGTGCCCTGAACCCGCTGCTCGGTCTAAACTATGTTAAAATGTCTTTTAAATCTAAATTAAAAGTGTATAAGCCGTTGGCCTTGTGTTTTATGCTCGCATTTTATCCTGATGACGCCCACTAAATCTGCAATAACTAAAGGAGATGCCGTGAGAACGAGGCCGTTCTGCGACATATATATATATATCTATATACAACGTGTTTCATTTCAAATGACAATAAATCATAATTTTAGCAGTCGTACTCCATACAAATTTTTCGGTACTATTAAATCAAACTTAATGTCAAAATTAAAAAAAAGCAATTTTCGAACAAATTAATTACGATAAAAATGGAATAAAAACAGAACATCCTTGTAAATATTGGTACACTGACCTTGGTAAGAACGGCAACATGTCACACGGATCATGTGTCGGGCTAACATAAACAATCACTAATAATATCTACTCACAAATTATTCACCACAAGGCATTCATTCATTTAATCACTGAGTTATAAGTATCTAATCAAATTATCATTTTGAAATTTTTAGTCGAATCAAATTTTTAAATTTTCAATATGACCGCCATCAGCTTGAACACACAAATTATATCGTCTTTGAATATTATGTCGAACTCTCGTTAATAGGTCACTATTGGCAGCCATATCTTTTAATTTAGTAAATGACGTAATTATTCGGTTTTTGAAATTTTCGTCGAATAAACATCATTTTTTACATTTCCCCTTAAAAAAAATCCATTGGGGTGAGGTCCGGTGATCTAAGTGGCCATCTCGATGGGCCATAACGGCCAATCCACTGCTGTCCGAACATTTCATTCAACCTCTCTCTGGAAGACACCACTGAGTGAGCTGGTGCTCCGTCGAGTTGGTACCACATCTGTCTATTTGCCGCTAGTGGTAGTTCATCCATGTAATCGGCAACGACTCCATTAAGAAGTTCTAAAAACTTCGCAGCGTTTAAATTACCTTCAATAAAAACCGGACCAATGATAACATTCCTGTGTATGCCAGCCCACACATTCACAGAAAATCTGTACTGATGGGAAGTTTCTCGTGCTAGATGCGGATTCATGTGACTCCAATACCGAAGATTTTGTCGATTCCATAACCCGTTTCTTGTAAATGTACTAATAATCGTCAGTCCACATCAAATTGTACAAGAAATCCGGATTCTCGTCATTTTGTCGTATAACCCAAGTACAAAAGGCTGCTCTGACAGGCTTGTCTCTGGGTATCAAAGCTTGTACTTTCCGGTACTTAAAAGGTTTCCGTTTATCGCGTTTTAAAACTCTATGTATTGTTGCATGGTTTACACGCAAATGTCGAGCAGCTCTACGCAGACTAGTTGTTGGATTGCGAGAAAAATAATTGAAAATTTGTTCATCACGTGTCACGGACGAACGGCACTATCCAAACGCGGAATTAAGGGTTGATTCTCCCGAATCCTCTGCAAAGCTTGCACAATCGTGCGGCCATTAGTTGGACAAGCACGGTGTGCCCATACCTTTCACGGTATGTCTGGATAGCCAAAACAGCATTACCGCGACATTCCCCGTAAATCAAAATCATGTCTGCATATTCCGATGCTGCAAAATTATACTGAGGCATTTTGAAAAATCACTTATTGTTCACACGCTCAATACACTAATTTCTCTTATATCAACATAAAGTCCTATAAATAGATTCAAAATTGCCAACCTCGTGCGCAATGATTCAAACAACGTTATAGGTTCAAGGCCGGCTCAAAACTGACATAAAATAAACAAATAAGTATAGGATAGGTCAGTTTCACAAATTTCTGGTGGTGTCACTTCAGGTCCGGAGTCCCAGTAGTCGATATCGATATTTTTCACTTGTTATAATGTACACTATTAAATTTTTTTATAGTATTATAATCGCGCACATATCTTATTAAAGTTTTTTTAATGAGCCATTTTATGAAATAGCCATACTTCATTATTTGAAGATTTTTTTACTTTAAACAATCTAAATCATATCATATCATCATAGCATCTCATATTATCACCATATGCTAATATGTAATAAACTTTTACTTACTAATGATAATAATAAACTATCCAATAAAATCCACCTAAAAATGCTGGGGCTAGCAACTTGTATCTAACGACATGTATCCATGCTATGGTTTGCTAAATATGTGATTTACTTACTTTTAATTGTGTATGTAACAAAAAATATTACATACATGCCAGATTTAAAATAATTAATTTAATTTTAGTATTTTACACAATTTAGGATTTCAGATTCAGATTTCATTCAAAATAATATTTTATTCACTATAAAATAAAATTCAACGCTGGTTTCTTTAACTTCTGTGATAAAACCTTTCTTTTCATTGGAACATCGTTATCAAGTCTTTTCGTATTATCTATTATGTAATTTTTTAACAAGGGTTTTTGAAATTTTTGCAGTTTTTGACGTCTCTGTCGAAATTATCCTCGTTACCTGTTTTAGTTTTGTAAATTAAAAATTGTTCCTAAGTTATTTTAATAGACTATGAAGTGTAAATTTAACTGAAGAGTTGCGAGACCAAAATCGATAAACACGACGATGTGAACTAGTACAGCACTAATTAGTACTAACTTGACGGCGCACGTGTTGCGGCATTTGTTTGATGCGCAGATTTTGACAAAAAGAAAAGTATTTGTCCCTTTCGCACCTATTATTTTTTTATTGTAATGAGCGAGAGCGTAAGAATGAACAACTTCCGCGTTTAATGATGAAGAGACGAGCTGGCAACATGATACATGTGGTCACTAACCTACCGATTTAATCACAATAACAGATACATATTGTTGTAAAATTCTGAAATGAAAAACGAGGTCCATGGCTAAACCAAAGAAGCTACCTTGATTCGTTGTTATATTTGGGCAGAGTACGTCATGAAGAAAACGTGGTCTGATTTATTGTCGTAAGGTCTGAAACACGCTGTATATATATATATATATATATATATATATATATATATATATATATATATAGAGAGAGAGAGAGAGAGAAACACATCGTTTTTATTCCTTGAATTCATTAATTTAAATTATAAAGAGCTTTCTTATATATTTATTGACTTTTCATCCTCCTACCAGCATTATGCTAATAATCTTCAAATTTATACTAAGGGATATGAAAGTACTTAACGAAGCGATTTTAAACGAAAGTAATGATTTAATATCTACATTTCTCAGATAGAGTTATTATTAAATTAACATTTGGACCATGAACTTGAGTTCATGGTCCAAATGTTTTTAAGCACAAAAAGTAAGATTTTTCATGGACACTCATTTAATTTTTATAGAGTTATATGATGATGATCCGAATGAAAATATTTGGCTTGTAGTATGTGATAAGATTGTCTGTAACGTGTTATTAATTATTTTTGTGCAGAACAATCAGTTCAAAGTGTAGTAGAAAGTATGATGCATGAACTTCAAAAAATCAGATTCATGCCAAAACTGAATTATATAAATATAATTAAACTTGGCCTGATTATTGCTTAAGAGTAGATAAATTATTATTTCCAAGAACAAGATAATTCATTTTTGAAGTGAAACTTCTTTAGAATCGTTTTGATTTGAAGCTTGATGGAATGAAAAAGCGACACTAAAAAGAAATAAAAATCTATCGGACTAAAAGCCTGTGCGGGAATGAGATGTAAGTTTTCAACTATGCAGCACAGATTCGAAAGTTAATACGGCCGATAATTAATCATAGATCCAATTGTGACCGAAATAATACTCACTGATTATAACATTCTATATATAATTATTGTGTAATCTTATTCTCAGTAAAAAAATGTGTTTATTTTCACTATAATTACATATAATATTATGCAGAATCCTAACAGCGTTACTTTCGACCTCCACTGTTTTACTTTTGCCTTAGGGTCAGGGCGAAAGTAACATTCGCTATTTCTTTATGCAGTGAGAAATTTTCAGAGATGCGATATATCAAATACTTAATTCAAATTTGTTGAATAAGGAGAGTAGTATCATAGAGTTGTATTTATTTGATTAAAAACTATGGTTGTTCAGAAATCTAGCCAAAAGTACAAACTGTTACTTCTTTCCCCAGTCTCCGTTGTTGTTCCCGAGAGATCCAAGAAAATTTAAATTTTATTTACAAAATCTACATTAACGCGAACGAAGTCGCTGGTGAAGGCTGGTGATATTTGATATTATATCATCAGCTTTTAAGAAATATATGTGTGTGTGTATGTGTTTTCCAGAAGGTTATCGCTTTGAATACAAAGATTACTTATGTTAAAAACAAGCAAGTTCCTATAAATAAAGAAATGTTATCTATAAAACCGCATTTAGCATTGACACACAAAATACAGTAACTGTTAATATTTTATAATACAATGTATAAATTAATTTTAGTTTCTCTCTTTATGTCCGTCATAAAGTCTGGTAAGTGTTAATTTATCTATCTAATATATAAAATTCTCGTGTCTCCTCCGAAACGGCTGAACCGATTTGTATGAAATTTTATGTGCATATCGGGTAGGTCTGAGAATCGACCAATACCTATTTTTCATAGCTCTAAATGATAGGGTACCCCAAAATATATTTTTTTTTACAACATTTCTTATTTATACTTTATTATGATTTAACATTTAAATGTTGTGGTTTAAAAACCGCACCGCTCCCAGAAAAAAATCCCTTGCGGTTTCCGAAATATAAAGTACCACATGTTCTAAATGTGATATGTTGCTATAGATCAGTGAAAATAGCATCGAAATCGGCGTGTAGTATTCGTGAATTTCGAACAGACAAGAAATTAAAATAAATATGTTTCGTGTTTATCTTTCATATTTGTAGTCTATTCCAGTTGTCCCTTTTAACAGCTTCAATATACCATGACACGCTACCTTTAATTTTTTAACCGATTTCGAAAAAAGGAGGAGGTTCTCCATTCGTCGGGATCTTTTTTTTGTTGCTTTTTTTGTATGTATGTTCGCCGATAACTCCGTGATTTATCATCCGATTTACGTGATTCTTTTGTTGTTCGACGCGAAATAGCTTCCAATTAGTCCCCTAGTAAGTAAAATTTGACATAGTTTGGCCCAGTAGTTTTTATTTTACGAACATGTGTTTGTTCCCGTTTCTTGGGACCTATATTTTTTACGAAGCGCGGCACCATTCGTACGTCCACCTATACATAGCTAGACACTAAAAAGTGACAAATAAAAAATAAAAACTTCGTTTAAAAAAACCCACTTCAAAAACTAAAATGAATAAAATAACTTATTTCTAAAGCTATTATTATTAATATATATTATCTAAAACATCTTGAAGTCGGTGCAAAGTAAAACATAATAAAAATTATTATATTTTGAACATTACTAAGCACCGACTTTAAAATGTTTTAGATAATATATATTAATCATAACAGCTTTAGAGATAAGTTATTTTATTCATTTTAGTTTTTTTAATTTTTGAAATCGGTTTTTTTAAACGAAGTTTTTATTTTTTATTATAGTATTACCTATAGATTAATATGTTTCATTTTATCTCCCAATACAATAACAAAGTTTTAATTTAACATGAATTTGAAAACAAACAAGAAGCGATTTTCATCGAAAGGCATTGCTCAATTTCTTAGGATAGTTGGGTTTCATATAAAACTGCACGAGCCTTAATGATTTTGTCACTATTATGTAAAGAAACTAAGTAATTATCATATACTTTAAAAATATTTAAATCCCTGAATCAGGTTTAAGAGAAATCTTAATATTTCTAAAGCAATATGTCTTAGAAAAATATAAATTCAAAACTACTACGTTCAAAACTAAACGCAATTCATTATTAACTCACACCACGGTTTGCTGAGCCCAATTTAATTTTAACTATAACAAGTTCGCTTTTTATCGCCACGGTGACGGCGTTATAGGTGTCAGTCAGTACATCAATACAGATATTTGTATTTGTGGTCAACTCCTGACACAGCATAATGTCGAGTTTCCAACATCTCATGTACATGTTTCTTAAACTGTTAACGATTCTTTCAACTTTTCTTTGTTTGATTAAAATGTAACTGTTTTCTGATTATAAGTCAATATCCTTGTATTTTGTGTGTTGCATTTCTTACGAGGATAATTATAAATCTATTTCTTTTCCTTTCAAATATCATCCAAGAAATGAGCATGACGAATACTGCTGATCTCTGTCGCCTTACTAAAGACTACTCTAACTGTCAACATATCTTTGGTCGAAGATTCTTTATAAGAAAACAAAATCCAAACATATCATCGAATCAAACGAACTTTCTGTCGTAATTTATAAAATGTCTTTTTTACAGAAGCCATGGCCTTTACAGAAATTTCTAAGGATACAGATGAATCTGGCTACAAATCTTATCCCGGAGTTGGATGGGTCCATTACAATCCAGTTCCTATGCAGTGGACCGAGGCTCGTATACGATGCTTTTACGAGGGTGCGTTATAAATCGTTACTAAATTATTTGAAACGATTTCAAATAATGTATGTCGTTATAGATCATGGATGTGATGACTCGGACTTTAACATAGCTTGCCTAGAATGCCTTGAAGTGAATTTTAATGTTTTTTGAATGGAATGAAAGGCTAATAAATAATGGCCATGTTAAACACTTTAACCCAATTGGGATTGTTCACTTTTTTTCAATCTAGCTATTTGAAAAACCATTTCGAGGAATAGTGACCCTAATCATTTCTATCTAGTTAAAATTCCAAAAAACGTACGATCTTCTTGTATTTTGTAAGAAATGCGTTTGACCTTTATTTGACCTTACTAAATCCAATCAGATGGGCCGTATGCCACTTTGCCTGCTTCAGGTGTAAAAAAAATTCTTGCTGTACATTATTTGATTTAAGTTCTGTAACATGGATTTTTCCCTAAAGATCACTTTTAAAAATTTAACGATAACTATAGAAAATAATAATGGTTGAACACGAAAAATTATAAGCCTAGCGACAAAAAACACTAGCATGATCACGATACGTAATGAGTAATGACAGTGACATTTAAATAGTAGCACAGATTACTATGATTATATATAGATAAAACTTACTTTTACTATTTTTGTTTTCTAGGCAAAGAAATCAATGTAAACTTGTCCATCATCATCATCTGACGTCATCGGAGAAATAATTTTAAAATCAAATTATAAAAAAACTAACGCCTAAAATACAAAAATATTCAAATTAGTATCTTAGAACACCCTATTTTACGTAATAAAAATATAAAATCAGAGGGTAATTTTTTGTGAACAATCCCCATTGTGTTATGATTACCACGATCAGATTAAAGTATCGACTGGCTATTGACTTTACTTGTGGGTTTTTTAACGTTGGAATGGAGAAAAATACTAACTTTTACGGCTAATCTGTCGTAAGAGGCTACAAAAAATTTACAGCCCATCTGTATGGTTGCCACCCCTAGTCCACAGTATGCCTCCATAATAACATTTAGTTATGTACAGGTCTTAGAAATCAGGTGCCAGCCCCCCTTTCAAGACCAGCAGCACTTCTGATGTTGCAAATTTCCGTAGGCGACGATAACCAGTTTCCATCAATTGCGCCGTCTACCGCAATAAGAAAAAAAAACGAAATTTGTAATGACAGCTTTACTGGCAACTTTGCGCATGTGAAATTTGGTATCTGTAAGTCTAGCATATATAATAAAATATATTTTTTTCAGGAGCCCAGCTGATGTCTCCGGAAAATGACAAGATGCAAAAAGTTATGTCTGATATTGGACAAACTTCTGTAATGTGGACAGGAGTTCACGCTACCTATTCCAAAGGAAATTTCTTTTCAATTGATGGTAATGTACTATATAAAGTTAAACTGGTGACTGGTGGATGGTACTATATAAAGTTAACTGTATCAGAATCTTAAATACATACGGTTAGATGTGTGAAAACATGTGTCATTAAATGTAGAGCTGTCAGTTTCAATGTCTCTTTTACAGGTGTTCCTCTGTCTGCAATGCCTATTACATGGGCAAAGGACGAACCTAACAATGAAAATAACAACGAGGATTGCATGATCATGCTACCAGGCGGCAATATGGCAGACTGCTCCTGTAATGAAACCTTTGCATTCTCTTGCTATAAACCAAATAATTTTAAAACACCTGAATGTGGTGCAGCTCCAGGTGAGATACAGAATGCATTACTACATAAAGCTATGGCATATTTTACTCATCGTGATGTGACTTATCTGCTGGTGTCTCTCAGGGTGGCGTGTTATCACCTCTTTTATTTGCTATTTTCATTAATTCGATCTCCAGTAACCTTTCTTCGTCATATCACCTCTATGCAGATGATCTACAAATTTACACACAGGCTAATTTAGATGGACTACACAAAGCAATTGAAACATGTAACCGTGATTACACTAAAATAGTTGAATGGAGTAATGCCTACGGTCTATCCGTAAACCCGAAAAAGACACAAGTTATTATAGTTGGTAGTTCCAGGCAAATGTCCAAGATAGATTGGTGTTCTCTTCCTCAATTTAAATTTGACGGTGTAAAAATCGATATAAGTGAAACTGTAAAAAATCTTGGGATATTTTTTGACAGAGAACTGTCTTGGAGACCTCAATTAACCAATCTTGGCCGAAGACTGCGTCGTCAGCTTCGCTTAGAAGGCTTAAAAATTTCCTGCCTACTGCTACAAAAGTTATGCTTGTTCAATCTCTGTTACTACCCATACTTGATTATGCTGACGCCAGTTATCTCGACTTAACCCAAGAACAACTGAATAAGCTCGATCGACTTCAAAATGTCTGTATTCGGTTCATATTTGGGTTGCGCAAATATGACCACGTTTCTGAATATCGTAAGAAGCTTAAATGGTTACCTATTCGCCTTCGCCGGAATGTTCACTTGCTCTCTCTTTTGTACAACATCCTTTTTGATCCTCGTACTCCTCCTTATTTAAAGGAACGTTTTGACTTTCTACACCTTCCTCACTCCCGTTATTTGCGCTCTAGTAATAACCTCTCCTTAATGACACATGTACACACTTCTTCCTTCGTTGATAACTCTTTCACGGTACAGGCTGTCCGTTTATGGAACTCACTGCCACTCAACATCAGACAAGCTAAGTCAGTATCCTCTTTGAAAATGGTGGTTTTTAATTATTTTTGGTCCTCTCAGGTATAATAGTGCTGCTTTTCTGTATGTATTATGATATTTACTGTGTTTATATAGTATATAATTAAGATTTATTTATATATTTATATAAATCAAATAAACACAATGATAAAATTACATACTATTGAATACAATGTAAGAAAACTTATCTTATTTGTATTGTACTTTACCCATAGTCCCTCAAGACTATAAGTAGAATACTGAGCCCAGATCACCGTCTTGTATGGGTAAGGTGCCCAGAAGGCTGGCTACTTTTCCTCGCTGGATCGCCATACTAGTATGATATATATATATATATATATATATATATATATATATATATATATATATATATATATATATATATATATATATATATATATATATTATTTTTTGAATATTTTATATTATGTGTTGTCTACACCGCCACTATCATGTTTTAAATATTTTCCTTAGTTTAAGGGGTTGCCTGGAAGAGATCGCTTTAAGCGATAAGGCCGCCCTTTGTTCAGCATTTATTGTATCTAGTTTTTAAGAACGTAGTTTTAATTTTGGTGAACAATAAAGTGTTTTCATTCATTCATTCATTTTCTGATTATCTCATAGTTTGGTATACAAATATTCTTTTCAGGTTATGTATTGGATAGTCGCACAAAAAGTTGTTACAAGTTTCATACAAATGCTCAGACCTGGGTTAGAGCATTCACGATCTGTGCAGCAGAAGGTGCTCACCTTGCCGTAATTGATAGTCCCGGAGAACAAAAAGTCCTACAAGATCTAACCAGTAAATACTCTAATATTTTCGGCCACATCCACTTGGGCTTTAGAGATTGGCAAGATCACAGTGTATGGATGACAGTTAATGGTAATTTGATCAATAAGTATATATTCTTTGATACTAACACAGCCCTTTCCGTCTGGTCTGGTCAAGCTGAGAACATCACTATAAGTAGGTATACAAAATCCTGAATTACACACATAATAGAGAAGCTTTCACTTGAAATCATAAATAAGCTTACTTATATCTAATGTACCATGTGTGTATGATTCTGGAAATAACGACAGCTATGACCAGCACAATGTATTACAACTAAATCTGATCCTGACAAATCTGCCTCAACTTCATGAAACTCAAATAATTACAGCGATAATGTTCTCGTTCAGACTCAGATATTTCATTCAATTTTTTTTTGCATGAGTTCAGCAGACAAGCAGACGGCCCACTGATGGAAAGCGTTACCATCGCCTATGGATATTCACAACACCAAAGGCTCTACAAATGCGCTGCTGCTCTCAGGGAATGGGAAAGGAAACGGGGACTGGAACCTGGCCACTAATGCCGGAACACAAGGTTGTTATGGTGGCATGCTCTAGACCAGGGGTGGTAACCATCCAGACGGGCAAATGCCCTACCTCGTGGCTGTGGGTTGTTTTCGCCTCTCACGACAGGCGCCCGGCCGCAGGAAATTGTATTCTATCTCCGTTCCTGCAACGATATTCAATTATTTAAAATGACACAAAAATCCTGTCAACCTCAAACAAATCTCATAAGATCCTGTTCGTCCTCCAAATGGCCTCCATCCATTGTGTACTTCAATCGGTATATCTCGTTAGTTTTTAACCAACTTCAAAAAAGAAGGGCTTTCTCAATTCGTTGTGTATTTTTTCTCTTAGGCCGGCTCATATAATCGGCTAAAGTAAATATTTTGTCAATTTGACCAACGCTCTTGGTCATTATTTATAATGAACGTTCTTTATAAATAATGGCCGATTAACCAAATTGCTCGTAATACATACATATCAATTAATGGCAAAAGATACAACGCAAAAACCAATATGCCATACGCCATACTAATTATCCTTCTAGAATATAAATAGAATTTCACTAAAATATGATTCATTCTTTTCTACAGGGAAGAACATAAACGATCTCGTGAATGACAGGATTACCACTTGGGAAAATAATGAGCCTAATAATCTTAAACAAGACGAGTACTGCGGTAGTATGAGAAAAGGCAGACTGAATGACATATCATGCGAAAAAGAGAAACGAGAATTTATTTGTGAAATTGAGAATAAACAAAAATAATTTATTTATAAATAATAATAACCAGATTAAAAACTTTGTAAATTGTGGTTGTATTTCTTTAAACGTATTTTTCTCAAGATTTTACATTTTTTACAATAGACACACAAAATAAACATTTCTTACGAAAATAAACCACAACAATACTTTTTATAGGAAAAAGCTCTAAAGTCTATCATAGGAATCTAAGCAGTTTAGGCTAAGTGACGTGGGGTGACCACTGTCATTTATGACCTCAAAATGCCGGTTAAATTAAAAGGATAGCTCTATAAATCCATCATTAGGTCGTCCTTTTACATAGCAGTGAAGCATGGCCTGGCATTAGCGACAAAACCAATACCAAGAGCGCATCGCGGAGATATAATGAATGGATCTTGCTAGTCGTCCGGTAATCGGACAAATAATATTAGTCCGGTAATCAGACGACTAACCATTTAAAAAGGACCTTGCTTGTCGTCCGTTAAAATTAAGTTTCTAATCATTTTTCATGATCTTGACGCTACGGTCAAGTGCGTGTAATCCATGGACTTTTTTTGGTAACGTAGGGGAATGTCTTTTCTTGCGACACCATACGCGGGCGTTACAGGGGATAGCCCGAAGGTGTGTGGGACTCTCAGCGACCGATTTTGGACGATTTCCGAACTACCCACTAAACCTAAACCTGCGCCCCATTTTCCGTAATGTCGATGGACGCCACGGGATCTAGAACAGAATTACTGCATCGTGACGCTCTTGTGCACATAATTCATAGACTCGACCGGAACGGTCAGGTGGACTTTTATGGATTGTAACAGAGACAATTTTACACGTGTGGATTTACACATGTTGGAATCGTGATGTGGATTTTTCTTTAATGCTCAAGTACAACAAACAGGCTGACAGTCCAACTATAATGGAAAGTGGTTACCTTTGCCTATTACATTGTAATACTAAAGGTGCTAGTAATGTGCTGCCAGACTCGTAGGTGAGACTAAGCCTGGCCACTAATGCTAGAACACAACTCAAGGTTGTTATGGCATGCTCTAAATCAGGGGTTGAAGCCATCCAGACGGGCAAATACCATACCACCTGACTTTGTAATACAAAATACAATGTTCAAATGTGCGAAGGAGAATAAAATAAAGTAGTATGTAAGCTGGCGGTTGAATGCTAGAAAAAATGAATGTACGTAATAATATCTATATCCTTGGTGTAGCCATCATGGCATGATTTTCTACTGCCACTATCATACACGGCAAATCATTATAACCCAGCCTATTCCAGCATACCGTGATGTTTTACGGGCATTATACACACCCAACAAGCCATTATATTTATACCCAGCTTATCCAATCAATTATTGTGTATTATCCCCGCAAATTGGTAATGCGCTGGAACCTTGGTACTCGCCGGCCAGTGATACTAACAGTACTGAGTGGTCGGCTACGGTTACGTCACCAAAATGGCGGCCAGGCGCAATAGCAATTTGCGGGGATAATATGTGTACTATTCAACAGATAAGAGGGAGTGATATATGCCAATCCAAAATTGTCGAATAACTAGCAAGTTCCTTATAAGATTGTCTAGTCATCCGCTTTGCCTAGTCGTCCGCTAACCGGACGACTAGACAAATCTACCTAAAGACCTTTATTACTTTAAGCTATGCTGACGCCAGCAATCTAGCCTTAACCTAAAAACAACCTAATAAGCTTGATCGTCTCCAAAATAACTATATATCCGGTTCATATTTGGTTTACGTAAATATGATATTTTATCTGATGTTGACAAAACTTTAATATCGCTTATAATTATATTAAAGTCAATTAGGTGTAGTTTTGTACATAATAGTATTAAGCTTTAATCCCGGAAATGGGCATAGATACTTTTCATCCCGGGAGATGGGGTAGCTTGCGATATAAAATGAAGTGAATTTTCCGGGGGCAAATAGCACTAACAGAATTTTTTTATAGAATGTAACCTGTATTAACGCCTGCTCTTTAAACAAGAGGGTGGCACTAGTTTGACCCGTGGGCTAACTACGCGGATTTACCAAGTCTATGGTGTTGACTATAGTGAAACTTTTGCACCGGTAGCAAGACTGTCGTCGATTCGTCTTCTACTGGCTTTCGCCGTGAAACTAAATTTAGACATTGATCACCTAGACGTCGAGACAGCATTCCTTAACGGCGACCTAGAAGAAGAAATCTTCATGGAGCAGCCTGAAGGTTTCTCCAATGACAAATCTAAAGTTTGTCTTCTCAAAAAATCCGTTTATGGTCTTAAACAAGCTCCACGGCAGTGGAATAAAAAACTTTGTGAGGCTATGGACAAACTTTTGTTCAGACGTTCTGAAAAAGAACACTGCATATATTACAAGCACGAAGATACAAAGTTGCTTATTGTAGCTGTTTTTGTCGACGATTTCTTCATCTTCAGCAATGATAAGAAGATAAAAGAAGAATTCAAAGCTGAGTTAAAAAAGTCCTTTGTAATCAAAGATTTAGGCCCACTAAAAGACTGTCTAGGAATGAGAGTGACAAGAGAGAATGGCTATCTACCACTTGACCAAACAAAATATATTGAGAAAGTAATAGAAAAGTTTGGGATGAAAGACTGTATTCCTGTATCTACTCCCATGGAGACGGGTACGCAACTTGTCCTGCCAAACCCTGGCGATGAAAAGCCGGATTTACCATTCCAGGAGCTCATTGGATCATTAATGTACCTTTCCATTGGTACCAGACCTGATATAGCTCACTCGGTATCTGCTCTGAGCCAATTCAACGCACATTACGGGGAGGTACACTAGAGAGCTGCAAAGCATGTTCTCCGTTACCTAAAGCCAACGAAGGATAAAAAGCTTACTTACAGCAATACTGGTGATGGGATTGGATACGCTGATGCTGATCACGCGAGTAGTCTGATAGACAGGCGCTCCTATACAGGGTATGTGTTCCAGATGAGCGGTTCATCGGTGTCATGGGAGTCACGCAAACAGAGAACTGTGGCTCAGTCCACAACAGAGGCGGAGTACATGGCTCTCAGCGAGGCCTGTAAGGAGGCCATTTATATCCGATCGCTCATTAATGACATCTTCCAATCATCACCACATTTAACGATATTGTGCGACAATCAAAGTGCCATCGCACTCACTAGAAATAATACACATCACTCTCGCACCAAACACATCGATATTCGACATCATTTTATTCGTGACTGCATCTCAACCAAACAAGTCGTTATAAAATTCATACCATCAACTCACCAAACAGCAGACATTCTCACTAAGGCATTGCCTAAGCTGAGACACTACAAATGTTTGAGCTCTTTGTGGTTAACATAATGTTTTCATATTCAAATTAATTTATTCATACGTATTGTGTGCAGGGGCCTGTACGGTTAATAGTTTAAATACCTTGATACAGTACAGGGTGTATATCTTTACTGTACACAGAGTGCTTTGATTACGGGGAGGTGTTAAAACTTATGATTTCTTATAATTAAAGCACTGGCGACTTTTGGAAAAGTATTCAAATATTGACTTGACTTAATTGTTATTCCTTCTGTCACTGTATTATAAAATACATATAACATTGCATTTGGCTCAAACAAATGTGTTATTTTCGCCTAAAATAGTTACAGCTTAATAAACTGCAACTCTGTGTGGGACTCAAGTCTCACAGGTTAATATATATACAAGTTTTATTTACTACAAAAGCTTCCAATAGAAATAAATTGAAATACTATAAATGTAAGCAAATAAATGAGTTGAAAGCCTGAGCGTGTGGTAACCAGGATCGTGGTACATTTCAACCAAAAATATAATATAAAATTATCTACGACTAAACGTGGTAAGTGCATCCACTACAAATCCAAATTAGTTTTATTTCACTTTAAGAAGTGAAATAAAATTAAAAAAAATGCTAAAAACCTTGCTAAAAAAAATGATTTTTAGCATTTTTTTAAATTGTACAGAAATTCGACCTCTACAATTTTATTATAAGTATAGATGTATATATATATATACATATTTTCGATGCTGAGAATGAAAATAGATACTTTTTATCCCGAAAAATGGGATAGTTTCCGGGATAAAAATATATTTGTCTTTTTGTTTGTTATGCTTTTACGGAAGAACTAGTGGACCGATCTGGCTGAAATTCTATATATAAGTAAATTTATTTATACAGAGGGTGGACACGAGGTACTTTTCATCCCGAATAATTCAGGGAAAAACATAGACGATCTCGTGAATGATGGGATTGCCTCTTGGGCAGAAAAAGAGCCCAATAATCAATATAATAACGAGTACTGCGGCAGTATGACAAGAAGCGGCAAGCTGAATGACGCACCATGCGAACAATATAAATAACCATTTATTTGTGAATTTGAGAATGAACAAAAATATTTTTTTATCAATGATAATTTTCAAATTAAAAGCTTTAGACGCACTACTGCTTTAGTTGTGGTTGTATTTCTTTATTTATCTCAACATTTTACATGTTATTGCAAAAATAAACAAACCACATAAACATTTCATAAAAAAAGAACACAAACTATATGTTTATACGATATATGTATAAATGATTGTAATTTTTTTTTAAATATAGGCACTGAATAGATGAAGAAATTGCTGTTAGCGAAAAGACCGCCGATTTTGCTAGTTATATGATTTAATTCGTGTGCATTATTTTCTTGTGCGCAATAAAGAATATTCTATTCTATATATTTATTGAAAAACATGTTATAAAAAAACAACGTTAGTTATGGCATTGCACAAGTTTTACTTTTGCTTCCTTCCTTTTTCTTTCAGTTATGGTTATCAACCTACCCTTTAGGGCTACGCCGAAACCATAGAAAACAGACTACATGCACATATCGCACCATTCGTAGAAACAGGATGCAAGTGAAAAACATGAACTTTACAGGAACATAAAAAAACTGTTTGTGGAGAAATGATAAATGCGTTTTTAGGAGACTTCATAGACAAAATTAATCTGCTGATACGTGTCTATTTGATTTAAAATAATATTGAGTAGCTTTCGAGATAATTTAAAATTAATGCGTTACGTCTTTAATCCCCGTCATGGTATTAGGTATTGCTTTTAAGAATAAGTAAAGTAACTACTTTGTTACTACGGTATTCACACGGATCACAGCATCATAATATTAAAATTAGGCTACTGTTCCAGAACAATTAAAATAGAAATATTCATAGTAAATAAAATATGTTTTTAATGAAAGTTAAATAACAAAAAAAAAATGTCTGTATCATCTACAGCTTACTTATTCTACTACGAAAAAGCGTGTTAAAATATATTTATTTCATTGTAATTTTTTGTTATTATTTGATGTTATTAGCTTTAAGTTACTAATAAAATTCACATTGTTTATAATTATTAAACAAAAAAAATTACTATGACAACGCATGCAGCTAGTACGTTATAAAGAAGTAAATAAATCACTTCAATTAATGATCAATGATTAATAATGCTTTTTTGCAAACAGTCACTACGTTTTCATCATTTAAATTTTTGGCAATGTATATTCCAGTCTGTATTCTCTGTCTTTTTGAATCTACCTGTCTCATACGTTTAGGCTTAATCTTTACAAATCTTAAAATATAATCCCGCTGACGCTCATGACTTCCCAAACTCTAATAATAATTGAAAACAGCCATTCTTTCAAAATTATCTATTTTTTCGTTACACCTCTTCTTACAGCTACACGGATCTCCCATAACTTTTCTTCCTTTTCAGAGAATTCAGTTAGAATATCCAAAATCTAGGGAGATTACGTATGGCACAGATGACAATTTGAACAAAATTTATTATTTGACAAATCGCAATAGCAATAATATTATACCCCTATTATTATTATTACCCCTAACCGATTTTACAAAAAATACTTTGATCACGGAAAACAAGGATAAAATCTCTTCTCCTGGGTCCTACCCTAGCTCTATAAGTTCTGTTTATAATAGTTCCATTTCAAATGAGAATTTAATTATAAGAGCATTGCAAATTGAAATACAGTTCTATCTCAATTTGTAATGGTACAAGCAGCTTATATTTTGAGCTCCGAAAACATAAACAGTTCAGATATATCAGATAAGAAATAATATCTTATGAAGAAGGCCTAAATCCATTTAAAAAAAATTCTGACACCCCAGTTTCAATTCCTAGCATATTATTAATGGCTAATATGCGTTTCAGCTCATACAAAATATACCTACTTGTGTTTGAAACTATTGTAAACAGCCTGATACCAAATAAAAACCGGGCGAAACAAGAAGAATGTGTCAAAACCAACTTTACACGATACATATTAAAGTAATATCAGTGGAAAGGTAGACTCGATTGTCATGTAAAATCTAATAAAAGAAACCATGACTTGTCGTTCATGAGATCTAATCACATCGTCTACACAAACACATTTCTTGCTAGATATGTAACTCAAAATAACTATGAAAAATACTAACTACGCGATTTTTCGTAATTTTCCATGTTCGAAACATACCCTAATAATATTCTACACGAAAAAATAATATGAGGGTAGTACAATTGCCTACTACGACCGATGAACCATGTTATTTGTAAAATTAACCCACTTTATTATTCACAATAATAATTCACACAAAAAAAATAACCATACTTTATGTGCCAGGTAAAGTAGACACAGTGGCCAAAGTTCCCAACAGTGTCCCGTCCACGCATAGGCCAACACGCCATCGCTCTATAGGCACCTTCAGGGCACCACCACAATGCCGCCGCTAGTTCCGCCGATGGCCGCGTCCCGTTGACGGCTCCGATATGTCGATCCTCGAGCGTGGTCACACATACTTGGTCACACAGACGCGGCGATCACACAGACGCGGCGATCACACAGACGCGGCGATCACACAGCCGCGGCGATCATACAGCCGCGGCGATCACACAGACGCGGCGATCACACAGACGCGGCGATCACACAGACGCGGCGATCACACAGACGCGGCGATCACATAGAAGCGGCGATCACACAGACTTATAGTTGTACTTATACACATAGAATTTAGTGCGCCATGTCTTTGTTACAACTATAATAATATATTTATGTTAGAACTTTTTAGAATGCATAATATTTAAATTTATACGTGATATTATTTTTTTGTTTTTTGGTTGTCATTCTTGAAGAAAAAATATTGTAAAGGCAAGGCATTATATTATAATATATCCAGAAGCGAATTATTTTATTTATAGTTTTAGATTTCGCTATATTTAATAATTTATAAATCCGTAACATCTGGCGACCGTGGATAATATGGAATCTGCAAAATTAAGAAGAACCATATTTCGGAGAAATTTCAGTAAGTGCTCTAATCAATTAGAAGAGGAACTTGAAAAAGGTAACGACGTTTTGATTTCTGCACTACTAGAAAAATTTAATAAACATTATGACGAGTTGTCGAATATAAATAACACTATTTTGAATATTTGGCTAGAAGATGAGAATCATAACGAACGTGATATGAACGCGGACTTAGATAGCAATGAGGAGTATGAGAACCGATATTATATTTTAAAGCATAGGTCGGCTAAAATTTTAAATAGACTTAACACTCCAGCTTCATCCCACAAAGACGCGTCCGTAAGAGATTCTAACGGTGGTGAGTCAAATAGCTCTAATAAGTCGAGACGCCGTTATTTAAAGTTACCCAAATTTGAACTGCCTACCTTTGATGGCCAAATTAAAAATTGGATTGGCTTTTGGGCACAGTTTAGGAAAATTAACGACGATAATGAGCTAGATGACGATGATAAAATGCACTACTTATTACAATCTATGGAAAAGGGTTCTTTGGCTAGAGATATGGTAGAAAGTTTCCCGCCATGTGGCGAAAATTATAAAAAGGCCTTAGAACACCTAAAAGAACGTTTTGCAAAGGAGGAGCTCATTATTGACCATTATGTTAGAGAACTCCTTCAACTAGTTACTGGAAAAATACTTCAAAATTACCTATCAGTTCACTCTATGACAAAATTATGACACAAATTATGGCTTTAGAATCTTTAGGATTAACACAGGACAAATATTCATGTTTCCTGTTTCCTCTCGTTGAGTCGGCACTTCCAGATGACCTAATAAGGGCATGGAATAGATCGCATTTTTGTAAAGTGAAAAGAGAAAAAACACTTTCCATACTTCTTCAATTTTTACGGTTGGAAGTTGAGTCGGAGGAAAGGATTAATGCAGCTCATTTTAATAGTAATAATAAATTTTCAAGGCACGACATTCTTCCAACCGCGACGTGTTTGACAACTTCTATGCAGCGCGGTAACAAGTCTCTTGAAAAGGCAAATAATTGCATTTGGTGTGGAAAAGGTAATCATGCAAGTTCCGAATGTAACCTTGCAATAAACATGAGCCTAGATGAGCGCAAGGAGTTTATAAAGAGGAATGCGGCATGTTTGATATGTTTAATCAAAGGACATATGGCAAGAAAGTGCAAGAAATTCCCAAAATGTGTAGTTTGTGGTAGACGACACTACACATTAATGTGTGGAGATTTGCCTAAGCCTACGTCATCGAGAGTAAAGACTAATATCGAACCTCAGACTTCGCAAGGAAGCATACTCACGCAGACTATACCTAATAATGATGTCAATATTGTTTTATTACAGACTCTGAAAGTCAGATTATCATATGGTAATAAGGACATCATAGTGAGAGCATTATTAGATTCTGGGGCTCAGAAATCATTTATAACCAGTGAAGTTGTAAAGAAATTAAATTTAAGTCCACTTGGTGAAGAAAGTCTGAGTCAGACATTATTTGGTGGAAAGGTTACTAAGAAACAGTCTTACAAAATGTACAACCTGATTATTGCTAATATAGAGAAATCATTTTACTGTAATATACATGTACTAGAGCAGCCCAAATTGTGCGGCCATTTACCTAGACTGAGTAATGAAAATGTTGTAAAGGAATTAAATGCAAAAGGCATTTCATTAGCAGACTGCATGGATAATATAACTGATATATCTTTATTAATAGGGTCTGATGTTTTAGGTTTGCTGCTGACTGGCCGGTTGGAGCGTGTTCACAATTTAGTTGCAATGGAAACAAAATTGGGGTGGACTGTTCAAGGTCCTATCAATCATGATGTCGGTATGTTTTCTTGCACTAATAACCAGATAACCAATCTACACGCTCTCTGCTGTCATAATAATATTGAAGATTTTTGGAAATTAGAGACATTAGGAATTCGAGATGAAGTCGCAAGTATAGGTAAAAGTAAAACTGAATCTGAAGTTCATTTGTTTTTTAAAGATACAATACGGCGTAACGTCGAAAATAGGTATGAAGTGAGGTTACCTTGGAAGGCTAAGTGCTTGGAAAGCAATTATGACTTGGCTTTAAAACGATTAATTTCTACTTCTAGACGATTATCACGTTTAGGGCTAATGAATGATTATAACGAAGTGTTTAAGGAATGGTTAGAATATGGAATTATTGAAGAGGTAGATAATAATAATCGCGATGATGGACATTATTTGCCTCATCACGCAGTTGTTAAGGAGTCTAGCCTCACAACCAAAATAAGACCTGTTTTCGATGCATCCGCTAAAGATAAAAATGGTTTTTCTTTGAATTCTTGTCTAGAGACAGGAATTAACCTTATAGAATTGATACCACGTTTATTAATACAGTTTAGAAAAGGTAAGATAGGAATCACAGCCGACATTAGGAAGGCATTTTTACAAATTTCGATATGTCCAGAAGATCGCATTAATTTAAAATTTCTGTGGTGGCGTGACATTAATGAGTCACCAAGGTCTCTAAAAACTTTTCGTCATAGGCGTGTTGTTTTTGGTGTGACTACAAGTCCATATTTATTATCTGCCACAATTCTTCATCATCTAGAAAATTACGAAGGTAATACAGCTAATAAGTTGCGAAAGGCATTTTATGTAGACAATTGCGTAGCAAGTGTCGATACAACAGAAGAAATGCACACGTTTATTGAAGAGGCAAAGCAAATAATGTTAGAAGGGCAATTTGAACTTAGATGTTGGGTTACAGGTCCTGAAATAATTGATAGAGAAATAGAAAGCGTTTCGGTCCTGGGTCTTATTTGGAATCCACATACTGATGAATTTAATTGTAAAGCGCCGCCTCTTGTTCCACAAGTCTTGTCAAAAAGAGTTCTTCTTTCCGTTGCACAAAGTACTTTCGATCCTTTAGGTTTTCTTTGTCCAACGACGATAGTGCCCAAATTATTAATACAAAAATGTTGGATAGAAAATTTAGACTGGGGTGAACCGCTATCAGAGGAGATTGATAAGGATGCTAGAGACTGGTTGCGAGAGATTGATGTTTTAAGCATGTGTAAGGTACCCAGACTAATTAGTCAGTTTAATTTGAATATGAGTGAAAATAGTTTGCATACATTTTGTGATGCTAGTCAGTTAGCTTATGCGTGTTGCATATTCTTACGCACGGAGTATAAAAACAGTGTTTCTGTTCAATTAGTGTCAGCCAAGGTTAGAGTTGCTCCAACAAAGGGTATAACAATTCCAAGAATAGAACTTCTAGCTGCTTTGATAGGCTCTAGGTTAGCTAATGAAGTTAAAAACAATTTAGAATTGAGTTGTAAACAATATTTTTGGACTGATTCTAGCATAGTCTTGGCCTGGTTGAAGAGGAAGAATGGATTTAATCTTTTTGTACATAATAGAGTTAAAGAAATATTATCTAGGACAAACGTGGGTGACTGGCATCATATTCCAGGAGATATGAACCCCGCTGATTTACCTTCTCGAGGATGCACTCCTAAAAAATTATTTGATAGTAGATGGTGGGAAGGCCCGTCATGGTTAAGAGGTTCTGACTGGCCCAGTAGCCATGACTCAGTTAACGAATTAGAGATAGTTAAAGAGTTAGTCAGCTCTCATGTATTGTTAGTACACGATGAAGTTCATTTCGTGGACAGATTTCTATATTTTGGAAAATATAGTAAAATCGTTCGTACAGTTGGTTGGTGTTTGCGTTTTATATTTAATTGTCGAAAGTACAATACCTCCAACAATACCAATTTATCAGTAAAGGATTATAAATTGGCCGAAAAACGCCTTTTTAGTATAATTCAGTCCAAACATCAATACAACGAACATTGGGTTCGTAAGAATCTGAAGTTAGAAACGTTTAAGGGAGATGATAACCTTATACGTGTGAAGACACGTTTATGTCATAGTAGTAACTCGAATGATTTTATTTCACCTATTTTGTTACCGGGTAAGGAAATTATTATCGAAAGGCTAGTTCATGAATCGCATAAAGAATACTTACACGCAGGCTACAAACTTTGCTATCAAAACTTCGAGAATCTGTATGGATTGTAAACGGCAGAACTTTGGCTAAGAGAGTTGTTAGAAACTGTGTAATATGTAAGAGATTTAGTACAAAGAACTATAGTACTCCTATTCCGCCTCTACCAGCAGATCGTGTTCGTTGCGGAGCACCTTTTCAGGTTTCAGCGGTGGATTTCACAGGGCCTTTGATATTGCGTTCCGGTGAAAAGTGCTGGATAGCTCTATTTACCTGTGCTGTTTATCGTGCTGTGCATTTGGAATTATGTCTGTCCTTATCAACGGAAGAATTTTTGCTAGCATTGCGTAGGTTTGTAAGTAGAAGAGGCAATGTAGAAATAATATATAGTGATAACGGTACAAACTTCCGAGGCGCATACAAGGTTTTAAATGATTTAGATTGGACAGCGATAGCAGAACGTACAAGTAAGCTGACCTGGTATTTCAGTCCGCCATCTGCACCTTGGTGGGGAGGGTTTTGGGAACGGATGGTTCGCTCGGTAAAAGAAATCTTACGTAGGGTATTAGGTAAAGCAGCCCTTCGTTTTAATGAGCTAGCCACTGTTCTATGTGAGGTGGAGAACATCATAAATTCTCGTCCATTAACTATTACGGATGATACAGAATTACAAACACTCACGCCTAATTCCTTCTTATTACAATTTAGACCAACTAATTCTAACAGTCAGGAATTAAATTTAAGTTCTATTGATGGTGAAATTTTAAGCAGCAGATGGAAATACATTAATAAGTTATGTAGTGATTTAAAATCCCGTTTTACATTGGAATATTTGGGTCTTATTCGTCAGAGACAGGGTAAAGGTAGTTGTAAACCGATCAAACCGGGGGATATTGTATTAATTAAAACAGAGAGTAAGCGTGTAGACTGGCCTCTGGGATTGGTAAAGGAAATAAAATTGGGAACGGATGGCTTCCCTAGAGTTGCATGCGTCAAAACTCAAAATGGGGAACGTATAAAGGCAACTCAAAACCTATACCCTCTGGAACTTGAAAGAGTCATCATAGATGACTCTACAAAATTGGTGACGCGCTCCGGTCGGACAGTTAGGATACCAAAACGTTTCGACTGATATTGCGCGTACGCATCGCCGGGCCCGGAATGTGTTAGAACTTTTTAGAATGCATAATATTTAAATTTATACGTGATATTATTTTTTTGTTTTTTGGTTGTCATTCTTGAAGAAAAAATATTGTAAAGGCAAGGCATTATATTATAATATATCCAGAAGCGAATTATTTTATTTATAGTTTTAGATTTCGCTATATTTTAATATTATAAATCCGTAACAATTTATTTACTTTGATTGTGTCTCAGTCTTATTGAATATGCACCGATTGCTACAACCCCATTATTTCTTATTCTGTAATATACTTCTGCATAAAACCAATTTAAAAGAAAAAGTTGAGATATAAGTATAATCTATATCAATATTATAAAGATGAAATATTTGATTGTTTTTTGCATTGAATAGGCTCGAAAACTACTAAACTGATTTCAAAAATTCTTACACCCCGGGGGCAAGCTACACTATTCCCAGTTAACATAGGCTATATTATATATTCAAATAAATTAGGGGTCCTTACTAAAACTCCAATAGTGTAACCCAAGTGTAAAATCACGTGCGCTGCGAAAACTATGGATGATAGAACAAAATAATGTACTACGACTTTATAGAACACATTATTTACAAAAAAAATGTCGTGACAGCATATGTTTAACTATTATAGTTATGCAACTATAAGGGTTCTTTTATTTTAAAAATTTTAATTAATAATGCCACCGCTTGTTAATATCTTGGTATTCGCCCTTCTCAAAATAAATTAATTCATATTCAAGACTGCTTCTATTGAATACTACCTACCACCTATTGAATAATACCTTTATGCGAGTTTTTAATTATTCAATATCACAAGTTTAAAAATGAGTATTAGAAAAGAAGTGAGTATTAGAAAAAAGTTGCGTGGTCGCCGCGAACCGTAATCAGCTAACTATGTTCATGCGATGTAGGCGTCACTGGGATACGGACAGTATGATATGTGAAATATTTTGAATTCGCTTAATATGTAATTAAACCAAAAAAATGTTCTTTTTAGATACCCGTGCGAAGTCGGGGTAGACCACTAGTAAGAAATATAAAGGAAAACAATTTTCAGCTAGACATGTTGCGAAGCGGTGTACATAGAATATGAAGTAAAATTAAATTTAAAAAGTGTTCTCCAGTGCAACTTATTTTGAATAAAAACTTTAGAATTTGACTTGGGTCAAGCAGACTTTGAATAAGGCAGACTTTAAGTAACACAGACTTACGGGCACGCAGAGTTTCGGTCACGCAGAGTTTCGGTCACACAGTGTTTCGGTCACGCAGAGTTTCGGTCACGCAGAGTTTAGGTCAACTTATACCCAACCCAGCAGCATAACGGCCTGCCATTCTTGGGTAATCCCACTTCTGAATGTAAACAGCCTTGCTGATATTTGTGTAAGAAATTACCGAAGATACCAAATATCAACTATTTGGGCAGAGTTTCCCCTTCATCGTCCAGCCTTTGGTGTGACACCACATTCACACCACACAGTAAGCAATGAACACCATCTACACGCCTCACCGCCTTTTTATACGAAACTACCCTACCGTAACACTATTCATAATGTACGTAATCTCCCATTATTTTATATTTGTGCCTCATTCTGAGATTATGATTCAGAATCCCCCTACTACAATAAACAAAAGTAATAACGAATACGTTGATGTACGTGTGATATGTACAATCAAACAAATTGAATCATGACCCACCATAAGGTCATTTTCTTACAGTCGTGAAATACAATTAGGTTGAAATTCGCCTGAACATACATTTCCTTGGTAACGAACTTGTTATCATGTTATAAGACATTGACAATTACTGACTACGTTGTATTAAACAGATCGGAGAGACTCGTCTATACTCGTGTAACATCTGACAAATGCTATTACGTGCTATTACTATCTCTGCCATTAAATATGTTGGATTAAGTGCCGTTTCCTATATCTTACCGACCGTTTATTTGCCTTACTAACGATTAAAATTTGAAGTAATCTCTATACAAGCAATGTCAAAATTCAACCTACGGTAAAGCAGGGGAAGTGAAATGGAGTGAATACTGAGTTATCGGAACCGGTCATAAATCGACAAGCCAAAGGTGACACAGGCCAAACCTTTTGTACATACACAAGAAAATAAAACATTAACAACATTAATGTGGAAGAAAAAAAAAATTTTTTTTGTTAATTTTATTAATTGGTTGTAGTATTTCAAAGTTGATATGAAGATATGTCACTCATTTTACTTTACTTAAACCTAAAACCGGGTATAAGCACCATTGTTTTCAATGACGTCTAATAGTCGATTACGCATCGACCCGATTAGACGATTGCAGATGTCGGTTCCCCTCATGTAATTCCAAATTTCATTACAGTGCTGCTCAATTGCTTCCTTTGTCCTCTCGTTTCCGTTATCCCACATTTGAACCATCAAACCCCATAAATTTTCTATTGGGTTGAGGTCTGGTGACCTAGATGGCCATGGAGTTAGAGTAATTTCATCTTCATGCTGGGTAAACCAGTTCGAGACAATTTTGGCGGTATGTACTCGACAATTGTCGTGAACGTAGGAGAATACAGGGACTTCTTCAAGTGGGTACACTATTCGCACTCTCGGTAACATTGATTCTTCCAACAAATCGACATAGTTTAATGCGTTTTGACGAGGAGAATTTGGACAAGTTCACGTATACCCCCGGTACCCATCCAGGCCCACATGTTAGCTGAAATTCGACCAGATAATTGATTGGGTACTACGTGATCCTCTGTGTATCGCGTATTGTTATAACGCCACAAAGTTAAGCGACCATGTTGAGAAGATCTAAATGATTTTTCATCTGAAAATATGGTATTAGTCCAGTCAAAGTCTAAATAATTACGTGCAAAATTTAATCTTGCAGTTTTGTGTGCATTCGTTAAGTGTACTTTCTTAGCATAATGCCGGTAATGCAGTCCAATACGGTGTAAATGATTTCTTATGGTTTGTAAACAAACGTCGTAACGTGCCGCGAAATCTTGGATACGAGAAAAAGAATGTTCTTCATAATGATGCTGCATATCTGTACTTTGTTGGTTTGTTATTCGACGGACGCCATGATTATGTTTTCGTCTATCTTCAAGAATGCCCTCTTCAGCGTGCCGTCTGATCCATGTTCTCTCTGTGTTCCGACTTATATTTAACACTCGTGATATTTCTCGAATGCCATAGCCTTCCTCACTGAGCACTACAATCCGAGCTCTTTGTTCTGCGAGACTACCCATTATACAATTTAATTTTTAGATATTGAGTTCTAATTTTTTTCTCATTGACTTTACTTGACTTCTGATATACTTTCAGAATGACATTTTATTTTTAAAATTATAATAATTTTTCTATAATGAAAAGAGTTAGAATTATAAGGCAGATTTCAGTTCGAGATTCAAATTATTTCAAATCATTACTGTTTTATCTAAAACATATCTAGTACAATGATAACAAAGTTTAAAATTGCGTAGTTCTGAGGCTAGTGACGCATTTTTATTAATGTTTATAACGTCCTAAGTGCAACACACACAATAAACCTTACTAATTCTACCTGGCCACAGCACCACCACAGCCCTCATTAAAATCACAGATGACATCCGGCATGGCATGGACAATGGCTTGCTGACTGTGCTATCGCTGCTCGATTTCAGCAGTGCTTTTAATAATGTTGACTTTGAAGTGTTACTCGGCATCCTACGCTCTATTAACATATCTCCTGAAGTAATCGACTGGTTTCATAGTTACCTGTATGGACGCCGACAGCGCATTCGAGCTGATGACGACTATTCGTCGTGGTGTGATCTCTCTGCCGGTGTTCCACAGGGCGGCGTACTATCTCCTTTATTATTCGCTGTTTTTATAAACTCAATTTCCAATGAACTTACTTCATCCTATCACCTCTATGCAGACGATCTGCAAATTTACACGCAGGCACCGGTTGCTACACTAAATCAAGCAGTCGCAACGATAAACACTGACTTTGACCGCATACTGCAATGGAGTAAATCGAACGGACTTCTTGTGAATCCTGAGAAAACTCAAGTAATTATCATCGGTAGCTCGCGGATGCTGTGTAAAGTTGACTGGACCTGTATGCCAAGTTTTCTTTTGATGGGAAGCTTATCCCTATCAGTCATAAGGTCAGAAACCTAGGAGTTATATTTGATAGTGAGCTGTCCTGGAGACCCCATATAACGGAGTTGAGTCGGCGTTTGTTTCTCTCCTCCAGATCACTCTGGCGGCTGAAAAACTTCCTGCCCATTGCCACCAAAATTAAGCTAGCAGAGTCGCTACTTTTGCCCATACTTGATTATGCCGACGCCAGCTATCTAGATTTAACTCAAGAACAGCTTAATAAACTTGAGCGACTCCAAAACTTTTCCATAAGGTTCATATTTGGATTACGCAAGTATGACCACGTTTCTGAATTTCGAAAAAAGCTCAAGTGGTTGCCAATCCGTATTCGCCGGAATACTCATATTCTTTCATTGCTTTACAGTATTTTATTCATCCCTACTACTCCACAGTACCTTAAAGAACGCTTCGAATTTATTTCTTGCTCTCACAATTTACGCCCTTCCAGTCAACATAGACTTATTACTCCTATTCATAGTACAACGTTCTTCAATAATTCTTTCACGGTTAAGGCTGTCCAACTTTGGAATTCATTGCCTGTTGCTGTCAGACAAGCAAAATCCCTAATAATATTTAAGAATTTAGTCAGAAAATTCTATCTGCAATATAATGATATGTAATTTTATGTAATTAGTATATATTATATTGCATATAGCTATATGTCTATTATGTTTAAATAGTTGCATATTATCGCTATACATTATATATGTATATAACTTATGTGTATATTTGTATATATAGTATAGTTATATATTTATTAATAAAATTTAAGTAATCGTACAATAATTATGTATACCACCGTCGCCACTTCAAATCGGAATATTCTTGCCACGGGTTGTCTGGAAGAGATCGCTTTTTAGCGATAAGACCGCCCTTTGTACCCTACTATAATAATACTAGTTCGTAAGCTTTTCTGTAATGGTGTACAATAAAGTGTTATCTATCTATCTATCTATCTAATTTGACGGTTTTAAAGGAATTATTAGCAAAGTGGGTCATAAATCAGTTGTGCCGATCGTACATAGTAAACATGGTAGAATATTGGGCTGATAATCTATAATTAATTAACAGTTTCATGTTTTAATATAATTATAATAAATACATTAAACGGATGGGCTTAAGCCTCCACATTTTTAGGGTGGTATACCCACCATGCTTGTCCAAGACAAATGGGGTATCACAAATTTATATCATTGTTGTCTAGATTTCATCACAATGCTTTCCTTCTCCATTGGCACTTGGTAATTGAAACAATATACATTAGGTCGAACATACAGCAATTAAATGTAATTTACATGCATTACCTAACATGCTACCCCACTTACTAAAGAATTTATTAGTCTTAAACCGGTACACCCCCTTTTAGCACATAGATGAGCGCTGTGACAGTCGGTGTTGCGCTCTCGTGATGTTAACATGTGGTATTTATCAAGGTGGAATAAAAATATACACCTTGCATGTTGTAGCCCTAGCTCTTTACTAAAAAACTTTTCCCCACAGTTACATATCATAGCCAATGAGTTATTGTGAGATATTGTGTGTTGCTGCAATATCATGCAATAATCATACGTTTTGAAGTTGATAAAAAGATATGGATTCTGGAAAAGAATAAACAAAGAATAGAAAAGGGTAAAAGATACTTGTGAGAGAGTAGATAGAAGGCTGTTAGACTTATAATAAACCAAATGAAAGATGTTTTATTAAACCGAGATTCTACTTTAATATTAGAAAGTACGGTACTGGCACTTTAAAGTGTGAAACAATAAATAAAGATTTAAGACAAGCTATTTAAAATTATTTTTTGCGTCTTGGGGTGAAAAGAAAACCGTAGTCACCGATTGGGTAAATACTATTAACACAGTACGGCTATGAAATTGATAAACCAAAAACAAAAAGAGGTCTAATAACTTTATTTATCATTTGGGACCTCCTAACATATTGAGACGTCTAAAACAACAAACCCATCCAATGAAACAATGATTTCTAGTTTAAAAAACTGATTGTTGTACAATTTAAATGATAAATTTGGATCTACTTCATTATGGAATATTTTAATATAAACTTGATAAATTTAAATTCCATATGTCCTTAAACAAACTGAAAATTCGTGGCGAAAAGCTACTAACTAATTTTTTTAATGCTTTTTTTATCTGTACATAAGATATCCAAGTATTAACATTTGCAAAATGTCAAGGACATTTATAGGGACCAACTGGATTTTCAGAATCTTAATATCTAAAGAGAATATAGTATAATTCATATTTTTCTTCCTCCCGTAAACTGTGTATAAATGGACTTAGCAAGTTAAAAAATTAGGCCGACGTCTTAAGTTTTTCAGCAACCATGGACCTACATCAAGTCGTATACGTTTTCTTTTAATAATATATCCATACCTTTACTATGCAGTATCGAACACAACTTCGTGTAAGAATATTTTAAAATGAATGTAATGCGCACCGCAGGACGTGTTCCCGAAACTGATTTTCAGTAACTAGATATGCGGCATGTTAGTAAGAAGCGAAATTACGTTACGAACTATTTTTAAAATATACTGTATAAAATGAGGTATTTTCATGTAAAATTTTAAAACTTTCGGAATTTTTCATAGAAGAAAAGAACTTATAAAATTGCGTATGAATAATTGTAAAACGTCGCGTACAACAAACACGTAATTGTGTTTACTTAAAAAAATAAAGATAAAAACTTAGTGGAAAAAATACGTAACTAGACTTGCGCGTTTATTTATCTATTTAACAAATATCGTCACAAAAGTATGTAAGATAGTTTATGCACGTATATTTCAATAATATGGTGTATAAGTAATAATAAGCTTTTATTGATAGGGAAAAATTCATAAATGTCCTAGTATAAACAAAACTAACGTAATTTATACAGTAAATATTTTTTTTTTAATAAATCTTCGCATTTTACTAAATTTGCGATATCTCCGTCATTTATTGGGATATTTTTTTCAAACGTGTTGAGCATATGTGTCATAATGTTCTTTATCTAACAGGAATAAGGAAGAAATAATAAAAAAATGAAGTAATTTCACTTGCAACTTTCTTCTGCCAACGGTGCGATATGTGCATGTAGTCTGTTCTCATAAGACATTTTAGTATTTGACTGTTGATCTTAATACACAATAAAATGTCTGTATTTATAAGTATGTTAATTACTAATACTAATGTTATAATTCTAAAAATACTATTCGTAATGGAAAATTATTTTTGAAATTATATAAAATGAAAATTTATTTGCATATGACATGGAACATAAAACTTAAAATATAAGTCTTATTTATAATATACTAGCTGTCCCAGCAGACGTCGTCCTGCCCGGGAAAGCTTCAATCGATATGCCGACAGTAGCACCACCTACTGGGTGCAATTGAGAAACAACTCAGAAACCTTCTTTGGATCATGCACAACGACATTGCTAAAGATCATCACATGATCAAATGTATAGTTTACGATTTTATAAAGGACATACAGACAAACAGTCATTTTTATATACAGCGTGTTTCAGACCTTACGACAATGAATCAGACCACGTTTTCTTCATGACGTACTCTGTCCTCTTGACGTATGACGTACTCTTCGTTTGTCACCTTGCCTGTTTGTTCGGCATTTACGTAAAAACTACTCGGCCAAATTTGTATGCGATATTGACCGATCGATAGTAAATTTGCGGACTTAAAATCTGCTGTAATTTATGTCCCGGAAATCCTACAGGAATTTTCCTGGAAATGGTTTAATGGACATTCAGAGTGAAAAAAATGTTCTGATATTACGATATTTTCACTGAGCGATTTTTGACATAAAATATGTGACACTTTATTTCCCAAGAATCCTGTGGGATATTTTTGCTGGGAGTGGTTTTACATACTTCCATACTTATATGAAAGCTTACGTTTTTAAAACGCTGCAGTACATTGCGTCCTGGATCCTAAATCCCAGACTTTTTTTGAGAATCAATCACAAGGTCAAAACTAAAATAAAAATTGGTTGTTTTACACTTATTACGGCATAGTTTGGCATTAGATATATTATATTATTTTCATAGTGCCCGGAATTTCGTAACTTAGAAACCACGTCTTTTTAGGACTTACTTGACTTTACTAAACACAATGGAATGAAAAAGCGACACTAAAAAGAAATAAAAATCTATCGGACTAAAAAAGCCTGTGAGAGAATGAGATATAAGTGTTAAACTATGCAGAAAGATTAGAGAGTTAATAAGACCGGTAATTAATCATAGATCCAATTTGGACCGAAATTATACTTATTGATTATAATATTTTATACAAAGATATTGTGTAATTTTATTCTCCATAAAAATTTTGTGTTTATTTTCACTATAATTACATAGAATATTACGCAGAATCCTAACAGCGTTACTTTCGGCCTCCACCGTTTTACTTTTGTCCTTACGGTCAGGACGAAAGTAGCATTTGCTATTTCTTTATGCAATGTGAAATTTTCAGAGACGCAATATATCAAATAAACTATAAATAATTCAAATTTGTTGAATAAGAAGGGTAGTATGTGGTATGGATTTATATTTATTTTATTAAAAAGACTATGGCTGTTCAGAAATCTAGCCAAAAGTACAAACTGTTACTTCTTTCCCCGGTCTCTGTTGTTGTTCCCTAGAGATCGAAGAAAATTTGATTTTATTCACAAAATCTACATTAACGCGAACGAAGTCGCTGATATTATATCGTCGGCAGGTATATTTGATATTATATCGTCAGCTTTTAAGAAATATATGTGTATTTTCCAGAAGGTTATCGCTTTGAATACAAAGATTACTTATGTTAAAAACAAGCACGTTCCTATAAATAAAGAAATGTTAGCTATAAAACCGCATTTAGCATTGACACACAAAATACAGTAACTGTTAATATTTTATAATAAAATGTATAAATTAATTTTAGTTTCTCTCTTTATGTCCGTCATAATGTCTGGTAAGTGTTAATTTATCTATCTAATATATAAAATTCTCGTGTCTCCTGCGAAACGGCTGAACCGATTTGTATGAAATTTTATGTGCATATCGGGTAGATTCCGAGAATCAGCCAATACCTATTTTTCATAGCTCTAAATGATAGGAGTGACCCACCCCAAAAATATTTTTTTTTGACAACATTTCTTATTTATATTTTATTATGATTTGACATTGAAAAATACATACAACTATAAATGTTGTGGTTTAAAAACCGCACCGCTCCCAGAAAAAAATCCCTTGCGGTTTCCGAAATATAAAGTACCACATGTTCTAAATCTGATATGTTGCTATAGATTAGTGAAAATCGCATCGAAATCGGCGTGTAGTATACGTGAATTTCGAACATACAAGAAATTTAATAAAAATGTTTCGTGTTTATCTTACATATTTGTAGTCTATTCCAGTTGTCCCTTTTAATAGCTTCAATATACCACGACACGCTACCTTTACATTTTTTATAGTATTACCTATAGATATTTATAACATGTTTCATTTTATCTCCCAGTACAATAACAAAGTTTTAATGTAACATACTTTTTAAAACAAATAAGAAGCGATTTTCAAGGACATTGCTCAATTGTTAGGATAATTGGGTTTCATATAAAACTGCACGAGCTTTTATGATTTTGTCACTATTATGTAAAAAAACTAAGTAATTATCACATACTTTAAAAATATTTAAATCTCTGAATCAGGTTTAAGAGAAATATTAATATTACTAAAGCAATATGTCTTAGAAAAACATAAATTCAAAACTACTTTGTTCAAAACTAAACGCAATTCAATATTAACTCACAACACGGTTTGCTGAGCCCAATTTCGTAGATTTGATATATTTTATTTATATATATATATATATAGGTGTCACTCAGTACATCAATAATCTAACACAGACATTTGTATTTGTGGTCAACTCCTGACACAGCATAATGTTGAGTTTCCAGCATATCATTGCCAAGAATTTTACGTACTTACATGTTTCTTAAACTGTTAACGATTCTTTCAACTTTTCTTTGCTCACCTTAGCCTGTAACTGTTTTCTGTTTATAATTCAATATCCTTGTATTTATGTGTGTGCATTTTTACGAGGATAATTAATCTTTTTCTTTTTCTTTCAAATATCAACCAAGAAATGGGAATAACGAATACTGCCGATCTTTGTCGCCTTGCTAAAGACTACAAGCTTACAGATCTAACTGTCAACTTATCTTTGGTCGAAGATTCTCCATAAGAAAAGGAAATCCAAACATATCATCGAATCAAACGAACTGTCTGTTGTAATTTATAAAATCTCTTTCTTACAGAAGCCATGGCCTTTACAGAAATTTCTAAGGAAACAGATAAATCTGGCTATAAATATTATCCCGGAGTTGGATGGGTCCATTACAATCCAGTTCCTCTGCAGTGGGCCGAAGCTCGTTTACGATGCTTTTACGAGGGTAAGTTATAACTCGTTGCTAAATTATTTGAAACGATTTTAAATAATGTATGTCGTTATAGATCATGGATGTGATGACTCGGATTTTAACATAGCTTGCCTGTGTTATGATTACTACGATCAGATTAAAGTATCAACTGGCTATTGACTTTACTTGTGGGTTTTTTAACGTCAGAATGGAGAAAAATACTAACTCTTACGGCTGATTTCTCGTAAAAGGCTACAAAATAATTTACAGCCCATCTGGATGATTACCCCTGTAGTCTACTTTGTGCATGTGAACTTTGGTCTCTGTAAGTTTAGCGTATATAAAAAAATATATATTTTCAGGAGCCCAGCTGATGTCTCCGGTCAATGACGAGATGCAAAAAGTTATGTCTGATATTGGACAAACTTCTGCAATGTGGACAGGAGTTCACGCTACCTATTCCAAAGGAAATTTCTTTTCAATTGATGGTAATGTACTATATAAAGTTAAACTGTATCGGAATCTTAAATACATACGGTTAGATGTGTGAAAACATGTGTCATTAAATGTAGAGCTGTCAGTTTCAATGTCTCTTTTACAGGTGTTCCTCTGTCTGCAATGCCTATTACATGGGCAAAGGACGAACCTAACAATGAAAATAACAACGAGGATTGCATGATTATGGCACCAGGCGGCAATATGGCAGACTGCTCCTGTAATGAAACCTTCGCTTTCTCTTGTTATAAACCAAATAATTTTAAAACACCAGAATGTGGTGCAGCTCCAGGTGAGATACAGAATGATTTACTACATAAAGGCTATGGCATATTTTCTGATTATCTCATAGTTTGGTATACAAATACTCTTTTCAGGTTACGAATTGGATAATCGCACAAAAAGTTGCTACAAGTTTCATACACATGCTCAGACCTGGGTTAGAGCATTCACGATCTGTGACGCAGAAGGAGCCCACCTTGCTGTTATTGACAGCCCTGGAGAAGAAAAAGTCTTACAAGATCTAGCCAGTAAATTTCCTAAGGATGTGTTACAAGGGACAGATGTCCACGGCTACATATACTTGGGCTTTAGAGATTGGCAAGATCACAGCCTATGGATGACAGTAAACGGTAATTTGATCAACAGGTATAACTATATATTCTTTGATAATAACATATGGCGTTTTCCTCTTGTCTGGTACAGCCTGGCCATATAGCTATAAGTAGGTATGTATATAATATCGTGAATGTTACACACAAAATGGAACAGTTTTCACTTGAATTATTAATAATATTACTTATATTTTATGTACCGTGGGTGTGTATGACTCTAGAAATAACGACAGCTATGAAAAGCAAGATGTATATATTACAAACTAAATCTGATCCCGACAATTCAGCCCTGCCTCAGTTTCATGAAATTCAAATAATTACAACGTTAATTTTCTCATTCAGACTCTGATATTTCATTCAATTATTTAAAATGACAAAAAATCTTATAAGACGCTATTCGTCCTCCAAATGACCGTACTTCAATCGGTATAGTTTATCGGACGATACACTAGTTTATCGGACAATGTGTTGAATACTAATCAGCAGTACTTAACTATTATTGATACGAAAATGAAAACTTTGTGTACCACATTGATTCGTGCTTAGTTCGGATGTATAAAATTACCAATGCTTACAAAAAAATACTTACATTATTATATACAATTATTTATATGTAGATTTCACAAGATGGCGCCAGGGAATTCGGAAAATGATGTCGAAATCGTAATTTACGGACTAAAGCAAAAGCTATAATCCAAATGAAAATGTTAATATTATTATAATTGTATGTCTTTCAAGACCACGGGCCATAAAAATGGCCCGGACTTTTGGAGGGCTTGTGTGTAGCCATGGGGAGGCCAACACGGAGAGGCCCCTTGACAAATTTAATCTAAATGTGGCGAGACACTGACCGGCGATTATCCCTGTCTACACCATATAATAATGCACCCAAGGGCAAGCCCCGGCCAGTGTAGGACTATTGTGGGAAATGAGAAAAGAAAGTACCAGGCTATTGGGGTGAACTGTTAGTGGTACTAGCCGTCTGGGAATATGGGGACTATGACGTATGCCCGTCGCAATGTTCAGGGAACATGGAAAAATAGGCAGACGGTGACTCACCACTCCCTGCATGGGCCCCTAAAAATGCCATAAAAGCCAGGGGCAACATGGGTGTGAGTGGCTATGCGGTGTAGAGAGGTGGGCTGCAGGTTCACCGAAGCTACTTCTGACGTGATGCCATTTATCACTTCCACCCCTGGGGCTTGAATCTTAGCTCTAGCGATCTCCACTCCCTGCCGGCTGGTTAAGACAAGCACAGAGGCGGGGGCCCCGGAGTCAGGTACGAGGTGTCGCTACTCACCTAAGGCTTCGCCACAAAGCCCCCCTGCCGGTATTATTATTATTATTATACAGTTTAATCCCGGGTCCATTTTAATTGATCTTAAACTAGCATTCCCACGGCTTCGCTCGGGTAGAATTAAGATAGTCATAGTTTGAATAGTTAAAAACGTAGAAAGGCTTTTTCACCACCAAAGGTGGATTTTTTTTAAAAACACGGAAAAACTTGTGCGTTTATTTTTAACCAAAACAAGAGAGGTATATAAAATTTCGCGTTCTTTACCTTGAAATCGACGTATTTTCAATAAAGTATATCATCCCCCTTTTCACCCCCTGTATTTACAAAAAAAAATTGTGCCCACTTGCAGTATAGAAAGAACGCGTTTGCCCTTTGCATATAGGTTTGGATAAATTTGTTCGGAGGTTAGCATGATTTTTTTTTTATGAGCGGCCACTTTTTTACTTATTGCTATTTAGTAGTTCTATACTTGAGTATTAAAAAAACTTGGCCCTAAGTTACATCGGAGCCGAGCTATTTAAGATCAAAATCGTGCTGCGTGAACTTAAAGTACTGTAAAACGGGGTTAATAGAATTCACGGGATGATTAGACACATAAGGGTTTGGGTAAAAGTGGCTCGATTTTTAAAGTTTGCGCCCAACGAATAAATTTATACAGTAATAATTTTGGTAATCAAACTCGCTTAAGTGAATATGTGTTAGAAAATAACCTAAACAGAAGACGGGCTCATTTTCAGTCTATAAATGCCGCTGATCTTGGCAGAGATGAGTTTCCAGTTTTAAGTAACCTCATCATTTATGCCCTGGGCACATATCAAGTAGAGTAAGCACGTAGCTATTGTGATGAACACATAAATAACGGAACCTATTTAATTGAAATATTTAAAGAACCCAACCTGGAGGATTTCACAAAAGTTAAGTTTGTAACGACCCATGGCTTTTGAGAGGAAAAATCCAATCCAGGCATGTATCGAGCCATGCTCAATACTTAAGCCATCCCATCCCGGTGATTTTCCACGTTTCATTTCACAAACAGCTTTAGCGACATCTTCCGCATTAAACTTATGCGAATTGTTATTAGACGGCATTTTGTTTAAGTTAATTTTAAGAGCAGTCATAGAAGGGTTCAAAGGCAAAGGTTTTACACTGAAGTGGCGCGCAAATTGTTCGGAAATTGATACAGGGTAAATGCTAACAGGTTTACTAGTTTCACGATAATTTAGCCCTTGTTGCATTCGAAAATTTAATAAAATCTTTATTTGTCTGATGTAAGGCCAGAATGTTTAATTTAATATCGCCTTGATTCTTTTGACACCAGCGTAACTTGTTTTTAAATTGTTTTCGACTCATTACAATTTGATTATATATATCTCCAGATTTTGGAAAGCCCAATTATTAAAATGAAATCGTGCCCTTTTATGACTGTCCTTTATATGGTAGTTCCAGCCCAAAATGGGTAATTATTTTTTATGTGCACCGTGACGAGTTTATTAGGCCAAAACTAACATATCATGCGCCATACATAATTATCCTTCTAGAATATAAATGTTTCACTGAAATATGATTCTTTCTTTTTTTCAGGGAAAAACATAGACGATCTCGTGAATGATGGGATTGCCTCTTGGGCAGAAAAAGAGCCTAATAATGAAAATAGTAACGAGCACTGCGGCAGTATGACAAGTAGCGGCAAGCTGAATGACGCACCATGCGAACAATATAAATTATCATTTATTTGTGAATTTGAGAATGAACAAAAATAATTTTTTATCAATGGTAATTTCCAAATTAAAAGCTTCAGACGCACTACTGCGTTAGTTGTGATTGGTGACTTTATTTATCTCAACATTTTTCATGTTATTAAACAAACAACATAAACATTTCTTAAAAAAAGAATACAAACTATATGTTTATATGATACTAGAGTTTACCCCGCGGCTACGCCGCGGGTTAACCTTTACTGCGTGTCTCTTGTTTAAAGAGCTAGTGCTACAGGTTATATTATATTACAATATTTTTATGTATTTGCCCACGGAAGATTTACTTCATTTTATATCGCTAATTATATATACTATCCCCCGTCTATCTGTCAACAAAATAAATTACAAAACTTGACCAAAAAGGCCAAAATGGTCTAAATGACCAAAAGACCACAGTGGCCGACATGGCTAAAATGACGGAATAGGCAAAACGACCAAAAAGGCCAAAATAATCAAAATGGTCAAAATGACCAAAGAGGCCAAAATGACCAAAAAGGCCAAAATGACCAAATAGGCCAAAATGACCAAAAAGGAAAAATTACCAAATAGGCCAAAATGACCAAAAAGGCCAAAATGACCAAAAAGGCCAAAATGAAAATTATCCCTTGTCCATCCTCAGTATTTAATTTACATACGTGCCGAATTTCAGCCAAATCGGTCCAGTAGTTTTTCCGTAAAAGCATAACAAACAAACAGACAAATATCATTTTATCCCGGAAACTATCCCATTTTTCGAGGTAAAAAGTATCCTATGTTCATCCTCGGTATCGAAAATATATATATACTGAGTTTCAGCCAAATCGGTCCAGTAGTTTTTACGTGAAAACGGAACAAGCAGACAGACAGACAGACAGAGTTACTTTCGCATTTATAATATTAATAGGGATTTGTATACGTCGGCTTCACTCACGCCAAGAGCGAATGACACTCAGAGTATAATACAATATTAATCTGAAATGTGATAAGCTTAAATGAATCTGCCCGTCGGGAAAATTCATTTAAGTTGCCCAGCATTTCGGCAAGTTCCTCCAAAGTCTCTGCAAAGACAACGATATCGTCGGCGAAACGGAGGTGAGAGATGCGCTCGCCGTTGATGTTAATGCCCCGTCCAACCCAGTCCAGAGTTTTGAAGACATCCTGCATCGCGTTGGTGAACAGTTTCGGGGAAATCACATGTCACACAAATCTGTCTCACCCCGCGACGTAGGGGTATATATAGGCTTCGCCCTCCGGTCCTGGATCTGGACGGTCATCGTTGCGGCGTCATACAGACATCTCAGCACCTCAATGTATCGCCAACCAATACGGCATCTTCGCAAAGATCCAGAGCAGCCCAAGTTTCGATGGACTCGAAGGCTTGCTCGTTGTCCACAAATGCCATACACAGCGGCTGATTATACTCTTCGGTCTTTTGTATAATCTGCCGAAGAGTATGGATGTGGTCTACGGTGCTGTACCCTTTTCGAAACCCAGCCTACTCCGGTGGTTGAAACTCGTCAAGTCTTCTGGCGAGACGATTCGTGACGACCCTCGAAAACAAGTTATAGACGTGGCTCAAGAGTGAGATTGGCCTATAGTTTTTCAAGAGAGTGTTATCACCCTTCTTGAAAAATAAGACCACCACACTCTTGCTCCACGCCTTCGGCACTGTGCCCTGGTGGATAACGGAATCGAAGAGCTCAGCCAAGGGCTTGAGGATTGGCATTCCTCCTGCCTTAAGGAGCTCAGTTGTAATTCAGTCATCCCCCGGAGCCTTGCCATTTTTAAGTTGCCTGAGAGCCGCACTAATCTCGTCCACGTCGATCTCCGTATAATGGCGCGTGAGTGGCGCACGTAGATTTTGGTTGCTTTGCGTCGCAGGCTTTTTCGCCCGCGAAGAATACAACAACCGGTAGAACTTTTCTACCTCCGTCAGGATCTCAGATCGAGACGTAAGCTCTCTGCCATCCGCTATCCTCCATTTACCAATGTGCAGCGAAATTGTCACGACCGCATGAGGGATGCTCTTGTACAGGTCTATCTTGTTGGAATTGGACCTCACGATCACCACTGTCTCGAAGGTAAGACCCTGAGCCTAATTATTAGTTACGAATGACTGCGATGAACAATGAGCATCAGACTGCGTAGAAGACTGCAACATTAAAGTGCTTGATACAATAGCAAGTGATTGCAAAGCGGTTTGATAATTATTTTGAACATGATTGCAATCTAGTACGGTGTTCTTTGATTGCAGCCTCCTAAGGGCTGCTTTTGTTTTGCAATATAATTCCTCGAAAGGAATCATTGCATCAAAATAAGATAAGGCACCTGGCACAGTCATTAAGAGTTCCTCATTGTATGCATTGATGGTATCTTTAAATTGATTGCGAATATGGTCTAAAGTCGCGGCATATCCTAGAAAGCATTGCAGACATTCTGTACTGTTGAAGGCCTGCTGCGATTTTTTATGTATTAAATGAAGAACTTGAAATAAGCTACTTTGTCGAGCCTTTAAACCCATTAATTCGACGTTGTCATCAATGTTCAAAATGGACGACATATTGATGACAAATGTTACTCAAATTAAATAATGTGATACAAAAAACAAATGCGGTTAAATGACAAATATGTCGCGGAAAATCGATAAATGAAAATAGCGAATTGATGCGATATGAAATATGGTTTAATGAATGGCGAACTTATTTATATTTATTTTTACTAATAGAAATAACGGTCGGCTAAGGGTTGACTAAATGTGCGGGTGCGAGTAATTAATATATCTTAGACAAACACCTATAAGACCGAGGGCGGTGAAAAAAGAGGATGCGGAGCGGTAACTTTCCTAGCCCTAAAGCTAGGAAACACACGAATGCGATAATGCGGTATATGAAATGCCTATGGTAGGGCAATAAATATAGGAAATCCGGCCCGATTACGCCAAAATTACGCGTATCGAGTATCCGGCTCGTAGGACCATTTGTTGCGGCGGCGCTGGATTTAGCGTTAAGTGAACTGTGTCAACTTTGCGGGAAAGAAGTGTGGACAATTTTGAAGGGGAATTTTAGAACGAGCACGCACTTACCTGATTAATGAGAATGAAATGGAGCTGCTCCTCTGTCCCGAGTCCACTTCACTTCACTTTATTGTACTTTTATATGTATGTTTATAATATTTAATTTTATGTACTTATATTTAGTTTATTTTATTTATTTTATATTTACGGTGCGGAGCGATTATTTTATATTTATGTAGAGCGGGCGCGGTATATTTTAAGTATTTTGTGATATTTTATTTATTTATAAAGCGTAACGATTTATTTAATTTTAATGATATGTCAATGAGTGACTGAAGTGACGTACGAAAGGGGAACGCGCCATCACATTTTAAGAAGAATTTAAATATTCGAATAAAGTATGAATAGGTCGGAAGGAGGTTTACATGGCGGCACCACAAATGGAAGTAATGATGTCACCGATTCTCGAGCCCCTACAAAAAATATAAATGGCAGCGTTACGTATCGCTACCTGGAATATAAATGGTATGTATAACTTCAAATAAACTCGAACTAGAAACCTTTCTTTTTAATAATAAAATAGATATAATTTTAGTATCAGAGACACATCTAACAAACCGAAAGAATTTTAAAATATATGGCTAAAATAATATACAACCAATCATCCTGATGGAACCTCTCATGAAGGAACTGCAGTGATAATAAAAAATAATATACGACACCACTTACATAGCAAGTTTGAAGAAAACTATTTACAAACGACAACAATCTCAGTAGAAAGCAAATGTGGGTACTTGAACTAAGTTCAGTATATTGTCTACCACGTCATACTACAAATAAAGTTATGTTTGTAAGATACTTCTCAACTCTGGGAACTCGATACATGTGTGGTGGTGATTGGAATAGTAAACATATGGATTGGGGGTCCAGGTGCACAACAACGCGAGAACGGAACTAAAAAAATAAATAAAAAATGTGTCTTAACACAGATTCAATACCATCTCTAATGGAGAACCAACATACTTGCCAACAATAATGATCAAATTTCTGAATTTTGTAGTAAGCTCGAATGGCTTCCAATCCGCCTTCGCCGGAATGCTCATATCTTATCCTTTTTGTATAATGTACTCTTTAGCCCAAAAGCGCCCTCCTATTTGAAGGAACGCTTTGATTTCTTTCAAAAAAGTAGCACGAGGCTCTTGAGATCATCAGCAAATCTACGACTAATGACGCCAATACATTCTACGAAATGTTGTCAGAAATCTTTTACTGTGCAGGCTGTAAGGTTGTGGAATGCATTAGACCTATTATTAAAAATTAAAATTATCTCCAGAAGGTTGTCTGGAAGAAATCCCTGTTAGCGATAAGACCGCCGATTGTACTTGTTATAAGATTTTTAATTCATGTGTATTATTATTTTCTTATGTGCAATAAAGAATATTCTATTCTATTCTATTCTATTCTATTACTCCATTGAAATGTTACATGAGCTTTTTGCATTTTATTTTTTTTATTTTATTTTTGGGGCATGTGGGGGGTCAATAGAAGCTTAACCTCAAGTTTGTGGGGTCGCCATCTTGGAAAAAGTGGTGAAAAAACTTTTTTCGCGATATCTCGGAAACTATGCGTCTTACAAAAAAAATGTAGAGTCATAATTTGTAGCAATTTGTTTTGCCTACACATATGTTTATATAACATTTTGCCCTAAGTTAAAAATTAAAGAAGTTACAAGCAAAAAAGTAAGAATTTTTATTCATTCCTAACTCTTTTCTTTACCATAGAACTTAGCAAATTTTACTTATCAGGTCAGGAAAAGGTCCCCCGTTTTCCCGTTAAACTAAAACACTAAGGCCCGCTTGCACAACGATCGTCTTTAAATAAAATTAGTTATTTTATTTAACTCTTTAAACGCGTTTAATAGTAAATGCATTTACGTTGTCTTGCACGAGGCACTCTCCCATGTCATTTAGTAAAATGTATTTATGCCATTGATAAAACAGCGAAATGTGTTTTATTTCACGTGGCGGTACGTTTTATCGAACAAACACACGAAATTTAGCTTAAATATTAGTTATTTCCTGCGTAAAAAGGATTTTAGTTGGCCAATCTCAAATTGACATTTGAAATTTTGTTCGTTTGGTTAAGTTTATTTCGGAATTTTTAGCGGCAACCTGAAGAATGATCTTTTTCTGTTCGGTTTTATTTTCGATTTTATGGCTATTTAGCATTGAGATAAATAAAGCAAATAAAATACGAGTGACGATCTGTAATTGACTTTTTAATAACTTACAATTTCATAAAGAATAATAAACATTAATTTATGAAAAGAGTTGTTGAAATATTGTTTAATGCAGATTTTCCTTCCCATCTCATGTTCAGGGTTCTCCTCGAAAACTTATGATCTTTGTCTCAAATTCTTTGATTATAGAATTTGAGACAAAGATCATAAGTTTTCGCTGCTTCCATTATATAGGCGTTCTTGTTCTAGAATCTCATCCGTCATGTTTGTCTTCATCAGAGTTAAAAGACAGTCAATTCTTAGATATTATTGTAAATTTATATCATATTTTGCTTTAGCATCTGCACCATTAAATGCTGCAGGCTCATCGGGCTTTTGAAGTTTTCCTTGCAAAATTTCTTCTGTGCCGGGTATTGTCCTGCACGCTGTCTCAATACGATACCGCCAAGGCTTATAATTTTTACCATCTAGGCGCATCTTTTTTACCTTGAAGCCTCTGCGATCGCCTTATCCATTGTGAACGTCAGGTCAAGTACAATGCTAGAATATTGTATTTATTCTTTCCTAGTTAAAATATCTTTACTGGATCCAATTTCTAACTTTATTACTCTGCTACCATGTCAGTTTGGACTAATAATGGGTATTTAGAATTGAGATAAATAATAAAGCAAATAATATACGATTGTCAACCTGTAATTGACTTTTTATAAGTGACAATTTCATAAAGACATACGAGTGACAATGTTTAAACGCGTTTAAGGAGTTAAATAGCCATTTTTGGATGATTAACTTTGACAGTTCTGTTAACGTATTTACCAGTAAATTTAGCGTTGTGCAAGATGCTAATCGTATTTAAGGGCGGTAAATGCGTTTAGTTTTTTTAAAATAAAATTAAGGAGCGTCATGCAATCCGCCCTTAGAAACTAAAAAGTATAAAATAACTTATTTCTAAAGCTAATATTATTAATATATATTATTTAAAACATCTTTAAGTCGGTGCAAAGTAAAACAAAAATTACTATTAGGTATATTTTGAAAATTACTAAGCATAGACTTTAAGATGTTTTAGATAATATATATTAATAATAATAGCTTTAGAGAGAGAGAGAGAGAAAAATCAAGAGATGCTCTTAAGGATCTGATTTGTGGATCGTAAAGAAATCGAGATTGAGACTGCAAATTTGTATACGCGTGCCAGTTGTACAATTTCTACAGGTGCTTAATATATTATTTCTATAGCTATGAAGCATTTGCGTAAGTTAAAAGCATAGCGTAGTCCCCCATACCGCGTTAACTCTTTTTCACTATAATCTGGCTTTAACGGCTAGCAACTCCTATTTGCGGCTACTTTTACACAGAAAACCTAGCAAAAACGTAATCTCGCATATACAATTTATTATTTTATATATTAAATTATTTAAAAAAATTAGGTTTAATTAATATTCATATAATTAATAAATAATTAATTAAATATCACATCAACTTAGTAATCTTGCACCCGGATCTCAGGCTATAATAAGCTAGCATGCCAATAGATAGAAGTTATACAAGAAAGAAAGAAGAATATAAAACCTGGTATTAAAACACAAGCATATGGCTCACAACAACACCATGAACCTTTAGACGGAAAAGTATGTGTGAGAAGTGTTTATTACTGAATATAAGTTTACGTTTACGAAAGCTCGTTGCGGCAATTTTCACGTTAATTAAATTTACGCTATTTTATGACTAATTTCTCCCACAACAACAGCACTTGACTCAACGACTGCTTGAAGTACTAAAACGATGCTAATCACTTTAGCTGAATTTTATTTCAATTTTGAAAATACACAGCATAAGTAGTTATTATGTTATTTCGGCTAGCGTTAGTTTCTGTATTCAGACAGATGGGGCTAAAATCTTCGTAACACTTAGCCTTGAGCTAGTCCTGTTTGTTGCGATGAGTGAGAGTTCCAGTGGCCTGCCTATCCCATTTTCCTTATTCTATCTCACTGATCCCTCTATATCATCCCCCTATCCTCTTATCTTTATCCCATTCTGAAAGTTGGCAACGCTTTCGCTTCTCTACTGGTTTTGCAAATGTCTATAGGCTACGATAACCATGTTCCATGAGCTGGGCCGTTTGCCTGTTCGCCTGCTTCGCAATAAAACAATGTTTATATGTATTCCTTTTAATAATCCCTATAATAACTGATAGCACTATCATACTATGTAAATTTGCGTGAAGCACATACCTACTTGTTTAACAATAATTATTCATTGTGATCAGTTAAAATTCAAACCATATAACAAAACAAAAAACATTTAAATTAAAAATAAATACGAAATTCGTATAAATGCAATAGTTACTAACGAGTGACAGTGGTTTGACACGATTTTTGTAATGTTCACTTTAATTGTTACAACTTAGGTCCCGACAAAAACAAAACCCACCTTCATATCTGAAATAAAGCACATTTATTACCCCTCGGCATTTGAATTAATAACATTGAAATTCTTTTATGGTCATCTTCTTTTGTTCACTTATTGGCATACGGCCTATTGTTGTATTCTAATCGTTAGCCAGGTGTTACGGATTTAAAGTAAAAGCTGATTCTAAGAAATTCGGTCCACGCTGTCAGGCGGACATATTGCTTTCGTGCAGTATAAAGCAATGAGCCAATTGCGGGAGGAGTTAATCGAGCGAGAACCACCAGCGAAACGAGATGTATGTACTAACTGGGAATCTAATAAGTGACGGGCTTTCCACTTTTATTGAATTACGACCTTCTCCGTTAAGTTTGGACTTGTTTTGTTCGGTTATATTTATAACTATATTATACGTGTTGTATAGTTCTAATAAACTCTATAGTAATTAATTCTAACGGCATTTTAATTCGAGTCTCGCGACTCGTAACAATATTATTTATTTTTAAAAGAGTATATATTCGCATTATTGTACTTATGTTAACTCTACTTGAATCAAAAAAAGATTTATAAAAATGCAAGCCAAGTTATAATCCCCAAAGCGTATACACAACGATATTATCGAACAGTACATTTTAGCGGCCATAAGAGTCGCTGCAATGATGGGGAGCGTCATTGCCTGATTCTAATTGGCGGCTGTGTTCGGCCGCGTCAGGCCATACGTCTCCTGCACCAGCCTCCGAACGAATGAATATACGAGTGTTCTGTTTATCGTTACCTCTCTTGAGATAAATCCATAATAAAATAAAGTTGTAGAAGTAGTCTTTTTTGTGTTTAGGATATCTAAAAACAAGGAACTGGGAACTGCGTAGTTGGTAGTTCAGCACAATAAAGGATCCGTACAGGCATCCAAGAAGTAAGTTACATGGTATAGGTGATAACTGTGTATTGTTTTTGTCATTTGGCTATAGAACCGTTAAAATTATTTTTAATTAATTAAATATTTTTAATGGTTCTGTAGCCTATATCTGCAATGGCCTATGTAGGTATGAAACCAAATCCATTATTTATTTTCAATTTCACAAATAAACGGCAATGGGTAGTCACAAGATCCATCATTCAGTCCGCCATCTTTCGACAGATTTCCACAATTTTCTTTTCCGTTAAGTTGTTAGGTTCATTATTTGCCCATACACCGGGAAGATTATTTAGATTCTTTCCTGCAAAAAGTAAATAAAAATAGCTTAGCAACTAGCAAAAAATAGTATTGGATAAAAACTCACGTAAAATAGTGTTTGCGTTAAAAAAATATGAGAATGGCGGGGACAAACACTGGTAAAGGATAAAAATCATGTGCCAAACGAGTGCTAGACAAACTGGAAGAATGATGGATAAGAATGATGTGTGTATATTCGTCTACACATGGATCATTCCTCTATAAAACACAATAAGTGCATAAAAAATAATTTACAGTCGGTTTTTATACTTTACTATCTATTTATTTGCCTTACTACTACTTAACACAAACTTGTGTTTCTACCAATGGCACGGTAGGTAAATAAATGGATAGTGAGACATAGAAACCCTGCTTAGTTAATAAAAGTTAATCAGATTAAGTAATAACTCGTGGCTGTGAAAAGTCCTGTTTACTTGTAATATATAAGTAATTATAGAGTTTATCGCCATATCTCGTTTTAACTCCGTACAATATTATAAAATTCCAAACATGCCATGTCTGTACATTGAAGCTATTAAAAAAACCCACTGGAATACAAACATAAACGATGGGGAACACGATGCATTTTCTTTTAGATTAATTCTGATTGTCTGTTTGTTAAGGATTCACGTAAATACTACTCGGCCGATTTCGATGCGGTTCTCGGTGATCAACAGCAAACTCCTAGACTTAAAATCTGCGCTAGTTTTATCCCGCGGGAATTATTTAAAATGGCCAGATTAAAAAAAATCCAATGACTTTTTCACTCATAGGTAGAAAGTATTATGTAATAATGTGTTATATTTTTATCCCGAGAATCTCGCGAAAATTTTCCCGGAAGTGGTTTGTAGTTGTTCGGGTGTATAAAATTTAGGTATTCCGACACAGTTTTCACTAAAACAATGGCTTAAATTCTTTTTTAAGCGCTGCGGTACTTTTTGTCACGGGAATCCCGCGGGAATTTCAAGTCAAGTGTGGTCGAATTCACCGGCATATCCTAGTACCTAAATAAAAAGCAAGAGTCGATTACACTGGTAGAGCCAAATGTTAGAGGAGCAGACAAATTACGTAAGGAACAAGTAAGCCAATGAAATGATTTGAAGTCATCACTCACTATTATTATCTTTTAAAAATAATATATAAACTAGCACTTTTAATATAGCAAGTTGCCTTATTTGGAAAGCTTTGATGGTGAAAATGATAATTTATGTTCCTTTTCATATATGTGATAGCCCGTAGTCACCTTGGAAATAGCCATATTTCAATGCCCTTACTGGCAGTACCAGTTCCACTTATGTTATTCATATAATTGGGACAATATCGCGGGCAAATATAACATTACCTGTAACAGTCATCCATAGTCTGTGATTTTTCCAATCTCGGAAACCTAAAGTTACAAATCCCGGATCGGAGTTTGTACGTTTTTTGAGATATAAATCTCGCAGGAGGTTTTGTTCTCCTGGACTGTCAATTACGGCTAAGTGAGCACCCTCAGCAGCACAAATCATGAATGCCGTGCTCCAACTCTCAAGAGTACTATGAAACTTGTAACAACTTTTTGTGCGATGATCCATTTCGTAGCCTAAAAGAAAATGAGTATTTGTGTACAAGAAGCATAAATATAAAGGCTAGCTAGTGCACGATAGGTAGTCCACGAACTATTAAGGGTTATATAGAGCTAGAAAAATCTTAGCAGAAAACCAACGTTAGCTGCAAAACCAGCATTATGTTGAGCATGACCTTTTTGGACACAATAATTAATATTTATATCTCTTTCTCTTTCTTGTTTCAAACGTATACAGTTTTCATTATTTGGTATTCCTATTAAATTTGATTAATGTGAACTCAGTAATTTTCGAGAATAATGACATACAAAATGACGCCTGCTATCTTGATTTAACCGTTGAACAGCTAAGTAAACTTGAGCGACTTCAGAATTTTTGTATTAGGTTCATATTTGGCTTGCGAAAATATGACCATGTTTCTGAATTTCGTGAAAAACTCAAGTGGCTCCCTATTCGCTTTCGCCGGAATACTCACATTCTCACATTACTTTATAACATATTATTTACCCCTAGTAGTCCTCCTACCTTAAGGAACGTTTTGAATTCCTTCGCCTTTCTACTTCCCACAATTTGCGCACTCATACGTATCGTAAACTCACTACACCTGCACATACTTCATCCTTTTATGATAACTCTTTCACAGTGCAGGCTGTCAAACTTTGGAATGCGCTGCCTCTTACTGTGAGAGAGGCCAAAACATCGCCTACATTTAAGAACGCACTCAGAAAACACTACTTTTCCTTAAATAATTATGCCTAATTCTTATATTATCGACTATTTAATATATATGTATGTATGTATTTAATTTATAAAGTAGTTTAAGTATGTGTATTTTTTTATTTTTCTTTTTTATAAATTATTTAGTTTAAGTATGTTTATTTATGATATTTGATATTTAATTATCTGCACCACCTACATCGCCAGATTAGATTAAATTATTCCTTAAGTTAGGTTGCCTGGAAGAGATTGCTTTCAGCGATAGGGCCGCCTTTTGTTTCTACCATGACAATATTGTAATTGTATATTTTGAAATTGTGTATTTGGTGAGCAATAAAGTGTTATCTATCTATCTATCTATCTACAAAGTTAGATGCACAGGTGATTTTAGCACAAGAACAAAAACAAACACATTTGAAAAAATATCCCAATTATCTCCTACACTACTTTTTCTTTATATGAAGACTATTAAGTCTTCATATAGCTCAGCCAAATAGTAGGGCTTCGACTGACGCCAATAAATGCAGTTTTTGGAACGTAACATTTGACTACACAGTTCACATTTCTATTATATAATTATTACTCAAAACCTATCACTATCCTACAACTATTGTTAATTTCAATTATATAACACAATTTTGTAAAATAAAAGTGCACAGTACAACGTCCCATTTCAATTCCCGCAATTTTTTTCCGATGTATTAACAACTGAAGAGACTATATTTCTCTGCTTGCCATTGTGGCGAATTGTAGGTACATACTAATATACTATTTTCATCACTACAGACCGAATAGGTTTTGAGAAAATGCACAAACAAATACCGGAAATAGAGCTGCTCCCATTTGGCTACGAAATTCTAAAATATGTTTATTACGTTATGTAGAAAATACTTGAAAAGCATATATCTACCTGTAACTGAACCACATGTGGGTATTTTGAAGTTGTTTGGTTTATAACAAGAGAACGCATAGGTCTCATTACAGGAACAATCTGCCATATTGCCACCAGGCAGCATGACCAAGCAATCCTCGTTGTTATTATGATTATCAGGCTCATCCTTCGCCCAATTTATTGGCATTTCAGTTAACGGCAAACCTGAACACGTAAAGTGCACATGTTATTATATTAATTAAAAATAAATCTGGCGAATGCGTGGCCCCAAGTCCATGTACAATAGAGGTTAAAAATCACGATATGATTCAAAACAATATTCGTTGAAAATATTTTCGAAGTTGTACCATCTCGATTTTTGTTATGCTGCGGCCTCACTTACGATAGTGTTTATATGTATATTTACTGTGGCCGTGTGCGTTTTATTTAAAGAGTTAAAAATAACCCCGTTTTCGAATAGCCACATTAGAATATACATACATTATCTGTGAATATTTAATGTCATTAACAATGTCGCATTTCAAAAATTGCATTAAGCCCATCCCCATATATGGGTGAATCAGCCTATATCTATAACATTATCGCAGATGAAGCTCAACCATGAAAAATTTTCCACGGCATGATTAAACTTTAGGGGAGTGGGTAATAATTTTTATGACTTTAGAAGTAAACATCTTCGCACCTGGTTACTTAAATAAATCATTAAAAGATTGTCATGACTTCTAAAGGTCTGCTTGAACACGTCCTACACGATTACGTGCATTGAAAAAATAAATCAACCCCCGTTTCATCGCCGACCAGCTATAATTTTTTGTTGTTTCGCGGTTTTAGACTGTTTTAATATAATACATTATTGTGTAGAACTTTGTAAACTATACATAGGGAGATCATCTACACGTTCACGGTAGACCCGTTTACAATAGCTAGATGTGTAGGGTTACCAAATTATAAAAATTAACATCACTTAATAACCTTTTATAAAATAGGTTATAAATAGAGATTATTACAAAACGCTAAAAAAAATAATTTTTGTTGTTATTTTCGAGTAATGATCACGATTTTAGGGGTTTTGACTGTTGCTTAATATTTTTGATTGTTGGTAACCCTAACTAATGTCTCCTATATTCTTGAACACATTTAATTTTAAAAAGGAATTTTCTTTTGCGGGTTACAGCACATTAAACATATCCGTGTCACAGCGTTCATCGAGCCCTGATATTATGATTATTACAAACATTACCAGTAATCGTGAAGAAATCTCCTTTGGAATAGGTAGCGCTGACTCCTGTCCAAATAGGAGCAGTTTTTCCAATTTTGGACATCACTTTTAACATTTCTTCGTTCTCTGGAGACATAAGTTCCGCATCTGAAAATGTTATGTTGTAATAAAACTACGTTTTAACGGTTTTAAGCGCGGTAGTTTATTTATTATTAAAACGCAGTTTTATTATGTATACAAGTCGCGAAAACTTAAGAAAATATTATGTTATGTGGTTTTATTTCATATTGTTGTAAATTTTTCAAATTAATAAAAATAATCTTATTTTAATAAGTTAAATACCCGCTACTAAACTTAATGGTATTAATTTTCTTTCGGTTTATAATTTGCGATTGGGTCCCGCCTGCTACTAAACTTAATGCGGGTTGTCAAGATTTGATGACTCCCAGGAATATCGAGCATAATTCTTATTAAAGAACGCCGTGCGCCTAAATTCTTGCAAAAAAGTGTTACAGTTATTAAGTAGTATAGTTGTTTTGTCGTGTTTCTTTTTAAAGTTAATAATTAATTTTGTTATGTACACTCTTATTTTTAAACGATGCAATCGGCCATTTTTTAATAATTGAATAATTATGTTATTTTTTTATTTATTCTGTATATCGACTCTCGGATCCTCTCAGACTCTCGGATATGAGGAACAAATGTCTAGCCATGCCGCCTCTGCCAGGTTCCGGTCGAAGGCGAAGGCCCAAAAAATTTTGGTTTGACGTTGTGAAGGATCAACGGTCTCAAAACAGGGGATGCTAAAGACCGCGCGAAGTGGAATAGAGAAAGTAGGAAAGCGAACCCTGGGCATCGGAGTGCACGAATGCAACCGGTATTGAAGGCTCGGATTATGATGATGATATTTATTTATTCTGTTAATAGCGCCTGTTTTGTATACAGTAGTAGTATAGTGAGCATAAAAATTATAAAAGCAGTGCAAAAAATGTTCTACTTAATGCATCATCAAAACATTTTTACGCTTTCATTTAATTTATTCTTGTCTTAGATGAGCAGATATAATTAGAACACCCTCGCGCGTGCGACTGATGACTGGCGACTATCTGAATTTGAAATATAATTATTTCTTTAAAATTTTATTTACACAGAGACGTCAATATTCAACGAACAGACGATTATCGCCCTTCCGCTTACGATATCGCATTTTTAGTTTACATGATCATATTTTATATCTTGCTTTCGAGAGTTGTTTCTTCGAGGCAACAAACTCTCTCCATGTAAATGGCCCTTAATGGGATCGCTACCAAGCTCTTTCATTAGGTTTAGTACCGTAAAGTCACATCGAAATCCGTTCAACAAACATCCATCCAACTTCACAAATTTTGTCGTTCATAATTTGAATAGGGCTAGACATAATTAATTAAAATAACGGTTAAACTCACCCTCGTAATAGCAATGTAGACGAGCCTCCTCCCAATCTAAGGGCATCGGATGATGATGAATCCATCCTATTTCAGGGTAGTACGCAAACCCTACTCTATCCTTTTCGACCGGTATTTCCGTGATAACTTTGGCATCTGTAAAACAAAGAAACATAGTATACTGTTATTTGCTGACAAAAAGTGAATGCACATATGCCTGCCATAAACCTGGTTTATTACCTTTCGCGCATTTGGATTTCTTTTGTTAACTTTGTGTTTAAAATTTGTAATATTTTAAACACAAAGTAAATTGTAATACACGAGTATGGCTGCAGGTGTGCGGATTACGTTTTCTGGGAAAATGCGTCGACGCTTGCCAGGTACACATATGGCATCGGTTACTTTATAGCAATGGCCCAATGCAGATGCGGCAGTCAAACGACGATTACGAGACGTGCAAGACGTGGGTACATTCGATAAGCTATATAGTGACGGACTTAGCGCGTGTTATTGAGTCGAGCATCACGATTGTACTGGATGCGTTATATTTATACCTGTGTTATAAGTGGTTGTATAGTTTTAATAAATTCTGTAGTAATTCCAACGGCATTTTAATTCGAGGCCAGTAACTCGGAACAATATTTTAAGAAATTTTTAACGTGTAATGATAATAATGATGGGATGTTCTTTCTTTTCTTTTTTGGTTAGAAAACAATTTGCTATATGTGTTTTTTTAATGCTGAAATACAGCAGATAGGCTGGCGGCCCAGATGTGATTGAAAGTGGTTATCCTCGTCTATGAACATTTGCAACATTAAAGGTGCTGCCAATTTGCTGCCGGACTCGTGGATGGGAACCTGTCCAGTGATACCGGAACCAACTGTAAGTTGTTATGACGGCATGCCGTAGACTAGGGGTGGTAGCCATCCAAATGGGCAAAAGCCCTACCACCTGGCGAAATGTGTGCAGATGAATGGTTTGCATACGCAGAGTAAGTGGAAGGTTGTTTATAAAATAACCTTCTGAGAACTCATTAATTTATATACATTGTTAAATATCTAATTTTGAAGAAGGACAATTAAAAACAACTATATGAACCAAAACTTACCAGAGCTTTTTGTAAGACAATAAATAATTAAAAATAAAATTCCTTGATTCATTTTAATTTTAAATAAGATTACAACTCTTATTGCTACTTTAGCGATTCAATACAGACTACAACTTATATACTATGAGATTATGACAACCTTTGCTCTTAAAGCGATAACCTAACATTCATGTCGGTAATTCCCCGAAGTCTAAAATGTTATCAGATATTATGAATAAAGCACCTTTCATGCCCTTAGATGCAATAGCGGGACTATTTTTCTTGTGTCACTACACATAGAGTAGTTAGTATATGTACGGATCATCGCATCTGTAGGCGAGGTTCATCATTATTTTTATTACAATATTTTAATAATAATGACAGCTCATGAACGACCCACTGCTGGGCTTCGGCCTCCTACTGAAGGGAACGGACTGTACACCCGCCACGCCTATACGAGGTGGCTTGGCAAGTTTGATACATCGGTTATCTCGATGTGCAGGTTGCATCACAATGTTTTTTTTTCACCGCTATTAGCACGTGGTAATTGTAACAATATACAACTTAGTTCAGGAATCAAGTGGTTTCGAAGCGGCCTCGCTACTCGCCGGATCCCCACCATGGGACCTCGAAGCCAGGGTCCTCGCGTCACTTTACCAATGGCGCAAGGAGGCCCTGGCGAGGGGCACGAGACCGGCTCCTCAGGAGACTGAGGCCTGCCGGTCGGAGCTCCGCGACGTCGCCATGGTGGTCTGGGAGGAACGTCTCAGACATCCCAGCGCGGGCCTCGCCACCATTGAAGCGGTGAGGCCTGTTCTGCAAGACTGGACAAGACGTAGACACGGCACCCTGACGTTTCGGCTCACACAGGTCCTCTCGGGGCATGGCTGCTTCGGGAGGTACCTGTGTCGCATAGGCCGTGAGCCGACATCAGGGTGCCATCATTGCGACACCGGGACGAGGATACGGCGCTGCACACACTCCACGAGTGTCCTGCCTGGACAGAGCAGCGCCGAGACCTCGTCGCCGTCACCAGACCTGACCTCTCGCTCATGGTACGCACCATGGTCGGGAGCTCAACCGGATGGGACGCAGTCTCCTCCTTCTGCGAGCGCGTTATACTTGCGAAGGAGGAGGCGGAGCGGGAGCGTGAGCGGACGTCCTTGCTCCGCTCCCGTCAAAGGAGGACGCGCCGACGCCGGAGGGCGGATTTCGACCTTCGGCCACCGTAAGCGGGCGGCGCGGGTGGGGCCCCTTGGGGTATAGGGGTTCTCACTCACCCGCATATGCCGTCGAGATGAGAGCGCGAGTGTTCCGCGCGCGCTCATCTCTCCTTCCGTGGGGCGCGTTACAGACCGCCCCACGCCAAAGGGAGGATGACGATGCCGGGGGATGAGTCCCCCGGCAACGGAAGAGGCCTCGTGAGGGGGGCCCACGCTTGCCAGGGCTGCGGAGAGGCTAGGTCATATACCCGTAGCCCTGGCATAATAATTGATAGCTTAAGTAGTTATTTTTTCCGTAACACCCGAGGTGGTCCTCGGTTTCATTGGTTAAATTCAAAGGCCAATGTCACGCGAGACTACCAACTGTTGCTCTCTTGTATTTCTTGCATTAAATATTTGCAACAATTTTGTACGTGAGTGCGGCTTAGACGAGGATGCTTTTTTTACCAATAAATAATATATGTCTATAGAGTAACTAGAGGTTAGCCTGCGGGCCAAACTAGTGCCACCCTCTTGTTTAAAGAGCAGGCGTTAATACAGGTTACAACATTGTATAAAAAAAATCTGTTAGTGCTGTTTGCCCCCGGAAAATTCACTTCATTTTATATCGCAAGCTACCCCATCTCCCGGGATGAAAAGTATCTATGCCCATTTCCGGGATTAAAGCTAAATACTATTATGTATAAAATTACACCTAATCGACTTTAATATATAAGCGATATTATTGTTTTGTGAACATCAGATAAAATATCATATTTACGTAAACCAAATATGAACCGGATATATAGTTATTTTGGAGGCGATCAAGCTTATTAGGTTGTTTTTGGGTTAAGGCTAGATTGCTGGCGTCATAGCATAGCTTAAAATAATAAAGGTTTTAAGGTAGAATTGTCTAGTCGTCCGGTTAGCGGACGACTAAATAAAGCGGACGACTAGACAATCTTATAAGGAACTTGCTAGTTATTCGACAATTTTGGACTAGCATATATCAATCAATCCCTCTTATCTGTTGAATAGTACACAAATTATCCCCGCAAATTGGTATTGCGCCTGGCCGCCATTTTGGTGACGTAACCGTAGCCGAACACTCAGTGCTGTTAGTATCACTGGCCGGCGAGTACGTGTACATATAGAGTTGCAAATGACGTCACGTGAATGTTAATTTGACAAGGTTCCAGCGCATTACCAATTTGCGGGGATAATACACGATAATTGATTGGATAAGCTGGGTTATAATGGCTTGTTGGGTGTGTACAGTGCCGGTAAAACATCACGGTATGCTGGATTAGGTTGGGTTATAATGACTTGTCGTATACGCATAGTGCTGGTAGAACATCACGTTTTGTTCTAGTATTCAACAGCTAACTTTCAAACTACTTTGTTTTATTCTCCTTCGCACATTTGAACATTGTGTTGTGTATTACAAAGCCAGGTGGTAGGGTATTTGCCCGTCTGGATGGCTTCCACCCGTGATTTAGAGCATGCCATAACAACCTTGAGTTGTGTTCTAGCATTAGTGGCCAGGTTCCAGTCTCACTTACAAGTCTGGCAGCACATTGCTAGCACCTTTAGTGTTACAAATGTAATAGGCAAAGGTAACCACTTTCCATCATAGTTGGACTGTCAGTTTGTTTGTTGTACTTCAGCATTAAAGAAAAATCCACATCACGATTCCAACATGGGTTTCATCCAAATCCACACGTGTAAATAAAGTCTATGAATTATGTGCACAAGAGCGTCACGATGCAGTAACTCTGTTCTAGATCTCGTGGCGTCCATCGACAGTATGGAAAATGGGGCGCAGGTTTAGGTTTAATTTAGCGGAAATCGTCCAAAACCGGTAGCTGAGAGTCCAACATACCTTCGGGCTATCCCCTGTAACGCCCTGGTATGGTGTCGCAAGAAAACACATTCACCTACGTTACCAAAAAAAGTCCATGGATTACACGCACTTAAACTTATCGGTCAAGATCATGAAAAAGGATTAGAAACTTAATTGTAACGGACGGCAAGCCAGATCCTTTTTAAGTGGTTAGTCGTCTGATTACCGGACTAATATTATTTCTCCGATTACCGGACGACTAGCAAGATCCATTCATTATACTCCGCGACGCGCTTGTCAGCGCAAGCTGACATTTAACAGAATAATAATAATCTGAAATATTATAATCAAAGTTTATTGTACTAGAAATATTACATTATTAAATAAAGCGCAATAATACACAGATTTATTAGGACAGCTCCAAGAGTTATCTCCACGCTTGTCAGGTGTCGAGCAGCAATTTGGTCTTAAAGAATACTGCGATTATCGAGCAGTAATTATCGACCACAATATACTATGCGCCTCTTGTCCAACAGAGCTTTCGATCTGTTCAACCGATGATCGTAGATAGTCGGTTGTAGACTCTCGTTGTAGACTAGGCCCCCCTCTGCCTGAACACCGACTATTTATAAGATCCTCGTAGAGCGTCTGCAGTGACACCATCCTGTTGTAATTTTGTGCCACTTCACTTCCGTCATAACACCAACTTCCGCCATCCGTATAACTTCCAACTTCCGGCTACTCCATTCTCGATATCAGTTGGCTTGATAATAAATGTTTCTACATTGACATCCGGTTATACGACTTCTGATTACTACATTAATGAAAATTTAATCCGGTTATTGACTACTTCCGTCATATGGTTTCTTTACAATAACAAATGCTATTATAACACGCTCTTGGTGTTATTGTTGTCGCTAAGTACAGGCCATGCTTCACTGCTGTGTAGAAGGACAGGTCTAATGATGTATAAATCCATCATTAGACCTATCCTTTTAATTTAGCCGGCATTTTGAGGTCATAAATGACAGTGGTCACCTCACATCACTTAGCCTAAACTGCTTTGGATTCCTATGACAGACTTTAGAGCTTTTTCCAATAAAACGAATAGTTTTGTATTCTCTTTTTAAGAAATGTTTTTTTTTGTATGTCTATTGTAAAAAATGTAAAATGTTGAGAAAAATTCGTTTAAAGAAATACAACCACAATTTACAAAGTTTTTTAATCTGGTTATTATTGTTTATAAATAAATTATCTTTGTTTATTTTCAATTTCACAAATAAATAATTGTTTCTCTTTTTCGCATGATATGTCATTCAGTGTGCCTCTTTTCGACATACTGCCGCAGTACTCGTCTTGATTAAAATTATTAGGCTGATTATGTTCCCAAGTGGTAATCTTGTCATTCACGAGATCGTCTATGTGCTTCCCTGTAGAAAAGAATGAATCATATTTTAGTGAAATTATATTCATATTCTAGAAGGATAATTAGTATGGCATATTGGTTTTTGCATAGTATCTTTTGCCATTAATTGGTATGTATGTATTACAAGCAATTTGGTTAATCGGCCATTAATTATATAGAACGATCATTATAAATAATGATCAAGAGAGAGAGAGAGAGAGTGGATCAAATTGATAAAATATTTACTTTAGCCGATTATATGAGTCGGCCTAAGTAAATAAAAAAAAATACATAATGAATTGAGAAAGCCCTCCTTTTTTGAAGTTGTTTCAAAACTAACGATATATAGGTACCGATTGAAACACAATGGATGGAGGCCATTTAGAGGACGAACAGGATCTTATGAGACTTGTTTGAGGTTGACAGGATTTTTGTATCATTTTGAATAATTGAATATCGTTGCAGGGACGGAGAAAGAATACAATTTGCTGCGGCCGGGTAGCCTGTCATGAGAGGCGACAAAACAACCCACAGCCAGGTGGCAGGGCATTTGCCCGTCTTGATCGTTACCACCCCTGGTCTAGAGCATGTCACCATAACAACCTTGTGTTCCAGCACTAGTGGCCAAGTTCCAGTCTCTCTTTCCTTTCCCATTCCCTGAGAGTAGCAGCGCATTTGTGGAACCTTTGGTGTTGCGAATGTCCATAGGTGATGGTAACGCTTTCCGTCAGTGGGCCGTCTGCCTGTCTGCTGAACTCATGCGAAAAAAAAATGGAATGAAATTTCTGAGTCTGAACGAGAACATTATCGCTGTAATTATTTGAGTTTCATGAAGTTGAAGCAGATTTATCAGGAATCGGACATTGTCGACACTCTTATGACGCGAAATCTCGAAATCGAGGACTGGAAACTCGGAAACGAGAACGCCAGACTGCGCATGGAATTGAGCTCGTTGCGGGAGGAAAATCTTTCTTACTAAAAGGAGTTTGAATAAATGCGCAAGGCCCTAAAGGCCTCCGCTTCGGATCCGGAACCGTTGTCCGCCGTAATGGCGGCGCCAGTCCCCGTACCCGTCAAGCGGAAGGAACTCCCCACTGCCAAACCCCCCCCCCCCGGCAAAAGACGCCCAGGGGGGGGGGCGTGAAGTGGAGACTAAAGAGGCAGCGGAGGACGGCGCGTGCCGACGCCGCGGCTTCGGCGGCCTCCGCCACGACGCCTGCGCCTGTGGTGTCAGCCCCCATACCGGCCCCCAGGCAGAGGGCGAAACCCGCGGCCGCGACACCGGTCGTCGCGGCGCGGTTCCCTTTGGAAATGGAAAGAGGGGCGTTTGTGCCTGATTCCCAAGGTAGGTCGGCCTTCCAACGATCCGTCTGCCTACAGGCTTATAGTATTGCTGAACGAGGTCGCCAAGGTCTTCGAAAAGATCTTGGCGGAGCGGCTCGTGAAGCATCTCGACACTATGGAGCCGGGGCTCGCAGAAACGTAGTTCGGGTATCGGCGGAGGCGCTCCACTATGGACGCTTTCGAGACGCTGCGAACGTTAACGGACGAAGCCGTCCAAGCGAAGGATGTCGTACTTGCGGTGTCGCTAGACATAGCGAACGCATTTAACACCCTCCCTCATGAGACGATCAGGGAGGGGCTCCGCGCGCATGGAGTCCCCCCGTATCTCACGAGGCTGTTGGGCACGTACCTGCAGGATCGGAAAATCATTTGGGAGGGCGGTGAATCCGGAAATCTCGCGTTAGGTCGGCGACGCGTCGCGTGCGGCGTTCCACAGGGGTCGGTCCTCGGGTCAATTCTTTGGAACGTTTGGAACGTAGGCTACGACTGGATCCTTCGGGTTACAGCTCGGCCCGAGGTAGGGCTGGTCTGCTTTGCGGACGACACCCTACTCACGGCACGCGCTGCGTCATTTGCGGATTCCGTGGACGTTGCCAACGCCGGGTTGGCGATAGTCGTAGATCGAATAGCTAGGCTGGGCTCGAGGGTCTCCCCTGCGAAGACGGAGGCCCTCATGTTACATAGGCGTTTCCGTAATCCCCCCGCGGACTTGTCCGTTACGGTCCAGGGGGTGACGATTAGAGTAGGGCCCCAGATGAAATACCTGGGGCTAGTTTTCGATGGGAAATGGCTGTTAAAAGCGCACTTTGAGCAGTTAGTTCCCAAAATCGTGAGGTCCGCAGGCACGCTCTCTCGGCTGCTTCCCAATGTGGGTAGCCCAGGGGTGCGATTCGGAAACTCTACTCTGGCATCCTTAGGAGTATGGCACTTTACGGGGCACCCATATGGTCCATTGCACTTGATCGCCACAACAGAACTCTGCTGCACCGGGCACAGCGGGTTCTGGCCGTGAGGACCATCCGGGGGTACCGTACAGTGTCGTGGACGGCGGCGACCCTTCTGGCAGGCGATCCGCCCTGGCCTCTCCAGCGGACGTCCTGACGAAGGTGCGTCGCTCCCGACAGGATCTCCTAGCTAGAGGCCTGGCCTACTGCCAGGTCGAAATCGATACGATCAGGAAGCGGGAAACCGCAGCCATGATCACCATCTGGTCTCAAGAGCTCGAAAACCCTGTGGCCGGTGGCTACATGGTGGGTGCAATCAGGCCACAGCTGACGGAATGGGTTAACCGCACTAGTGGAACCCTGACCTTCAGGACGACACAGATACTTACCGGACACGGGTGTTTCGATAAGTATCTATATCGCATTGTGGGCTGCTTGCTTTCTCCGGCCTGTCAGCAGTGCGGCGCGCTCGACACGGCGTTTTATACGCTAGTCGAGTGCGCCGCATGGGCGCCTTAGCGTTTCAAACTCGAGACGCACGTAGGAGCGGTCGACTCGCTCTACAACTTGGTGAAAGCCATGTTGCATAGCAGCGACACCTAGGGGGCTGCGGTTACTCTTTGTGAGACAGTAATATCTCTCAAAAAGGCCGCCGAACGAGATAGGGAGAGAAGTCCTACTGCGCGTGCGTATGCGTCTACACGAGGTCGCCGGCCTTCAGCTGGCACCCGGAGAGGCAGATATGCGCATTACTACTCTACCTGAAATAATACCGCTGATGGGGGCCTTTAGCTGGCTAGGGAGCAAAGGATTCACAACCCCCGTATGACGAAGTGGATGTGTTCTGATTTCCGGGGCACATTCAGGAATTTTTTGCGCTGGATCGGACTGGGCGTGACTCTGTTCTAAGGTTCAGCTTTTCCTACACAAAAGCGCGGGGCACATGGGAGGAGGGTGGTTTTAGTGGGCATTGGGGGCTGCCCGCGCAATCCTCGGAGTCGCCACACAAGCTTGAGTCGATCGTGGGTGGATTACTTTTGCATGCAGTAATGCCGCCCCCGACCGATGTGAGTCTGATCCTTGGCCAGAACCCACTATTGTGCGTAAATAGGAAGCATTGTCAGATTTTGTTGTAATACATTTTGCTGTTCATAGCTGACGTTATTTCCAGAGAAATACACACATTGTACATAAGATATAATTAAGCGTATTTATGATTGCAAGTGAAAACGACTCCATTATGTGTGTCATTCAAGATTTTATATACCTACTTAGGTATAGTCATGTTCTCAGCTTAACCAGACCAGACGGAAAGGGCAGTGTGTTATTATAAAAAAATATGTAGTATTACTTATTGATCAAATTACCATTCACTGTCATCCATACACTGTGATCTTGCCAATCTCTAAAGCCCAAGTGGACGAAGCCATAACTAGTAGGGTGTAAACTGGTTAGATCTTGCAGGACTTTTTGTTCTTCGGGACTATCAATTACGGCAAGGTGAGCACCTTCTGCTGCACAGATCATGAATGCCTTAACCCAGGTCTGAGCATTTGTATGGAATTTGTAGCAGCTTTTTGTGCGACTATCCAATTCATAACCTGAAAAGAATATTTGTATACCAAAGTATGAGATAATCAGAAAATATGTCATAGTTTTATCTACTAAAGGATTCTGTATCTCACCTGGAGCTGCACCACATTCAGGTGTTTTAAAATTATTTGGTTTATAACAAGAGAATGCGAAGGTTTCATTACAGGAGCAATCTGCCATGTTGCCGCCTGGTAGCATGATCAGGCAATCCTCGTTGTTATTTTCATTGTTAGGTTCGCCCTTAGCCCATGTAATAGGCATTGCGGATAGAGGAACACCTGTAAAAGAGACATGAAACTGACAGCTCACATTTAATGTCACATGTTTTCACACATGTAACCGTATGTATATAAGATTTTGATACAGTCTAACTTCTATATAGTATAACATTACCATCAATTGAAAGGTAACTTCCTTTGGCATAGGTAGCGTGAACTCCTGTCCACATTACAGAAGTTTGTCCAATATCAGACATAACTTTTTGCATCTCGTCATTGACCGGAGACATCAGCTGGGCTCCTGAAAATATATATTTTATTATATACGCTAGACTTACAGACACCAAAGTTCACATGCGCAAAGTTGCCAGTAAAGCTATCATTACAAATGTTTTTTTTATTGCTGTAGATAGGCAGACGGCCCAATTGATGGAAACTGGTTACGTCGCCTACGGACATTTGCAACATCGGACTTGCTGCTGATTGTAAAAGGGGGACTGGAACCTGACCGTTAAGACCGGTACATTACTAAATATTATTATAGAGGTATACTGTAGACTAGGGGTGGCAACCATCCAGATGGGATGTAAATTATTTGTAGCCTCTTACGACAGATCAGCCGTAAGAGTTGTATTTTTCTCCATTCTGACGTTAAAAAATACACAAGTAAAGTCAATAGCCAGTTGATACTTTAATCTGATCGTAGTAATCATAACACAGGCAAGCTATGTTAAAATCCGAGTCATCACATCCATGATCTATAAGGACATACATTATTTAAAATCGTTTTAAATTAATTAGCAACGAGTTATAACTTACCCTCGTAAAAGCATCGTAAACGAGCCTCGGCCCACTGCAGAGGAACTAGATTGTAATGGACCCATCCAACTCCGGGATAATATTTATAGCCAGATTTATCTGTTTCCTTAGAAGTTTCTGTAAAGGCCATGGCTTCTGTAAAAAAGAGATTTTATAAATTACAACAGACAGTTCGTTTGATTCAATGATGTTTGGATTTCCTTTTCTTATGGAGAATGTTCGACCAAAGATAAGTTGACAGTTAGATCTGTAAGCTTGTAGTCTAGCAAAGATCGGCAGTATTCGTTATTCCCATTTCTTGGATGATATTTGAAAGAAAAAGATTAATTATCCTCGTAAGAAATGCACACACATAAAATACAAGGATATTGAATTATAAACAGAAAACAGTTACAGGTTAAGGTGAGCAAAGAAAAGTTGAGATTGGTTAACAGTTTAAGAAACATGTAAGTACGTAAAATTCTTGGCAATGATATGCTGGAAACTCGACATTATGCTGTGTCAGGAGTTGACCACAAATACAAATGTCTGTGTTAGATTATTGATGTACTGAGTGACACCTATAACGCCGTCACCGTGGCCACAAAAAGCGATCTTGTTATAAATAAAATATATCAAATCTACGAAATTGGGGTCAGCAAACCGTGGTGTGAGTTAATATTGAATTGCGTTTAGTTTTGAACAAAGTAGTTTTGAATTTATGTTTTTCTAAGACATATTGCTTTAGAAATATTAAGATTTCTCTTAAACCTAATTCAGGGATTTAAATATTTTTGAAGTATTTTATACTATAAAAATGTAAAGGTATTATATTGAAGCTGTTAAAAGGGACAACTGGAATATACTACAAATATGAAAGATAAACACGAAACATATTTATTTTAATTTCTTGTATGTTCGAAATTCACGAATACTACACGCCGATTTCGATGCGATTTTCACTGATCTATAGCAACATATCAGATTTAGAACATGTGGTACTTTATATTACGGAAACCGCAAGGGATTTTTTCTGGGAGTGGTGCGGTTTTTATACCACAATATTTAAATGTTAAATCATAATAAAGTATAAATAAGAAATGTTGTAATAAAAAAAATGTTTTGGGGTGGGTCACCCTATCATTTAGGGATATGAAAAATAGGTATTGGCTGATTTAAGAGAATTTTATATATTAGATAGATAAATTAACACTTACCAGACTTTATGACGGACATAAAGAGAGAAACTAAAATTAATTTATACATTGTATTATAAAATATTAACAGTTGCTGTATTTTGTGTATCATTGCTAAATGCGGCAAATTATAGCTAACATTTCTTTATTTATAGGAACGTGCTTGTTTTTAAGATAAGTAATCTTTGTATTCAAAGCGATAACCTTCTGGAAAATACACATATATTTCTTAAAAGCTGACGATATAATATCAAATATCACCAGCCTTCACCAGCGACTTCGTTCGCGTTAATGTAGATTTTGTGAATAAAATCAAATTTTGCTTCGATCTCTCGGGAACAACAACAGAGACCGGGGAAAGAAGTAACAATTTGTACTTTTGGCTAGATTTCTGAACAGCCATAGTCTTTTTAATAAAATAAATATAAATCCATACCACATACTACCCTTCTTATTCAACAAATTTGAATTACTTATAGTTTATTTGATATATCGCGTCTCTGAAAATTTCACATTGCATAAAGAAATAGCAAATGCTACTTTCGTCCTGACCGTAAGGACAAAAGTAAAACGGTGGAGGCCGAAAGTAACGCTGTTAGGATTCTGCGTAATATTCTATGTAATTATAGTGAAAATAAACACAAAATTTTAATTGAGAATAATATTACACAATAATTATATATAGAATATTATAATCAGTGAGTGTTATTTCGGTCCAAATTGGATCTATTATTAATTATCGGTCTTACTACTGTCTAACCTGTGCTGCAAAGTTGAAAACTTACATCTCATTCCCGCACAGGCTTTTTAGTCAGATAGATTTTTATTTCTTTTTAGAGTCGCTTTTTCATTCCATCGAGTTTCAAATGACAACGATTCTAAAGAAGTTTCACTTCAAAAATGAATTATCTTGTTCTTGGAAATAATAATTTATCTACTCTTGAGCAATAATCAGGCCAAGTTTAATGATATTAATACAATTCAGTTTTGGCATGAATCCGATTTTTTGAAATTCATGCATCATACTTTCTACTACCCTTTGAACTGATTGTTCTGCACAAAAATCATCATCATATTACTCTAAAAGAATTAAATGAATGTCCATTACAAATCTTACTTTTTGTGCTTAAAATCACCTACCCTTATCAAAATAATATATCAGTATCGTAAGAAGGCGGAGATAAGATGGAATCATGACTAGGGATGCGAGCTAGCATTCGACAGGCGGCCGCGTCATTTCGACCATTGGACAATTCTACAAAGCGTTTACTTTCAACCCTATATTAGTTTTGCCTCTGGTCTCCCCTACATTTTTCCGGATAAAAGGTACCCGATGCCATCTTGAACTAACACAATGACAACGTAATGACAGGTTGCCATGACGACGTATTGCGACAGCGGCGTTAAAAAAATGCGATTGTAGCGCCATCTATTTAGCTTTATTTTTCTACCAGTTCAGCCAAGTACTCGTTTTCTGGATGAAAAGTAGTATCCTATATCCTTTTCTGTATCTCTGACATGTGCGATGTGCGATATGTGCGAGTATGTGTCATGACGATCTGTTGTGTAATAAAGGCCAAGAAGCGTAAGAAACAAACACACATTCGCTTATAATATTAATAAGGACTATTCGCATAATATCATTGGCTCTATCTGTAAACAAATGGTCGCGCCCGAACATTCCGAATCGCAATCGAGCACCGAACGGTTTTCCCGAGAATTTTTCCTATTTTTTATATTAGGTCGCAAAAGGAGTACGCATAATCTATGAACTCTGAACAAGATTCAAACCCTTAGTCATTGCAAAAAACACTCGGTTGTTTTGGCAAAAAAAGCCGTTTATTCACAGAACTCTGGAACGCTACGTAAACGTTTGCAGAAGTAGTGATTCGCAGGTTGCTGTCCACTTGAGTATAATATGGCCGGCGTATCTTGGCGAATGTGAACATAGGCTCTGCGAACTTTAGCATGTAAACTCGTGAAGAAAATACAGTGACCAACTAGTACAAAGCAATGAAAAAATACAGGGATGAAGGGCGACCAATTGTATTCACTGACGAGTCGTATGCCTACTCATCGCACGAATGTACATGCTCTAAAGTTCGCAGAGCCTATGTTCACATTGCCAAGTTACGCCGGCCTTATTATACCATTTATTTGGAACTACTATCCACTCGCGACTTCGTCCACGTTAGACAGGTAAAAAAGATTGCAATTGTTTTAGCAATATTTAAAAATTAAAGGAATTTTCAAATAGGGCAATGGTTTTTTAACCGACTTTAAAAAAGGAGGAGGTTCTCAATTCGTCGGGGTTTATTTTTGTTTTTTTTTTAATGTATGTTCACCGATTACTCCGAGATTTATCATCCGATTACGTGATTCTTCTTTATTCGACATGGAATAGCTGCCATTTGGTTCTCTAAAAAATTGACATAGTTTGGCCAAGCACTTTTCATTTTATGAACATTTTAAATTTAAAAAAATCCATTCCGATCCATATGTACACCGATTAAGCTAAGATTTATGATCCAATTTACGTGATTCTTGTTTAGTTTAATGCGGAATAGTTGCCATTTGGTCCCCTAAAAATTTAACATAGTCTGGCCAAGTAGTTTATATTTTACGAACATTTTTATGTTCCCGTTTCTTGGGACCTATATTTTTTAAGAAGCGCGGCACGTTTTGTAGGTCTACCCATACATAGCTAGGCACTAAAATGTAACAAATAAAATAAAATAAACTTCGTTTAAAAAAACTGACTTCAAAAACTAAAAAGAATAAAATAACTTATTTCTAAAGCTATGTATTATTATTAATATAAATTATTTAAAACATCTCGAAGTCGGTGCAAAGTAAAACATAAAACTGACTATATTTTGAAAATTACTAACCACCGACTTTAAGATGTTTTAGATAATTTATATTAATAATAATACATAGCTTTAGAAATAAGTTATTTTATTCTTTTTAGATTTTGAAGTCGGTTTTTTAAATGAAGTTTTTAGTATGAAAAAACATGAATCACGGAAATTCCGGTCAAACCTATTGTACTAAAGATTTCTAGAGAAATTATTGCAGCAAGTAAGTCCTAATAAGACATGGTTTCGAAGTTACGAAGAACAAGAAAATAATGCACACGAATTAACAATCATATAACCAGTACAATCGGCGGGCTTATCGCTAACAGCAATTTCAGTATTCCGAATGAACCAGGGGCAGTTTGAGATTGTTCAGAGCAATGTTTTGAAACCTTTGGATTTCAAGATTCGACTTACAAGCTAATACCCACAGCTGTATTCCATAAGACCATATTGGTTTAATGATGGCTTAGTATATTCAATAGCTTGTTCGCAAGCGATAGTGAGGGATGTCTTCCTATCAACCACTGTATCTTTTTAAATTCAATATTTGCCTCTGTCCTCTTGGCCAAAATATATTTTTAAGTCAGTCTTCCGTTGAGGTGGAGACCAAGATATTTTTCACAAGTAGTTACTGGTAGTTATACCCGTCCCATTGTTAGTCGTGAACAGTCTCCTTTACGAAGTGTGGATGTTATTTATTGTGATTTAAATGCACTGCATTTAATTTTCCATTTATTGAGCCATTGATTGATCTGTTCTAATTTTTTTAGTTTTTATAAGAGACCGTCGTGCCAGACTTTATCAAGCGCCTGTTGTATATCCAGGAATACTGCTGCCCAGTATTCCTTTGTTTCAAGTGAGTCACGTATTTTACTTACTACCCTGTGCATTTGTTCAACTGTAGAATGATATTCACGAAAGCCAAATTGGTGATCAGGAATCACATTATTCTCTTCCAATATTGGTTAAGTCTTCGCAGGAAGCATTTTTTCAAATGCCTTCCACATAGTTGGCAGAAGACTTATCGGGCGGTAAAAAGTAGGTTCCGTCGATTGTTTGCCTGGTTTGGTACAGGAACATAAAATATACTCCATTGAAATCTTACAATTTAAGGGCAGAATATTGCATTTGTTAGAGGACGCAATTTTATTTTTGGAACATGTGTGGGGGGGGTTCAATAGAAGCTTAACCTCAAATTTGTGGGGTCGCCACCCTTGTCCCCCGGCCGCGATCTTGGAAAAAGTGTTTTTTTTTATTAACTAATCTACGGTCTCTAGTTCCGTACCCTTTTTACAATTTAATTATTGTTAGTTTTTTGAATTTATACACGCTTATTGTTTATGTGTTATTATGTGTGACATTAATTTTATGATTTTTGTGTTGTGTTGTGTACCTTAAAGTCGGAGCAAAATAAAACATAAAAATTACCATATGTTTAAATGACTAAGCACCGACTTTATGATGTTTTAGTTAATATGTATTAAAATAAGATATTATAATTAAAAATAGCTTTATTAATGAGTTATTTTTACTTTTTAGTTTTTTCCCATTCAACTTCTTTCCCGGCGTCACAATCGTAACAATACAAGTGGAACGTTTATTCGATCCACCTATTGTCACGGGTCGTTGTGAGCGCTGCGTGAGCGTAAATGATAACGTCATTAGTGTCTTTTCGACAGCTTTTTATATTTCTCTTTTAAATAAGTAAAAACTGATGATGACCAACCGATTATTGTGAAAAAAAATTGGGGAACGATGGACATGGTCATCTGGCAACACTGCTGTATGGCAAAAATGACAAATATGACAAATAACAATTGGAGTTTTTGGCGGGAACTGAAAGGGGGACGTTGTGCTGTGCAGTTTTATTTTCTACAAATGCGTAAAAATACTCTAAAATGAGCAATAGTTGTAGCATATTGATAGTTTTTGAGTAATAATTATGTATTTTTCTGAGAAATGTGAACTGTATAGTCAAATGCGGCCTTTCGAGTTTTCACAAGAACTCCGTTTAATGGCGTCGGTTATAGCCTACAATACAACTGCGCTACTATACGAAGATTAATATGTGGCGAACTCTGCTTTAAACTACTACTGACAAGTGAAAAATAACAAATAAGTGAGTAAGGAGGAGTTCAGTGTCTTAACAGTCAGTACAATTATTTTTTCTTAGAGATTTTTTCCGTTCTATTAGTAGGTACGTATTGCAGTAGATGTCACTGTTCTCAAATTGAACACCAAATGAAAGAAAATAAAATGTTTCGTTATACGCAGTTGTTTTAATACTTGTTTAAGAAATATTTGATATATTTTTATGTTTTTGCTAGCCATGTTAGCTAATAAATATATTTTAAAGTATGTAAATTATATTCCTCACCTTTTTCAAATTATAAAGCTCTTTTTAACTTTAATTACTAGATTTTTGATGAATTGTCGATTTACCAAAACTTATTTCAAAGATGTCAATTATGTCAAAATCAAAAAGACATTCCGATCGATACGAGTTACACTCGTGAATGTATGTACTTTGTGTTTTGATTATTTTTCGATAACTTTGTTTGATTCCTGGACTCCGAAGACTTATCACGTTTACTAGTGTTCTGTGATCACGTTGGACTTACGCATGTACTCTGAATACCGATTTGTTCTCTGAGGACTTGGATTATGGCTTCTTCTGAAAGAGGTTGTTATGTGCCCAGATGCGGTAAAACTTGTAAGTAAATCATCGTAACGGCACCAGATTAGATGTGTATACATATGATGTTATGAAAATGTATGCCTTTGAATATTTTAATAAAAGGAAACATAATAAATCACGCTACCGCTAAATTGTTGTTTTAATTACTAACAAATAAACATTTTTTGGAAAGGCTTTTGGGAATTGTAGGAGTCAAATTATTAACTCCCGCAATTTCCAAAAGTCTAATATAAAAATCAAAATAATACTAGACCTCCTGGACGGTTTTTGCCGTTGAATAGTGTCGTATACCGATAGAGTGCGATAGTATATATACATTGTGACTGTTGACTCTATACTAGTATATATAAAGTACTCTGTGGAGGAGTTCTTGGCGGGAACAAAAAGGGGACGTTGCGCTGTGCAGTTTTATTTTCTAAAATGTGTAAAAATACTCTAAAATGAACAATAGTTGTAGGATATTGGTAGTTTTTGAGTAATAATTATGTGTTTTTATGAGAAATGTGAACTATATACTCAAATGTGGCCTTTCGAGTTTTCACAAGAACTTCGTTGAATGGCGTGGGTTGTAGCACTTATAGCCTACAATACAACTGCGCTACTATACCAAGATTTATACATCAGACTTGGCTGTATGGACTAAGATTCCTTTGCCGGCCTTTGTGGCGAATTCTACAAAAAAAAACCAAATGACTCAAATGAGTAAAAATTGGCATTAGAAATATTGTTGAATTTTCTGTATTTTTCTAGAAAATGAACGAAAATGAAGATGAATTATCAACGTTTTGCGATTCGGCGGTAATTAATACTTGGTTTTTTATAATAAGTTGTGTGATTTCTGATATATTAATATCTATGTTTTGGGTCATAGGCGGCGTTGGTTGAAGGATGCCGTTTACCAGTTCGCATGCAAGGAGGTGACGATTGGCCACTCGCTGAGATCATCAGCATTAAAGAGATACGAGGCCAGAGGGGATATTATGTTCATTATGTTGATTGTAAGTACATTTCTTTGTTTGAGATTTTCAATGAAAGTGATTTATTTACAATATCACGAGCTTTTTGTAAATATATGTTAATAAACAAAGACTTTTTGTTGTTAACAATTTACCTAAAAACATCAAATGCTTATTACTGTCTTGCAAGAGATGTAGGCAAGCCTATATGTGTTAAGTAGTAAAAGTAGGGTGTTTGTGTATTTCTAGCAAGTGAAGTCTCCATGAAGAAACTTACATCTTTTGGTTTTGTGTGAATAATTATGGTCATACAAATCAGTGTCTATACAACTTGATTCCTAATAGTTTCCCTTCCAAGTAGCAAGTTAAGATATCGCACCCTTAGAACTATAGGTAGAGACGTAATTGAAATATGAGGTTTATGCCTTATTTTATGTACTAGATATTAAGATCTAATTACTTAAAATTTAGCTTTAGACCTGTATAATGTTAAGTGCGCAATATTTTTATTTGGAGGTATTATATATTATCAAATGCTAGTATTAGACACTTGAACCAAATTGAATCAATTTGGTTGACATGTATAAGCAAGCAAATAACTAAAAGAATTTGACAGTATTGAATGCTATCGAATATTTTAAGTTAGGTAATATTTGTCTCACTGAATAATTCTAATATTGGCTTATTGTATCTATGGTTTCCTTCTTACTAAATATAGTTCAGTCAATACATGTATACTTACATTACGATCTCATCGTACATTTTCAGTCAACAAAAGGCTTGATGAATGGGTTGGAGAATCATGGCTGGATACAAGGAAGGTTCAGTTTCCAAGACGGGATGGTACTGCAACAGGTGGAACAACTACTCCAAAGAAAATGCACATTGGATCAGGAGGTGGCGTGATGCCTAATTTTATTAGTATGTGCTTTTATTTTTATTTTTAACCTGGTTATCTGTGCTGTATGGTAATACAGCTTTTCTCCAATGTTTTAACACCTATTATGAGATTAAATTTTAAAAAAATCCTCCCTTCAGAAAGTCTAATAAACGTGTATCAATTCACAAAAGTCTCTGAAACATACACATCATTCACAGACTTTTTCCAACACACACTTTGACCTTCCAAATAACTTGCTAAACCAATTTTTAGTTATAAAAATTAAGAAAATATATCTGAATTAACACAATAAAATAACAGACTAATTTAGTGATGTCCCTTTTTTAAATATTTTTTTGGCCTGGGTCGCACTAGTATTGGTGTTAGAGCTGTCCCTTAGTATCTTATCCATAATATAAGTGTAACTTGCTTAGTATCATAGTAGCATAGTCGTGGTAGCATAATGGCTGTGCACATGTCCCAAACTCAAAGGGTGCAGATATGAATTCTGGCTGGAACACATGCACCACATAAGCAGTTTCTGACCTAAAGTGACTGAGCAGTTTCTGACCTAACAACAGCGAAGGAAATATTGTCTTGAAACCTGCACATTCATATAACCGATGTCTGAAAAATGAAACCTGCCAAGTCTTCTTGGGCAAGAATTGTGGGTATACTGTCCATGCCCCAATAGTGGAGCTCTGAGTCCAGCAGTAGGGTGTTTATGGGCTGTTGTTATTATTTTTATAACTTGCTTAGCTTTCTAATATTATTGTATTATGATACAAAAGTTTCTTAATCTTAGAAGTCAAAAGAACTGTATTTTTTTTAGTATATATGCACAATTTGTTTAATGTGATGATTGGTCTAAGAAAAAATCACACGTTTACTTATTTACTTTGGCTTACATTCAAATTTTGTTCTGTTCTTTTGATTAAAGTTTTTTTAAATTATATATTTATTGTGATGAACTCATGTGCAGGTATGTAAGTTAAAGAATCACAATCAATATACTTATGTAAGAGTATTTTTTAGGCAATTATGGACATGATTGTTTTCATATTGGCTTTCTTGTAACAATACGCACATTATGTTAAAACTGACTTGTGATGTTTATATGCATTTCACTCATAAGCTTCAGGGAGACTTCTTTTTGTGTATTGGTTTTACGATTAAAGCTGGTATTCTGTGAGTCATAACCATTGCATATCACTGTAACCAAAATCCATAATGTATATGTAGCTCAAGAGCCTCCTGCGAGCGAAATGCACTATCCTTGCAGCGAGCCGAGGACAACCTACTACTCATACTTGTAACTATAGCCCTGCACTCTAAAGTATCCAAAAACCGTAATGTGTCCATAGTTCAAGGCACATGGCACGCATTGTGCTCACAATGAACCAGCTATAACTGCATATTCATTTGTGCAACTGTTGCATGTTACTGTAACTCTAAAATAGGCAAGCCAGAGCCCAACTGTGTGGGGTAGGAACAAAAGATTTTTTTCACCTATGTGTATTTGTTGACAGATGATACAGTGATTAATGAAAATCAGAAGTTTAGTATCAACACCAGTAGACAGACTAATGTGACTACAACACCTCAACCGAAGCTGTATGAGAAAACACATAACAGTAATGTGGTGGTCAATGGATCTACACCTAAGAACACACTTGGTATGTCCTTCCTTTTAATACACTCACAAATCATCAAGTCGCATGATTTGTACAGTCTGTCTATTAAATCGTGAAAATAAATGATGGCGCTGCTGTCGTGCATGTAGCAACTCTTTATAGTGTGACAAAACGATTTTGACACTAATAGTTCATTTAAGTAATATAATATGTACGAGGTAATAATAATATTTATTAATTACGGCCAGAAAGTTCCGTCGTTATCAAGGTTAAGTAACGCTTGCCGTGGTTGGTCTGGGATGGGTGGCCTTGCGAGAGGCAGCCGCGCGTACCCCCAGGGGGTGCCGCCCTGGACTCTACTCCGTCCAGGAAGCGGTACAAGGGGACGCGTCCCCGGGGCCCCGAGCCGCCACTGTCACATCCCCCTTTCACTCCATGACAGTGGTGTCCCACCTCTCCGCCTCCAAATCCCAATGCCTTCCCTTCCTTCCCAAACCTCCTCCCCAAACACCCATCCCTTCCGTTGCGACCGCCAGCGTCGAGATTTTCTCCGCTGGCCGTCGAGGACGGCGGTGGTGATGTCCACCCCACCACCGCCGCTGACGCTGCTAAGAGCGCGAGGCGGCGGAGGAGGAGAAAGGAGAGGGAGGGGTGATGGCGCAGGAGCAATCCTTCGCAGCCTCACCCTCCCGGCGGCAGCGGGCGTCGAGGTCTGGAGGATCCACATAGACCTCCGCCCGCACTAATGCCGCGAGAGGGCGCGACAGGCAGCCGCGCGTCCCTCTCAGGGCCGGGGAAAGGTCATTCCCCGGCCCGCACACAGGAGAGGCCGCCTCTGCTTACGAGGCGGCCGGCCGCTGCCGGGGTTGCGGGTTAAGCTCACGCATGTACCGCGACCCCGGCGCTAGGCGGAAGGAAGGCTCCCATGGGGTTTTAGTGGGTATACCGGCAGCCGGTCCTATTGAACCGGCGTCGGGGAGCCCCACACACCGGCCGCGCATGGTCCCCCGCGCGGCTGACGGTGCGGTAACGCATTTCCCCATGTAAAAAAAAAAAAAAAAGGCAGCCGCGCGTCCCTCTCAGGGCTGGGGAAACGTCATTCCCCGGCCCGCACACAGGAGAGGCCGCCTCTGCTTATGAGGCGGCCAGCCGCTGCCGGGGTCGCGGGTTAAGCTCGCGCACATACCGTGACCCCGGCGGTAGGCGGAAAGAAGGCTCCCATGGGGTTTTAGTGGGTATACCGGCAGCCGGTCGTATTGAACCGGCGTCAGGGAGCCCCACACACCGGCCACGCATGATCCCCCGCGCGGCTGACGGTGCGGAAACGCATTTCCCCATGTAAAAAAAAAAAAAGGATGGGTGGCCTTAACATCTTGAGTTTCCTCCGTACTTCGGAGAGCACGTTAAGCTATCGGTCCCGGTTGTCATTTGGAACATCTAATGTAACCTACCCGTAACTTACGGGTAGTCAGAATCCCAGTAGCCAAAAATCTCTGACGTTTGGTCTAACCATTGAACATCGTATAGCCTCGTTCTGGGTTGTGAAGGTCAGAAGGCAGTCGCTTCGTGTAAGATACTGATGTTTGGCCGAATCTGGTTAGATTGAATGCCGACCCCAACGTAGTTGGGACAAAGGTTAGGGAGTCCGTTTAAGTAAAATGAGTAAATAAAGAAGACATTAGTTATACATATATGTCGCAGAACGGCCTCGTTCTCACGACATCTACTTTAGTTATTGCAGGTTTAGTGGGCGTCATCAGGATAAAATGCGAGCATAAAACACGATGCCAACGGTTTATACACTTTTAATTAAGATTTAAAAGACATTTTAACATATTTTAGACCGAGCAGCGGGTTCAGGGCGCCCGCTCATACTTCTCAACTTAACACTTTCTTTAAAATACTCCATGGTCCAACTCGACCTATTGCCATCTACCGAATGCGCCACAAAAACTCCTCCGTCTACCGAAGTAGATACTACTCAAAGTATAGAGGGCGTCCTTGACCCCGCTCAAGACATGCTCTGCTCTCATTGGTCGTTTATTAAATCACAATATTCATATTATAGAAACATTTAAGACATCAAACCAAATTAAATTATCAATTTTAGAAGTAATTAAAATGTAAACAAATAATATTGTGCGTTATATATCCATCCAATTATAGCTTCCCTCTGACATATACATATTTTTTCACAGAACCAAAATAAAATTATTATAGTTAAAAAATAATTAATCACTCTCTCTCATCTGACTCAGCATCAGATTCCATATATTCAATATCAAGGAATATTTTATTGTCACTTTCATCAGCAGCGCTGTCATCACTACAGCAGCTGTTGTCATCATTGTTGCTATCATCGCCTATGCGAATAATCAATTTGTCTGTGTCTTGATACAGCCGTTGTCCTCGCTCGTAGTACTCTTTTTCCAGCGTCTCGACGTGATGATAGCAGTTTTTCCATATCTCAGGCGTGATGCTGTTGAAGGCCTCTTCAGTAAGTAAGCTGCTTCACGTCACATGACCCAACATTTCGTGCTGCTACTTTTTGTTTCAGGTTAGCCCAAATAAGCATTTTATCCGTGTAGGAACGGAAAAAGAATACAATTTCCTGCGGCCCGGCGGCCTGTCGTAAGAGGCGACAAAACAACCTACAGCCAGGTGGTAGGGCATTTGCCCGACTGGATGGCTACCACTCCTGGTCTAGGGTATGTCGCTATAACAACCTTGTGTTGTGTTCCGGCATTAGTGACCAGGTTCCAGGCTCCCTAAAGAGAGCAGCAGCGCATTCGTAGCACCTTTGGTGTTGCAAATGTCCATAGGCGATGGTAACCGCTGTCCATCAAGTGGGCCGTCTACTTGTCTGCTGATCTTCTGCAATAAAAAAAAGCTCAATATGGTTTAAATCACAGTGATACGGCGGAAGCCGTACCACTGTGTGATCATATTCTCCTAAAAGTTCATCAATGGCATAGATGGGGCTAGGTTCTATTATTATAACTTCAAGACTACAATCAAAGTCCAGGTCAGTTCTGGCGATCACCTGCAATTTTCTGAGCGTCGGTACCTGAAATATCAAAAGGTTCCATTGATTGTGCATCTCACGGTACCATTCAATAAATTTGGTATGCTAAATGTTGCCTTTTTAGACATACACACAAAAACATGCAACTAAAGACAAAAAATATTATCTCTGTTTGCACTGTGTAAAAGAACTGGATTTTTTGCCGCAGTGCATAAATATTAAAATCATCCATTTCTTTCTTTGGCCGGCCTTTCCTGTGTCTTCCGGGAGTTTCAAACTTTCCATCATTTCTAAGACCTTCGTTGACTAACCGCTTAACGGTACTCACCGATTTTGCTGAAAAAAGAAGGAAAAATAGAATAATCAACATAAGTAGTAAAAAGGAATGTACATAAACGAATGGAATAATAACTTATTGACATGAAGCAATTAATTCAAATTCATAATTGTTAGAAAAACTGAATGGACCGAGTTGTATCATCCCTATGTATCAAAAATTATGGTCGTACTTTAATTATCACCTACTTACAATGTCAATCTAACCTAAAAATCTGCAATGTAAACAATGCCTTTTTTCGGTCTCCAAACCGTAAATTCAGTAAATTTTAACTTCAGGCAGATTAAAAACAAACAATAACACGATTACATACCAGTTATAAATGCTGTTCACCCATAAATATCGTCCAAATCACACAAAATTCGTGCAGTTTCGTACTCCGCTAAGTATCCTTGGAAAACTTTGAAAATCACTTCCCGCGTCTCACTCCTATTTACTTTACTCATTTTTTCAACCTTTCTGCGTAGTTTTGTCTTAATTTATTGTAGTCTAATAATAACAATAAATAGTTTATAAGGAAAACTTTTCTGCAACTCAAACTCGATGACAGCATTGACAAGAGATGTACTGATGTTTGGTGTTGCCAGACACATGATTATTTTTAGTTCCTCAAACATTAACGTCACGATTTTATAGACAAACTGTAAGTCAAGTCAGTGTTGAGCTCCTGTGAATCCCTATTAATATTATAAATGCGAAAGTAACTCTGTCTGTCTGTCTGTTCCGTTTTCACGTAAAAAGTACTGGAACGATTTGGCTGAAACTCAGTATATATGTTTTCCAGGCCGAGAATGAACATAGGATACTTTTTATCCCGAAAACTGGGATAGTTTCCGGGATACAAATATATTTGTCTTTCTGTTTGTTATGCTTTTACGGAAGAACTAATGGGCCGATTTGGCTGAAATTCGGTACATATATATGTCAATTAAATACTGAGGGTGGACAAGGGATACTTTTCATTTGGGCCTTTTTGGTTATTTTGAATATTTTGGCATTTTTTGCTAGATTTGCCCATTCCGTCATTTCGGCCACTTCGGTCACTGTGGCCTTTTTGGTCATTTTGGTCATGTCAGTTCTTTTGGCCTTTTTGGTCATTTTAACCATTTTGATTATTTTGGCCTTTTTTGTCAAGTTTTGTTATTTTTTTGTTGACAGATAGACGGGGATAGTATATATAATTAGCGATATAAAATGAAGTGAATCTTCCGTGGGCAAATATATAAAAATTTAATAGAATATAACCTGTAGCGCTTGCTCTATAAACAAGAGAGACGCACTAGAGGCTAAGCTGCGGCGCTGCCGCGGGGTAAACTCTAGTATTTATATAAAAACAAATTAGTTATTAGTTAGGAGCACACATGAAAACAGCTGGACAGATTTGGTCATTTTTTTTCTAAGCTGGGTGCAGTAGTCCCAAATCGGTTTTAAAGTACAAAAAAATATGAGAAAGTTACTGTAAAACTTGAAAAATTCAAAAAAACTGAAGGTGTTTTTTCTATGAACACATTACTTACGTTTAGAGACACTGTTGCACCCTGCAATTCTTCATATTACCTACATTCATTGGGTTCAAATATTACGGGGCAGGAATCCCTTCAATATTTATTGTTCTTGATTATATGTCTCATGTTTTAGATTATATTTCTAATGAATGAATGAATGAATGTTCTCGCATTAGCAAACTATGAAGTTTGTTCATTTAAAAATATTTGTAATGCACCTTAAAGATTGATGTTTATCTGTGTTTGAATGGGTTCCGGGATGGTTTGAATTTATAATTGGATGTGATAGGTGATTATGGAAATTGATTTCTGGCCTTTTTCCAGGCAGGTCAATGTCAGCCAGACCTGCTAGTTCTTAATCTTTTAGAATAATTTCAAAGCAAAAACATCATACATATACTTTATAGATTTTATAATTTTATCCTTCAGACATTAAAATGCCTTACAAACAGAAGTCTGGTTAAATGAAATAGCTGCAGAAATTCTTATAGCAACTGGAAAATACACATTTGACTGAATGCTTTGTAATTATTGACACAAATCTTCCTTAAATATAATTATAATCCATCAAGTAATGGAACTTTCAGTATTAGGTTACATTTTATTTAAAGCTATGGCAAACGAGCCTCGTCAGCTGGTGTCCAGGCCAGCTAGTCCAACTCTGGGTAATGATTCGTCATCGCTGGTCAATGGTGGTGCTGTCCTCGCTGCAGCACTACAGAAGAAAATGAACCGGAAACGTAAAGCTACCTCCTTGGATAATGACGTAAGTTGGAGTATTCTGGTGTTGCTAATGTCCATAGGCGATGGTAACCATTACCCATTAATTTTGGTTCGTCAGCCTCTTTGCCTATAATGGTGATCAGAAATAACATAAATTGTAATTAAAACAATTACGTTTTAATGATTTTCTGTGTTTTTCTTAGAGATTGTCTGTGTGTTTTTGTGTATGTGTGTGTGACATTTCGTCCTATTTTTGTTGCATAGAAGCTGTATGATCAAATTGAACAGTATGCCAAAGTCACATTGGTAAAAGCTAAAAATGTGTGATTAACACTGAAATTTATTTGAATCTTACAGCAGTTATATTCTTGTTAATTAGATTACAAAGGTAAGCAGCCATTAATGACACAAGTAACTACAAATTTAATGTATCTGTGCAAGTAATTAACAGGATTCTTTATTTACGTTATTCTTACTTTTACTGATGCTAAATATGTAAAAGTCATTGTTCACTGGATGCTACAAAATATAGTTTTGATTGTTTACTCAATCAACCAGGGCTTATTCTAACAACTTGTCAGAAACCTTGCATAGTGTGAGTGTAGTAAATAAATCTGACAATAATTGTAATGTTTATGTATGCATATCTATATGTATGTAGTTTATAATGTAATATTTATTTTCAATAAGTACTTTTATGTAATAATAAGTTTCATGTACACAACCCTGCCTCTTGTCTTCCCTCTCTCGCTAGACCCATAGGTTTGCTGGAAGAAAACTCTTTTTGGGTTAAGCTCTCCTTTGTACATCACCATTATTGTATACTTTTTTTGTGACTATTTTGTGTACAATAAAGAATAATTGGTGTATTACTAACACTCTTTTTCTTTTAAACTTTTTTAAATTGTTATGTTCGGCCAGGCGGCCTGTTGTAAGAGGCGAAAAAACAACCCACGGCCAGGTGGTAGGGCGTTTGCCCGACTGGATGGCTACCACCCCTGGTGTAAAGCATGTCGCCATAAAGACCTTGATTTGTGTTCCGGCATTAGTGAACAGGTTCCAGTCTCCCTGAAGAGAGCAGCAGCGCATTTGGCGTTGCAAATGTCCTTAGGCGATGGTAACCGCTTTCCATCAAGTGCAATTGCAATTTAAAAACCAGGAGCCGGTTCCGTGTCTGGAAGCGCTGGAGGGCACGGAGTCGGTCGCCAGTGGGGCCGCGACGCCCACCGCCAGGCCGCGGCAGTCGGGCAGCATGGTGGCGCACGGCCACGACGACCTCGTCACCAGGATGAAGAACATCGAGATGATCGAGCTGGGCAGGCACCGGATAAGGCCCTGGTATTTCGCGCCATATCCACAGGTAAATACAACATAAGGCGACCTTTGGCTTTAAATTCTTTAAAGTTTAACTCTCCTTTGCATATATGGCACGCATGTTTCCCATTGAGATAGGCAGGGACGATGGATCTCCACCAGCTACGATCCTGACAACACGTTTCGCTTCATCAACTTTCATAAATCTTTTCATACATACACGTTTATTTAAACTACTTTTTATCTGACCTTTCTTCAAAATATCTTCAATTTGATCATGGTGAGTACGTCTCGGTCTACCGGCACCGACCGAAATTGCTGTCATATATGTGTTTTGTGATTCTGCTTTCATTCATCTCTCCACATTCCCAAACCACCTTAACATTCCTTTTGCAACTGTCACTAAATCTTTCAATCCACAACACTCCCTTATCACACTGTTTCTTAGCATATCACTTACATTAACCTTACATATACTTCTCAAAGCTCGCATTTCAACAAGTGCATCACCACTATTTTTAGTTTTATATGTGTTTGCGACGATTATATCACTAAAAATATACCTCAAGAAACTGAACGCGCGATTTAAATATTGACAGCTTAGACCGTTCCTACCGGACTTCTGATTTATAATTACCTGGACGAAACTGACAGGTGACAAGGTAGATCGCAGCTGTCATTTTAGTGTAGGTAATTAACATGGAGTATAGAGAGGTAAGGAGGACCATCTAGTATGGGGGATCAGTTGAAAAAGTATCCACCTGTAAACAGCAAATTATGGTTCGAAATAAATGTAAAAAAAAGACAGAAAAAGTAACAATATAAAAGACAAATAAACTTTGATCCAAAACTAATAAATGGGGGCTTCAACACCTAAAACTAGGTAAAAACCTGTATTAATTAGGTGTTGATGCTCTTTCCCCCAGGGGGTGCCGACCTGGACTTCTCCCCCCCGTCCAGGTAGCGGCACAAGGGGATGCGTCCCCGGGGCCCCGAGCGGCCACTGTCACATTCCCCTTTTCACTCCGTGATAGTGGTGTCCCACCTTTCCGCCTCCAAATCCCAATGCCTGCCCTTCCTTACCAAACCTCCTCCCCAAATACCCCTCCTTTCCGATGCGACCGCCAGCGTCGAGGTGTTCTCCGCTGGCTGTCAAGGACGGCGGTGGTGATGTCCACCCCACCACCGCCCTCCTGACAGGCGACCTATCCTCCCGACCCCGTCTGCCAACGCTGCTGTGTGCGCGAGGCGACGGGAAAAGGGGAGGAAGGAGAGGGGGGAGGGGTGTTGGCGCAGGAGCAATCCTTCGCAGCCTCCCCCTCCCCCCATCGCGAGCCCCCCCCCCCCCCCCCGCCGCTGACGCTGCCGATTGCGCGAGGTGGTGGGGGGGGCGGGGTGGAAGAAGAGGGGGGAGGGGTGTTGGCGCAGGAGCAATCCTTCGCAGCCTCCCCCTCCCCCCCATTGCGAAGACACTCCCCCCCGCCGCTGACGCTGCTGAGTGCGCGAGGCGGCGGGGGGAGGAGGAAGGAGAGGGAGGGGTGATGGCGCAGGAGTATTCCTTGCAGCCTCCCCCTCCCGGCGGCAGCGGGCGTCGAGGTCTGGGGGATCAATATAGACCTCCGCCCGCACTAATGCCGCGAGAGGGCGCGAGAGGTAGCCGCGCGTCCCTCTCAGGGCCGGGGACCACCATCTCCCCCGGCCCGCACACAGGAGAGGCCGCCTCTGTTTACGAGGCGGCCGGCCGCTGCCGGGGTTGCGGGTTAAGCTCACGCATGTACCGCGACCCCGGCGCTAGGCGGAAGGAAGGCTCCCATGGGGTTTTAGTGGGTATACCGGCAGCCGGTCGTATTGAACCGGCGTCGGGGAGCCCCACACACCGGCCGCGCATGATCCCCCGCGCGGCTGACGGTGCGGCAACGCATTTCCCCATGTAAAAAAAAAAAAAAAAAAAAAAAAAGGTGTTGATGCTCTTCCAATGCTCAATTATTTATTTATGTATGTTGTGTGTGTGTGTGTGTGTGTGTGTGTGTGTGTGTGTGTGTGTTCTGTGTGTGTGTGTGTGTGTTTATATAATTATAGCTTAAATTACCATTTTGAGTCTCATTTTCATCAATTTTGAATTATAAACGACGTGAAGTGTGCTGGGTTGAAAATTTAAAAATTATAATTTGGAAAAGTATTGAGACTCTCTCGTATTGAGATGTATGTATATAAATTTTTGACCAACTGAATTTTTGAAACCTATTTCAGTAATTAAGATAACAACTTAATTATCTGAAAATTCCACCACGAGGAGACATGCAATATTTACATTTTCGTAAAATGCGCGGTGACAAAGAGGAAGTCTTTGTTTCCTTCTTTAATGTAGTATCCTACTCTAATTATTTGTGGCGCTATTTTTAAACACTTTCCACTTGCTATTATGGCGCCGTCTTAATTTGCTGCCCTTCAGTGGACACTTTTTAATATACTGAGATGGTTCCTCTATCCTCCATGATAATTAAAGAGTATAATTAGCTTTACTCCATTTTTTATCTCAAACATCTGACACCTAAAGATTATCTTCCATTACATTCAATATGTAAATCTTGTGTAAAATAAAGAATAACTGACTACTTATTTTTGTAATGTATGGAAACAAAAGAGAAAGAAAGTTATTTATTTCGAATTAAGCCAATGAAATGTCTGTAAAACAATACATATTTCGAATTCAAAAAGTTAATAATCAAAAAAGTTCCACTGGATGTTTTTTGAAGGTCATATATATAAGTTAAAATTTAACTTTTCTATGTACACTGCTTCGTAACATGTTATTGGTGTTGAGGAGAAGGAGCAGCAAGAAACTCCCCAGTGACACATCTAGCTAAAAATATTTTTCTTCTTATTAATGTAGCTCGAACTATTTTCCAAAAAATTAATATTATTCATAAATGTTACATAATTACTTTTGGAAGAATTAATGGAGTTATATATATATAGCAAAGGATGCGTACTCAGTAAGACAAAGACATAATAAGAAAAGAAAAATATAATAATAAAATATTTTTATTTCCTGCATTAAACATGCAATATAAAATGTATCAATGCAATGCATATAAAATAAACCAGTTCTAAATTGGTCCTAGCTGATCAAATTGCTGGTTGAGTTGAACTCATATAATTAAAATTTATTTTGTAAGAAAGTTTTGGATAACACTGTAAATTATATTCTATGGATGTCAGCTATACCATACTATTTGAAATAGACTATATCGCGAGCTTCAAGCCAAAGGGGCGTATAAGCCAACTTTTCAGGAGATACAAAAAATTTTAAAGTTTTTTTTTCAATGTATCTCTATAACTGAAAATTTGCAAAAGTACTTCCTTGATTACGTGAAATGCTCTTTTTTTAATTAACCTACTATTAAAAAAAACAGAGGTAGTGTATCGATAAAAATATAAATGATAGACCAAATAAAAAAACGTAATTTTTTTATACGCCCCTCTTCTGGCTTGAAGCCCGCGAAATATAGATAATAGATATTTGTACTCGTATTTACTGTTGTCTAGTATTTGTTATCCGTTGCTACAACATCAACTTGCAATTAATTATCTACGAACTTATTCGGTCTTATATGATTTCAGGAAATGGTTAATCTGCCTTGCATCTATATCTGTGAATTCTGTTTGAAGTACAGAAAGAGTAAAAAATGCTTAGAAAGACACTTGGTGAGTATAGCTGATTATAGAGATAATTTTATCAGAGTGATCCTCCCGTGCCACTCGTTTCAAGTATTTTATAAAAAATGTAAAACACTTAAAAACACAATATAAATAATAAATAAAAAGATTTTTAGTGTCCCAAAAATTACGTACAAACCACGACTTAGAATTAGACTGTTAGGATACTAACACCTGAAATTGGCTAGGCCTGTGTCTTAAGTGTTTCCCCCAGGGGGTGCCGCCCTGGACTCCCCTCCGTCCAGGAAGCGGTACAAGGGGATGCGTCCCCGGAGCCCCGAGCGGCCACTGTCACATTCCCCCCTTCACTCCGTGACAGTGGTGTCCCACCTTTCCGCCTCCTCATCCTAAAAGCCTTCCCTTCCTTCCAAACCTCCTCCCAAAACACTCTTCCCTTCCGAAGTTAGGTGGCCCCCCCCGACTCCGACCGCTGACGCTGCTGTAAGCGCGAGGCGGCGGGAAAAAGGGGAGGAAGGAGAGGGAGGGGTGATGGCGCAGGAGCAATCCTCGCAGCCTCCCCCTCCCCCACCGAAGGAGGATAGCGCCCGTGACTCCTGGCAGCCACGGGCGGGCGTCGAGGTCTGGGGGATCCCATAGACCTCCGCCCGCACTAATGCCGTGAGAGGCAGCGTGAGAGGCAGCCGCGCATCCCTCTCAGGGCCGGGGAAACGTCACTCCCCAGCCCACACACAGGAGAGGCCGCCTCTGTTTACGAGGCGGCCAGCCGCTGCCGGGGTTGCGGGTTAAGCTCGCGCATGTACCGTGACCCCGGCGCTAGGCGGAAGAAGGCTCCCATGAGGTTTTAGTGGGTATACCGGCGTCGGTCGTATTGATTAATCGGCGTCGGGGAGCCCCACATACCGGCCGCGCATGATCCCCCGCGCGGCTGACGATGCGACAACGCATTTCCTCATGTAAAAAAAAAGTGTCTTAAGTGTTAGCCCCCTTCCCGTGACTTAATAACTAAATTTACTTAAAAAAATATTACTATAAAAGCAATTTACGGGGATAATACAAAATTCTAAACATGCCGCTTCATTAAAACTAAAAAAGTACTGGAATAGACTATGTAAACAATGGAGAGCACTGACGCATTTTTTTTAGATTTTCTAGTCTGTTTGTTCGTGATTCACGTTAAAAGTACGGGGCTGTTTTCGGTGCGGTTTTTGAAAATCAACAGCAAATCCCTAGACTTAAAATCTGCGCTACTTTTTATTCTGGGAATCCCGCGGATTTTTTTCTGAGAATTGATTTAAAAGTGCTAGACTAAAAAAACGAACTCCAATGTGATTTTTCACTGTTCGATAGCAAATTTTATGTAACATAATGTGTGATAGTTTTTATCTGTAGCGGTGTGTAGTTGTTCGGGTGCATAAAAATTGGCTTACTCCGACACAATTTTCATTAAAACGATTGCTTTCTTCTTTATTTATTTTATTTTTTAAATCTTATAATCATTCAGACAGATTAACATTACATGAAATTTTTATTCACCTCCGAAGTTTCAATATTTTCTAAGAAAAATAAGTTCCCAATTTCCAGGATAAAAAGCCCTTGTACAATCTCTGTATTATTTCGTCATATCTACACCAAAAGGTGAAATTGGTACCATGGCTTTACTGTGAAAATGTAATAGTTATACAGACAAAATGATTGCTATTTTATAATATTAGTATGCATGCGCATTAGATATGTAAAGTGCCTAATTAATGCATGAGCAATTTAATCTTTAGGAGGCAATTTCTTTCATAATTTTCAGATAAAATGCAAACTAAAGCATCCCCCAGGCAATGAAATATATAGAAAGGGCAGTATATCCTTTTTCGAAATTGACGGCCGCAAGAACAAATGTTACGCACAAAACCTCTGCCTTTTGGCGAAATTGTTTTTGGACCACAAGACATTGTATTACGATACGGATCCATTTTTATTTTACGTTATGACTGAATTCGATTCAAGAGGTAATTTTTTATTTTATTAGTAAGTTCATTTTCGTAAGGTTGCCAGAACAGTGACATGCAAAAGAAAAATAGTTTACATGTCACTGTTAGAAAAATAGTTTACATTACATACCCGAATTACCCACATTTATGTGTTACCATTTTATTTTAGATTTAAAGCCACATATTTTAAATATTATTTTTGTGCATTTATTTATAAGAATGTAATGTTAAGAATCGGTTGTAAATCAATAATATTTTTAGAATTAACTGGGTTATAATTTGTATATTAAAAAAACATACATTGTGTTAATTCAGCTATATCTTCATGTAAACTAATATAATTAAAAATAATTTTCCATACATTATTATGTTACGTACGTAAAATTACGGTGAACCGCCACTAATGACGTCTGGCAATACTTCTGGGAGTGAATCAAGTTTCTTTTAGTTCACAATATTTTTCAAGTGATAACTCTTTATGGGAGGGTAAGCTGCTTCGTTATTTAACGCGTTCCGGCGCCAGTCTGGCTTCCCTTTTTCTCACGCAAATTATCACTTCTGTCGAGCATCCTGAGACGCTAATATTTTTAAATTAGGTAACTATTTCGTAACATGAGATTATTTTAAATTTAAATTAATAGTAATTAGATTTACTTTAATCGTCAAAACTTTTTGTTTTTGTGTAAGACTAAATTGCAAAGTAACATTTTTGCAATTTCAGGATTTCACATAGTTGGTTATTTTTCAAAGGAAAAAGAAAGCACGGAAGACTACAATGTAGCATGTATATTAACGCTGCCTCCATACCAAAGGAAAGGCTATGGAAAGTTACTTATAGAATTTAGTAAGTTTTATTTCAATAAATATTGCTTATATTTACGCCTTACAGAAAAAAACATCTTTTTGAGTATTATTCTTTTGTTTTATTAAAATGACAATACTTAACTTAATTCAAATAAATTTTACTATGAGACTACTCATAATAGAATAAGTTAATCAACCGTAATTAAAATCTGACTAAAATTAATCAACCCTAATTAAAATCTGACTAAAATTAATCAACCTTAATTAAAATCTGACTAAAATTAATCAACCTTAATTAAAATCTGACTAAAATTAATCAACCTTAATTAAAATCTGACTAAAATTAATCAACCTTAATTAAAATCTGACTAAAATTAATCAAGTTTAATTAAAATCTGACTAAAATTAATCAACCTTAATTGAAACATGACTAAAATTTATCAATCTTAAATTTAAACCTGACTGAAATTAATGAACCGTAACTAAAATCTGTCTAATACTAGACAACCTTAATTAAGAAATGAGTAAAATTTTAGAACATTAACTAAAATTTGACTCATATTAGTGTCAACCTTAATTAAAACCTGACTAAAATTCAACAACCACATATATTTACATGAATAAGGCTGTTTAATTTTATCGTCTAAAATTTGTTTATGATAAAATTAATTAATTAACTTAAATTCACCAGGTTACGAATTGTCAAAGTTTGAGGGTAAAACTGGATCACCAGAGAAACCCTTATCAGACCTTGGACTGCTATCGTACAGAAGTTATTGGGCGCAAACCATTTTGGACATTTTAATGCACATCAAACCTGTTGGGGACAACGAAAAACCAATAATAACAATCAAGTAAGTATTAAAAAGACATTTATAAGGATAATCGAGGAAACTGACTCCTGGCACTAAAACTAAATATTTTTTCTTAGTTTTAAGTATTTATTAAACTATTATTATTGATAGCTATAAAGAGGAAAGATTTGTATTTTTGTATGTTTGTAATGAATAAACTCAAAAACTACTGGACTGTTGACACTTTATGTGTGTTTGATTGGTTCTCGGGGTGGTTTAGATCCACAATTATACCCGATAGGTGGATCTGGAGTCGGGTTCTAGATTGTTATTTTTTCAAGGACAACGTCTGCCAAAACCGCTAGTTTAAATTATGTTTGTAAGGGGCCAAAATATTTCACTCGCACGTCACCTTGACAATATTCATTGAGTAATAATATATGATGTTTTCCGTCATTTTACAATATAATAAATATATTTATTCATGTGTTATCTTCATTAGAATACACACACACACCACATGTATGCACGCACGCCAACTCTCACGCACATGCGCGCGCTCGCTCGCTCTCTCTCTTTCTCTCTTTCTCTTTCTCTTACACACACACACACACACACACACACACACACGTTATCACATAGTTTATCTTATAATTAGTATGTAGTCTGTTTTTCGCCATGGAGTGGAGCACTGGAGACCTGTAAGTCCTGTAACACAGATGTACAATGGGCACCAGTCTCACACAACAGGTCCTATATCACTTATAAATTGTTGTGTGAGAAAATAAATAAAATAAAGTTTCTTTCTCTAGTGAAATCTGCGAAATGACAAGTATAAAGAAGGAAGATGTTATAAGCACATTGCAAAATCTGAACTTGATCAACTATTATAAGGGCCAGTACATCATATCAGTCAATCAGGTGATATATTGCATTTCATTCATTTTACATATTTCACACATTGATAAGAAGACGATGACTGTGGACAAGTTTGTTCTTTGTGTTAATTAATATTCAATATTGGTAGTTTTTTAATAGAAACTTATCTTGCTAAGCAGGCTAATAAAGGAGAGGTGAACATTAACACGACACGTAGATTAACACTTTATTAACAGTTACTTTAATTAACAAAAACTGCCTGATAGATTTCATTTTTTTAGTTTTTTTTGCTCTAATAAAAAGGTGCCTTAAAAGAAAAACATAACCCAGGACTAATCTCTATCGTCAAATCTTCTCACATCACTTCTGCTTGTAGAGTTCCACTGATTGTAGGAAGCAAGAAAATTATAAATATATATAAAAATATAAAAGAAAAACAAGCAACAATTTTGTATTGCATTTATTACGTACTAGCTGTGCCCGCGACATCGTCCGCGTGGAATTTTTTTTCAAAACCCCCCAGAATTTGAAACGTCCTTTATTGGTGCTCCGCACCTATTGGTCTTAGCATGATGATATATAGCTTATAGCCTTCCTCTATAAATGGGCTATCAAACACTGAAATTGTTATATTATTGTATATATTACAAATCACACCAGTAGTTCCTGAGATTAGCGTGTTCAATCTAATAAAAAAACAAACAAACTCTTCAGCCTTTATATATTAGTATAAGATGTCCTTGCTCATAAAATGTCCTTACTGATGCCTTATATGAAAATAGATTCTTATAAAGTCCAAAAAGGGAGATAGAGGTCTAGTTTCTGCGACAACATATTCACAAGGGGGACTCACAAGCATATCGACGACGAGAGGGGTCTAAAAAGGCAAAAAATAGCGGACTGCATAAAGAAAGAAAATATTTATTTCTAAAAATGCGACACTTTAACAATGATTTATGATAAATTATAATAATACATTGTAATTGTGTGCCGCAATTCGCGAAATGAGGTTGGCTCTCAGTTTTTTGCTGTGCCGAAACATACTCCGACACAGCACTAATTTTCAGTGCCCACCAAACAAACCATAAACGGTCTCTTATAGATTTTATTTATTTTATTGTATTTGGGAGGCTAACAGCTGTAATCTTAAGAACTAGTACATAATTATATATAAACAAGGCGAAGCCATTAATAAGCCTCCACAGATGGCAATTATTGATCATAGTCTTCTTATCAATGTGTGATATAGAAATTTATCTCTATCCCAATGATTTGATATTCCTTTACGAAAACAGGAACTAATGCAGCAACACGAAAAAGCTATGGAAAAGAGAAATTTACGAATCGATCCGAAATGCTTGCACTGGACGCCGAAGGACTGGTCGAAGCGAGCGAAATGGTATGCTTATCTCATTCCTATAGGTTACTTATCATTCTCTTATTTATGTTATCATCTTATCCTTTTATACAATATTGCTCAAACGTTTATTTACACAAAATTAATTTGTATTTGCGGTTTTGTTTGTTAACAAAAGTTTACTTATCATTTTTTACATTATAGGATATTTCTTTTAGAGGTTTATTTATATGTGGGATTTGAATAATTATTGTAATTAATTTAATTAATTGAATTAATCTTGTGAAGGGAGTTTATGTGGGTCCGAATTTTTGCAAATCCCTAATTACTACAAAATAATTCTTTTTCTTTTACTTTGACTAATTCCACAAACCATACAAAAAAATCAGTTAAAATAGCAAAACCACATATACAGTTCGATAATTATTCGGGAGAAGTATTTTTTAACACTTCTGATACCAAAGTGAACTTTAATTAGTAATTTTAAAGTTCATAATACATTGATTTCTACATTATGTACAAGGTTTTTTTTCTTTTGTCGCCAGCATTTGAAGCGATAGTGTAAAGGAGACGCGAGTTATCTAACTATGGCTTCCGGAACGTATGCAGTTTGTTCATTTTGTATTTAACATTTTATTTTACTCATATCCAATCATCCATCATGATCATCGCTAAAAAGGCTTTGGGCGGCTTCATGTTATTTGAAAAAAAAATACTTATTATTTACACATACCGCTTTTGACTTAGAATTACATATTGCATGTGTAATATTTACTAAATTTAAGATCGTATAACATTCAGTTTCATATGTGTAAACTTTAGTTTGTATTTCAAACTTTGGATTTCAGTGAAAATATCATGTGCTAAAGCTTACATCAAACTAGTGCTTGCCTCTTGTTTAAAGAGCAGGTGTTTAATACACATTACATTGTATAAATTTTTATATTAGTGCGCTATTTGCCCCGGGAAGAATCACTTTATTTTATATCACAAACTATCCCATCTCACGGCATTAAAATTTATTTTGTCCATTTTCGGTATTAAACATTTAAACAAAATTACAGTAAAACCGGTCCAGTACTCTTAGTAGTTTTTTCCGTGAAAGCTTAACAGGCAGACTGATCGAATTACTATCGCATTTTATTTATAGATGATATATTTTTATATATCTGTAAGCTTGAGAAATAACTTGCCTCCCATACAAATCTTCATCCTCTATTTCAACCCGGTCTAGTTTTATTTATCTATTCCCCGTCTATCTATCTATAAACAACAATGACCAAAATGATCAAAATGACGAAAATGGCAAAACACAAGAAAATACTATTCTACGTTGTGGGATAAACTTTATATGAATCTATCCCACTATTCGGAATGAAAAGTATCCCTTGTCCACCCTCGGTATTGAAATTACATATATAAATTAGCCAAATCGGTCCATAACAAACGGAGAGACAGATATATTTTTATCCCGGAAATTATTAAATTTGTGGTATAAAAAGTATCATATGTTCATACTCGGCATCGAAAATATTAAATATTTGATACTGACTTTCAGCCAAATTAGTCCAGTAGTTTTTCCGTGAAAGCGTAACAGACAGACAGAATTACTTTCGCATTTATAGTATTAATAAGGATTAATACAATATAATGTTTTGACTGTGAAAAAATAGGAGGAACTAATCAAGTTTTCTGGTTGACTTATGGCCTGGTATAATATGCTGAGATTCAATGGTTGGCGTGATTGTTTAATGACACTAATTACGTTAGTAATACTATTATGAATAACAGTTTTTGATAACTTTTAACGAGCCTATAAACCTCGTATAACTAATGAATAAGGGGATTAGTTATTAAATAATTTACTAATATAGATATATTGCTAATTAACTATTAATGCAACGCTTTGGCAACGCATATAACACGCTCATTAATGCTTTAGATGGCTTATTATAATGGATATTAACATTTAAATGGCTTCGATACCTAAGAAATGCAAAATTAGACGTGGGCTGCCAAAATTATCCTAAAGACAGATTATACGCGTATATAAGCCATGCGCAGAAGGATTGCTTATAGCCTCATTACATCACGCGTCGATGGTCAGTAGGGTTGAAAAAAAGGTTACATAAATAATTGTTGCAATAAATTTATTATTATATATACTTACATAAGTATATACAATAATAGTAAGTAATCGGGGAACCTTCTTCACATGGCTTATATAGGCGTATAATCTGTTACGAAATTCAAAATAATAAGAAAATAAATAAAAACATTGAATCTTGAGGTGATAATCCGCCTAAATATAAAATTATTTCGTATACACAAGGCCGAAATGCTATTCAATTAAAGAGGATTATAATAGCGTCGCTTGCAGATTGTTCTAAAATATGATTCTAAGTTGGTCGTAATTTATTAAAAACATAAATTGAAGCCAGAGACAATCATTGCTGTAATTAAAATGTAATCATTGAAATGTGCATACCACATGCGTTTTATAAACACAGTGAGTCAGAATGTTTACATGTCATGCTGTGGAGGCATGACATGTAAATAAATATTCACATTATATTTAGCTGTAACACTTTATGATTCATGACACACATTATACACATGATAAACCCTTTGACCGCGAATTATACTATGCATAACATTGAGTTCATAAAGCTCTGATATTTCTGATGCGATGCAGACCATCAAAACAGTCTGGGAAGTTTTAAATCTCAAAAGGTTTGTTGTAAAATAGAATCATCAATTCTGACAATTTATATCTTAAGAAATGTAGTAAGGCGCGGTCAGATAGCAAACTCCATTTAGATTACTTCTTATTGGTGTTTTTTATGTCAAAAAATGAGAGACAAGTTGTGGTGCCCTCTGATAGTGTTAGATTTACCGTGCGGTCAACTAGTCGCTTACAACGCTCAAAATGTTCCTTGAGCTACTCCATATAACGACTATGTGGAACGAAATCGTCAGTAATTACGTCATAATTTTCGCTTACGTTCTCAAGAGGTAACTAGAAGTGGGCATTGACCATAGAATATTAATGCTCATATTATGAACCAAGGACATTTGTGTGTTTCATTAATGACATCAACAGTCCATTGAGTATTCTACTTTGAGTTTATGATTTTAGGCTCGCAAGCGAGAGGAACGGTAGCAAATTGCGCGTGATCGCTCTGATTGCTCAGTGGAACGTGCTCTTAGAGGCTTTATTCAACTTATGTTGTTTACAGGACGTTTGTCATTCCTTTAGTATTCTTCTTCTGTTTCTAGGTGCAATTAAAGCCTTATTTACTAAGTCTTTGGCAAAAACTCACTATTGTAACATTGCAAATTGAATGTCGCTTACTTAAAACTTGGGGGTTAAAGAAAACCTCTCAATCATGAACGACAATTAACCTACTTAGAATGAAATAATGGGTCATTAAATCTATTTAATAGTGATAATCAGATTTTATAACTAACCATTACATACTTTCTTAAAGCAAGGTGGCTATAATTGTCAGTACTAATTCTAAAACAGGTTTGAACCTAGGCCTTGGCAACCTTAACTTTTCGCGACCACTATACATAATAAAACTATGTTTTAACCGTTTAAAGCGCGGTCTTTTTTTTCATTTTTACTCCGACGTTTCGGCCACTTTTTAGTAGCCGTGATCACGGAAGGCAAAATGTCAAGTGTCATGAGTATTGTTAGCTTGAAGTTGAGTTGAAAAGTGGCCGAACGTCGAATAATAAAAATCAAATAAATTACCGCGCATAAAACCTTAAAACGTAGTTTAATTAATAACTAATTATCATTTATTATTAAATTTCCCTTTTCAATTTACTTTCATCCGCAATAGTCATCAGTAAAGTAAACGATGTTTATCTACATTTTAAGAGTTAATCTTACTTTAAGCTCTCTATTAATACAACATGACAATACATAATATTTAGGGCATTAGCTAAGCATTGCATTAATTAAATTAAGAAGATTTTGAATTATTTGTTGCATTATCATGACCGAGAGCGGTTCTTAAATGAGCTGTAAATACCTGCCTGTAATCGCCTGCTCCAGTTTCATATTTCTATATCAACAATTGTAAAATTAACGTAGTTAAGCTAATTCTAGCAAAAGGTAATATATTTTTATATATATTTTAGGTAGCGAATTGAAACATGGATCCTCATCAATGAAGATATCACAGTCTGCATCAAAATTAGCAATATGTTTCGATGTATTAGTTTATCATATCGCCCATTTAAAGACACGGTTCACTTTATTATTTAGTGGTGTTATTAAACAGAAATATCAAATAGAGGAAATATAATTATTTCTAAATTTGATTATAAACTCAAAATTACGGCAATTACAAAAATATAACGAACAGCACTCAATGTAATAATGGTTGCAATTGCAGTTGATGTATTTAATATTTATTTTTTCAAAGATTAGGTCTTGTCCCACAGCAACTTTAATTGCGGTTTTTTTATTTCGCATTTTATTTATTCATTACTCTGATTACATACTAGACAAAATTAATTTCTGTCTTTGATCACACCCGCTATCATTCAAAGGACGCAGGTTCGATCCTGGCCGGAACGCATGCATCACTTATTCAGTTTTCTGATCTATTGTGCATATTGTTACACTTACCACGTGCTAATAACGGTGAAGAAAACATCGTGATGCAACCTACACATCGAGATAACCGATGCGTCAAAACTGCCAAGCTGCCTTGGACAAGCGTGGCAGGTATATAGTCCCCTTTAATGGGAGGCCCGAGCCCAGCAGTGGGACATTTATTTATTTATGCTGATATATTATTATTTTATTTATATTTATTTATAATAATATGTTTTGAATATATTAAAAGGGTGCCAATCACTGAGGTCTCGTGCCAACAATGTATAGCTTCCCGTAATTATTTCCACTCTACCACTTATTAAAGTATATATCTAAATCCATGAAATAATTCATATCAATGGACATGGAAAGAGAACCAACAAACTCGCTGTCACCTTTGTATATTAAGTATGAAAATATTGTTTGTCCATGGCATTTGCGTGTTAGAGTTCAAAGCATTAGTTCAAATTAACGCTCGCTTGGTGAATTAAATTAGGTTAATTAGATTATAAATACATTCTGTAAATGTTTTTGTGATATTAAATAATATCATTGTTATACCTGTTTTTTATTTATCTTTTATTCATAATATAATGCGATCATTAATAAGAGTGCGTTCTTCAACAATAGATAGTATTTTGAAAAAAGAGAGATAGGTGGTGCAATTATCGAGTGCGTTTATATGAGAACCTCATTAAACAGTAAATAGAAAATATAAAACATTATTTTTGAAATTCATTATTTTAAATTAGATTTTAAAACCGTTTAGAAGAGGACCAAAAGGTATATGTGCTTCTACAAGCACCTCTAACCAAGGCTCTTCGGATATTGAACCAGATTTGTGAAGTGAAGAATTAGATATTCCCACGTATCTCAAATAGGGTAAGGATAAGGTGCTTACATATTCACATTAGTTGTAAGACTTAAGATATTGTAATTGAAGGAAATAAATAAATGACAGTAAAAAGGAAAGGAATAAATATAAACAAATTTTAGCAATATAATGATTTTATTCTTCGATATATAAGCGCAATAACTTTGCTTTGACTGTTAAAATATTTATATTCAAGAAGCAGGTACAAGTAATGTTTACAACACTTACAAAATCTAAATTATACAGTTTTTAAACTTATCAAATTTCATATTTCCCAACAATATTAGACAATTCCAAATATTACATATTCATTTCATGTGCGTCATTAAATATTAATAATAGAAAATGACATAAACAGAATAAAAGTCATATAAAACAGATTCGAAAATGAGTCACAATATTCGTCTAAGTTTGTGCTTTACGATCTCAAATTTAGCGATAGGCGATTCCAAGATTCGCTCCTGTACTGAACAATAGTGATGTTTTCCCAATATTTAGAATCTACTTATTCGATTCAACAGCCGGCCCGTAAAATAATTATCGATAGGTTTAACAAACAACCATCAATTTCAACATCGCGCATCGCTACTTTTGCTCTTCTACTAGTAGAAATTTAACTTAAATCTTATAGAATTTAGGTAGATTTTCTACCATTAGAAAAGATCTTGATCGTATCGAATGTTTTAGTCAGATCGATCTCACAACTAGGTTTGTCCCAACATGAATTTCAAACTAAAACCAATTTCTACCAACGGTAAGGTAATAAAACAATGCCTAGAAATCATAGTACATAATACATATTTTCAAAGACAAAAATTGTATACCGGATGCATCTGATTGTTTTCTTGGTGGTAATAAATGTTAGGACAAACCTAAAAAGATCAAAATATTAGTCACTTAATGTTTTAAGACGTAAAAATAGATTATATTTTTTGTATAAAATCGTCTATATATTCGCTAACAGACAAAATATGCTTTCGTACCTATCTTAAAAAATGACATAGTTATACTTGAGGTCTTGATCCGTATTTTAGCAAAAGATTCACACAAATCAACTCTTCATATTATGATGAATCGTTCATATTAAACTGTCTCGCGTTTCGATGACCCCTAGTGCCTTTAAAAATATGTCGTATCTATTTATTTTTTTTTTTTTTTAATTCACAAATACATAAATTTTTATATAATTACACTTTAATCATGTGCTCTTCAGTTATGAACAACATGGTAAAATATCATATAAATAAAATTGATATATAATAAATATTATATAAAAAAAAAAAAAATATATATATTTTGATAGAATATACAATAAATATAATAAATTATTATTAATTAATTAAAAATAAGAATTTTTATATGTCATAGTACCAGATATCATCAGCCTTTATCAGCAGCTCTGTAATACTTCTCAGATATATCTTTTCCAAAAAGATCATATCGTTGAAATACGATTATATCGCCATTCTGAAAACTGAGTTCTGACGTATTATGCTGTCATGCGTATGCAGCATTGTGTGTGTCTAGTATCTATATTATACTATTCATTCACTTGCCTTACCATCGGTTGTATTTCGACATTGCTTATATGGAGCTTATTTCAAATTTTATCTTATATAAAGGCAAATGAGAGCGACTGGTAAAATATAGGTACAGGTCACTAGTCGGATTATATCATATTAAGCTTCAAATTGTGTATTTATAGAGAGAGTTAGTCATACATGTTAATGTACTATTTGAAAGGTTTTTTTTTACTAATATTTGTATACCTACAAATCTCTTACAAAATAGTGTTATAAGAACTAGGTACATCACATCACTAGTTTTGAATGTCTGACCAACAACAAAATGTAGATAAATAGTACACACACCGGCACAATTAGCGGAACAGAACAAAATTTATTTTTTTGGAAACAAAAACAAATCAATGAAATAAATGCCTGTCAGACTTTTTTTTTACTTTCTCAAATAAGAACTAAATAAAAAATATATAACTAGCCAGTACCCATATTGAAAATAGATTGCATGATTTTTTTGGATTTTTACCTGGGTTCCGCTAACTTTGCCGGTGTGTATTGGTAACTAAATATGAAGAATCAAGCCAAAACTGGTCTATATTGTTTTACTAATAAATATAGGTATTTATCAACAATTCGAAGTGGATTTCATTCCGATGTTATCCCATTGATATAATATATGCCACTCTGGAGCAGTTTTGTCTGTTAGCGAAAATACAGTGCTACCATAGAAGAATAGTAACTTATAACAATCGTCTAATAAAATGCGTAACGTGTAACACACATTGGGGGCAAAATTTCTTGACGTCACATTTCCAAAAATCGAATATAATTAAGGGTTAAAACACGAAATTTGAACTCTTAGAGACTCAGGATAAAAAGTAAAACAGAATTTAACTCTTAATTATTTGCTTTCTTTCTTAATTATTTTCAACGAAAACCGCATCGAAATCGACTTCGTAGTTTTAACGTGGATCCCGAACAAAGAGACAAACAGACACGACAAACATCAAAATATTTCCAAATCTATATCTGTATGAGCAGTGTTTATATTATTAAAAATATTTTAAATGGAAATGATACTAATTACGGAACACCTGTTTTAATTTTATCATTTCTTGATGTAATAATGCAAAATATGTGATGTCATGCTAGGTAGGAGGAATCTCGCGAATGTGACAAGGACGAGGAGGGGTCAAAAAATCACGATATTCGTGTAACTTAATTTCTGGATGACCCCTTATCATAGTTACGATTTCTACTAGATGATGGTCAGTTCTTTTTTTCCATAGTAACGCATAGGTATAACATAAAGTAAAAAGTTAATTCCTAAAATATAATTACAACAATAAAGATATTATGAAATAAAAAGAAATACTAAACTTACAACCAAAAATGTATGCAATAGTGGTGTACTATCACAAAACTGCCGAAATGGCGAATTTATGCACAAAATTGCGTGTCACAGTTTGACCGATTTATTAACTGTATTAATTATAGCACCACAGTCAGCACAATATACGGTCACTTTGTTATAAATATTGAAATAGAGGTAGATGACATGATACAATACATTTTAAAATGATTTACATAAGAGTAACGTGTAAAATATGTTTTTATTTTACTGTTAAAATATTACGATAAAATAATTTTACTGTTCAAACAATAATTAATGTGCTATTTGGATTTTTATAGTTATGACGTCACAACTAAGTGTGCTCGAACTAAATATGCACTATTTTGTAAGAGGGCTGCACTACTTTGCAAGATGATAAAATGAGTTGCAGTTGATTTGAATGTCATCTACTACAAAACTGTTTTTCAAATAATAAGTATATATAAAATATTAAATTAAAATGTCGATCAAAATGTGACGAAAGATATAAAATAATAATACCCAACAGATAACTAAACTATACCTTCTTAAGATAATCTCGTATATAAGATTACTACGATGGTACCTTCACACACATAAGCGCTTACAACCAAATTTAAAGTTTAAAACCAAAATTTACAAAGCAGACCTTTTCAGAAGTGCTTTTTATTACATCTTGAAAAAACAGACAAATTTTATATCCGTTCTCATCAGCAGATTGCTGTGTAATAGATGCTTTTTATACAAAATACGTCAAAAACGTTTATTTGTTTAACATGAATACTAACAAATAAGATCATGCAATATAGTTACGTTTTTCTCGAAAAATTGCTGCGAGATGATAGAATAAATACTTATTTCATTTCTTGGATACGCCAGACCTGAAAGTGTTTTATATTCGGTAGAATCTTTGATATATCAAAAATAAAATATTTAGAAAACTGAATTATCCTTATATTACACAAACAAAAAACACATACAAGATACTTGTAATTATGAAATGTATTTTCACGAAATTACAGGCAACATTTGCCTGTTATTTTGTGTGTATTCAAAAGCGTAATTCATGAGAATAAAAAGCGATCTGAAAAAGTCTTTAAAGCTAATAATTTCCAATAAATTAGTTATACTTATCAATGTTTCCTTCGACATTCAGAGACTCAAAACTCTTGTTGAACAAGAATATATTATAATAACAGTTAAGATCGATAAAATGTGCTCTGCATTAATAAATAGATTTTTGGCTATCACAATTATGACCAACGATATAAAAATAAATGCTTGCGCGACTGACATCCCGCGGCATCTCGCGGGTGTCACATAGACTAGGTTCACTGGTATGCAGAAGGCACTGTCTTTGTATCTGTATATTTATTTGGGCATGAAAAGTGAGCCTGCGTTTACACCTTTGACGTGACAATCACATTCCTTCACTTAGCATTCTGAATGCCCTGGTACACCTAAGATATTGTTACAATACTTTAGTGGCCTATAACACGTAGATGTAGGTAGCTAAAGGTTGAAGATGTTATTTGAGATCGACATTGTTAAAAAAAAAATATTTATGGCTTGGCAACTAGAATAGAATAGAATAGAAAACATTTTATTGTTCACCACATACACATAGTATAAACAATTTACATTAGTATCATTAAACAGTAAAAGTAGGGACAATGGGCGGCCTTATCGCTTTAGAGCGATCTCTTCCAGACAACCCGGGACAACTAGGGACATTGTCAATGACTTTAAACATTAAAATGTAAAGTAACGTAGCTCATTAACGGCGTTATTTTTAAAGCTATAAGTAAATCCCATTTGATCACAGTCATTAACATAACGCAAGGTCAAAAAGGGGCATAAAAAGAAGTAGTAGTATTTTTGTTTTTCATTATTTGAAGAACAGGCAAAGATCCTAAACCAAGCAGCCTCTTCATTTGTGTATATTTAGGGTAGGTATAAAGATAGATAAATATAATTTTATATCAAACCATAAATAACCATAGATCTTGCAACAGGCCACCTGATTATAAAACGTGCATAATATGTCCAAATACATATTTAGTACTATTAATAAGGTTGTTTAAACCAAATTTGGAATTGGTTGTACCGCCGATAATTCACGGTATGTAGCGTTCCTATTTAATATACGGTCATGCACCGCAATGGAAATGGGATTGCATAGTGTTACAGGTGTAGACACAAACTAAGATGATACCAGTAATAATAGTTTTATACAAACATGACGCGTTTGAACATCGCGTTATGTTACAGCTTTAGTTGTTACGTAGGTGTTGCTTCTTCATAGTTTTTTAAAAACTTTTATCATAACTATTTTTAGGTGAAATGTTACATCTATTTTCAACAGGGTCGGTAGATCACAGTGCAACTATATTAAATGTCAACTGCGGTTATTACTCGCTTAAAAATTGAAACTACCGCACCAAAGGTATAATATGTAATTACTGTTAGATGAAAATGGCGATCTACGTCATTTATAAGTGGTAAGTATTAATCTGCGAATATAACATACAATGATTTAAGTAACAAAAGTATAAAATATTTGGTGATGCGTAGCAACTTGGCGATACGGGAGCCTTATAAAAACTTCGTTATTTACGCTCTTTAGTGCGGCAGTAAATCTATTTTAAAAGTAGATTGCTGAAGCCCAAATATAGTTTTATTCTTACAAACTATTAACATTCCTAAGCTACCATTAAATTATTAAAAGAATAACAAAAGTACATCATTACTTTGAGAATACAGAGGCACTTCGTAATGGTGTCATGATTTTAATAATTTACCGCTTTCAAAGCGACACACGTAGACACGGCAACCATATCTAATTATACTTTCTATTAATATGCTTACTGATAGCTAGTACTTTTGTTGCCATCTGTACTTTATCCTTTCTCATACACATTTATACAAAATATATTATTAGATACAACAAATTTATACTCAATAACAAACATGAAAACGTGTTTTTGCGTCTTATAATAATATTATATCACGACTTATTTTGAGTTAAAGCACCTTATAACTAAATTATATCGATAATTTAACACAGGTATAATATTTATGGAATATAATCTGTGAATATTTAAGTATTATCTCTAACAAACCATATATAGATTTTGGAATTTAAATAAGAGGTATTTATTATTTATAATTATTATTGTACTGTGGAAGTAAATTAACGACTATGTGATGTTTGGAGATTTGTGGTATTTTTTAATTTTGAAATCTAGACTAGATAAAGATTATAAATCATTTTTTTTTAATTTAAACATTGCACCGTCGGAAAATAAATCAGATCATTACGAAACTCGAATTAAACATTTAAAACAGATCAAAGCAAAATCATGGGACTTAAAATAAAATAAAACGAATGGTAATTTGTTAGCAATTAACATCTAAATAAAATATTGTGTGAAATACCTACCTAGCGAACTGTTTTACAGTTCAGTTGAATGTTACGTTAGAAGATTATAGACCGAATGGTGATTGAACCTTCGCGATACTTACAAAATAAAAATATTTAACGAGCAAGCTACTGTGAACTTTGCTTGCTATATTATTCATATGTGGTGCCTTTATTTATTGTGTATTTTAATTATTAACGTTTTCAAATATGCACCAAACTAACGTTGTTGTTCTACACAGTAGACATACGATTTCGTTTCGAAATAAATCCCCGCCATTTGTTGGCTTCCTGGCAAATATACATTCTATGAGATGAAAAATTAAATAGTGTTTTTAATTCATGTCGATTTCTAACAGTTATTTTAATCTTAATGCAATTTATATCACGTTCAAAGTTACTGTAGAGAAAATTAGGAAATGGATATTTTCATTTCCAACTTAGCTAAATATATTTTTTGTAATATTTAAATCACAATTATATTTAGCTTCAACGATCTCGGAGTGGAGTGAACTTATGGAACTGTGTAATATATAAAATTGTAATGGTGACTCTCTATTTCGAATTCTTTAACCCCAAGGCTTAAATTATACGTATACATGCCGAAAATAAAATTTGGACCCGACAAAAATGATTATAAAACAATTATTGGATGGATTTATCCTACACAAGACAACCGTCGTTAAGGCCATTGTTTATCTTCGATGGTGTTTCTTGCATCGACGGGTAATTATGACATTGCTGCGTGTTTGTTAGGCTATAGGTCGCCTCTGGGTCGTAGTACTCCTGTTCGGAGTCGATCGGCACGAGGAGGTTCGTGGCTTTCGGGAGGTAGCCGTCGGTTGTGACGTAATTCGCTTCAGAATTAGCTGGAAGACTGAGTACCGAGTCTGGTCGGTTATACTCTTGGTCTATGAGTTGTGGTCCCGCCACGTAAATTGTGTCCAAGGACGAAATAGTATCGATAGAGGAATCTCCATTGAGTGGAGTAACACAGGTGTAACTGGAGGCGAGGATGTTCGCAGATTCTGGCCTGATGTATGGCGAATGCGCCTCAAATGTGGGGAATGTTGTCGGCGATTCGAAAGATCGAATCATGTTGTACGACGCAGTGGGAGATGATCTCGCTACTGTGATGTTCTTTACACATGACGCTGCGTGGAGAGATAGCATGTCGACTAATTGACGCTTCTGTACCTCCAATTCCTGCAATGAAACAATATTTAAATGAAATAAAATATTTTTAAAAGAAAATATGTTTTGTATTTATAAAGGTGTCAAAGCGACCTCCTTATCGGCAATGTTGTTGTTACAATTAACACTAATGATTGGTGAGTTGACTTTGCCCGTTATCTTTATCTACAAAAACGTCATAGGTGATTGTGTTTAACAGTCGAACAGAATGTTTAACATTCCTATAAAGTTTATTACTCAGATGCAAATTTTAGTTCAAATAAAGATTTCTCTTCGCATTGCTGATTTAAAATTCTTATTTATATGTATGAAGAAATATGAAATGTTTAAAATTTTTATAAAACTTTTATACACAACGATGGAATAAATATAAATTAATAGGGATAAAAATAGAAATATTGTAAATTTGATCAATAATTAGTACAAATTGCTTGCTAGTTAGTTGAGCTTTTCACCGTACACGACTTTAATACCATGGGTAGTATCATTGACTATGACTGGATTAAAATGACAGCTGTGACTGTCATTCTTTTAATTCATGAGCATGGGCGTACACAGCTTTTGGCCGGAGGAGAGGGAAGGGAATTGAGAAATTTCTTAGGCCGTGCCGCACTTAGTCTCCCCACACACAATACGAAACACCTACACGAACCATTAGGTATACTCGTATGTAGTGTTTAGTGAAACAGCCGCACCTGCTCTATAATTTCAACTCAGCAGGTCAGTTCAACAGTGGTCAGTTGCTCCAAGCTTCCAACATAAAAAGGCCGATCGCAGCTGTCATTTTGGTCCAGGTAATTAAAAATCAGATTATAGTAATGATTTAAGATTAAACTGTACAGAAGTATATGATCTTGAAATAATTTAAATTAATGACAGCAATCAAATCCATAGTAATTACCTTCAACTGTGCCTTGAGGTCAATGTTTTGGTTCTCTAGAACCTCACTTTCCGTGACCAAGTTTACAGTGCGCTCACGTTTCTTCATTCTGCATTTCGTTGCTGCGATTTTATTCCTTTCTCTTCTACGCCGCCTACGTTCTTCGTCTTCTGGTGTCAGCTGCAAATAAACAAAAATAAGTTAAAATGTAATTGAATTAGAGCTTGTGTAAATAATGGCGAAGTGAAAAGTTAAATTTTGTATCTTCAGGGTTTATCCATTGTCAGATATAGTAATTTCTGCCTATAGATACTAGTAGAATAAAGTAACAGCCACACCAGAAATAGTATAAGGGTCCGTAAATTGATTAAATGTTTGAAATTGAACGTTTTCGCAAGAATTGTTTTCAGATATCAGTCCAAAAATATTCCACTGTTCAAGCCGTTTCTATTTCAGGTGAACTGTGAGTAGGTATACACCCCACGTGTATCTACCGCGGATTAATGGATTTTTTTATCTCGGTTATCTCTTTTTCTTTACAGTCATCCAATGGTACGTTACAATGTGCATCAGGTGCTTGTTCCAAGGCTAGGATTCCAATTAATCTCATTCAAACGAGTCGCCTTAGCCACCAAGCTTACTACATTAATTGCTTTTAAATCTTGTAAAAATATTGCACGTTTTAACTGACAAGATTTTTTTATTTAATTCTCTAGGTACTAAATGCAACACGTTAACTATACCAGAGGTGGTATCGTGAGTCGTGACTGAAAGTCGTTTCAAATCGTACGTTTCACACAAATGCAGATACAATGGAATATTAATGAAGTTTTTGCTTTATCACGAGGCGCAAATTTACAAAGTTTTATATTCAACACTCACTTCCTCTTGAATTATAAAAAAGTATTCAAGATATCGAGTGGTTTAGGGTCCCGTGGTTATTCTGACAAAAACGGAACTCGTGTAAAATAGTTTGGTTTGACTTTGTACATTCATTTTTCTCAAAATCTACCGGGTCTCTATCTATAATCTATATTTCATGTAACTTAGCAGTTATGATATATACGCGTTTATACAGTTTTGTAGTGAAACCGCGATAAATAAGTTTAAGGAAGGCCATCATGTAACTAGGTTGAATATTTTTTTCACTGTACAGGAATCATATCGTTAGTCGGATTTCGATTAAGATTATTAGAAAAGGATTATTGTATCTTATGTCAATAATAGGTCGTGAGATATTCGCGTCCAAAGCCTAAATTGTTTCCCGCTCTAACTTTTGAAGTTTAGACGGAAATTTCTGAAATTATAAACCAATGAGATTGAGCTCACTTTCAAAGACATTTGTTTTTAATATAATCCGTTCAGTAGTAGTATTTGAGATGGTCCTCTCGACTAAATTTTTGTGAAATCCTTGGCTTTTGGACTGAAGGTCTCCTTTAATCCTTTATGACCGTAGCAAATGATTTAGTTTCGTATAGTCAGTATTATTAGCCCGCCCACATTACGTACCGCTATTCTGTACACCAATCATATTTTTCTCATTGCCATGCCTTTCAATATCAGGAAGTGTATTCACGGCCGCTGGCACATTTGCAATGCCTTCTTCGAAGCTCGTAAAACTTCAATGGAACCGTTGAATTACAATGCAACCACAGTAGTCGTAAAAGCTAGTTCAAACACAAGGCTTGTATCCTAGCTCAATGCCTTAGCGCAAATCGTGGTTTGAGTTAAATGTGCTGTCCTGTGCCTGGCATCTTGTGTATGAAGGGCTTACGTAAAGAGGACTGACATCTTATACTTATGGAAGTCAAATAGAAAAATAAAATATCTTTTCTATTATTCCATTCTCAATTAGAAATGCGTTTTGAAGCATTTAGACGCACTTGTAATGTGATTTATTAATGTTTGTGCAACATTGTTTTTAGTATCTAATGGTGATCCTTTTGGTTCTACAACTAAGTTTGAAATAATATTATTTATTCAGGCCATTAGGATTGTTTGTGTGATATAAACGCCAGGATAATCCCATAAGCGGAAAATACCAAGTAAAATCCCAAGATTTATCTTTAAAGAACATCCGATAAAATCAAGCCGTTGAAGGCTTAAATGTAAAATATCAAAGCTAATAAACGTTTCTCAAGAAAAAAAGCTTTATTATTGATCAAACCGTAAGTTTCATTTACCTATAACCAGTATAGCAAAATACATATGTTTACAACCAATTTTAACTTTAAAAGAATCCAAAAATTTGCGAAATGCCAAATGAGCATAAGTTTATTCATTTTACTTTTAATATTTTTTTCCGCATGACTGAAACTGGGACGTGACTTTGCATAACCTATTAACATGAATTTTGCGGTTAACAACTCATTCGTCAGCTAAGTTAAAAGCAAATTAGATGTTAGAAGGGTTATTAGTAGGTATTGTGGTAGTAGGTAAACAAGTAATAGATTATATTATTATATAAAAAGTCATTTTACTTAGCCACCGCGAGAAATCCCAGTTTAAGCAACTATTTAATATTAAAACTTGTGGAGCTGCTATTAAAAATTAAAATCTTTTGCTTTATGAATCTAAATAAGAGTATAAAACTGCCTTTTGCTGAGTGTTTAGTTTGTATTTTATCTAGTCACTCTTACTATGGCTTTTTTACTGTGCGAATTCCGCTGCCATCTACTGTAAAAGTGGTCATAATATTGGTGCATATTGTGAGGAAAATAGTGACGGCGAACATGGATGTAGAGTTCCGTTTTAAATCACAGCGGTGGGTGGGGTGAAAACTGAACAGCATCGCCTTGCGGTACTCAAATACGCGACTTCACCGTTGACCGAAAGAGCAAATTCCCTTTAATTATTTAAAATTTTGTCATCAATTACAGTCAGACTGAAAAATACCTATTTTATTATAGTTGTGGGCGATATCCTTGATTGCACCACCTGTATTTACTTTTGTCTATGTACCTAGTGTTATTTCCATCTAGTATTTGAAAAACCATTTCGAGGAATAGTGTCCCTAATCATTTCTGTCTAGTTAAAATTCCAAAAAACGTATGATCTTCTTCCATTTTGTAAGAAATGTGTTTGACCTTTATTTGACCTTACTAAATCCAATCAGGTGGGCCGTCTGCCTTTTTGCCTGCTTCAGGTGTAAAAAAAAATCTAGCTGTACGTTATTTGATTTAAGCTCTGTAACATGGATTTTTCCCTAAAGATCACTTTAAAAAATTTAACGATAACTATATAAAAATAATAATGGTTGAACACGAAAAAATTATAAGCCTAGCGACAAAAAACACTAAATTGATCACGATACGTAATTAGTAATGACAGTGACATTTAAATAGTAGTAGCACGGATTACTATGATTAGTAAGTTTTATTATTTTTGTTTCTAGGCAAAGAAATCACTGTAATTATTATGTATGTATGTATGTATTATGTTATGTAATTTATGACGTCATCGGAGAAATAATTTTAAAATCGAATTAACTAGCTTAAATACAAAATTCAAAAATAAAAACCTATTACGTAAAAAAAAAAATAAGTAAAAATATGTGCATTGAATAAATAAAAAATGTATATATAAAACATACCCCTTCAGTTTTAGGCTGCTGAGTATGACTGCTATCGTAGTCCTCATCGCTTTCCTCTTTCTTGAGCCGCTTCACGCCCACGTCTGTGTCACTTCCAGACATCTTCCGTTTCGATTCTATTGATAATTTTAAGCCAGCTTTGATGAGTTCCGAACACGTCTGAAAAATAAGAACAGTATATGTCACTATATACCCTGCACTTGAAATCCAATTAGCAAGGATAAAAAATTCAGTCACATAATGAAATTTATGGATATATAGTTGAAGTGTTATTTTGCGATTTCAAATAAAATTCAAAATGTAATAATTTATCTAAGCACGTTTGGTATCTTCTTAAGTTTTGCGACTACTACACGTAATCAAATGTGTATTTTAACGGTTTTCTCCGCGACATTTGTTTTTAATTTGACATATTGGTCACTTTTCAGTAGCTGTGATCACAGAACAAAATGAACGCAGTTTTCATTAAGGACATCTAATCATACATGATCGTATTTAGAATTTTTTGGCTGTGTCGGTTTGAAGTTTGTCTCTAAATTTTCGTTTATGTTTCTTTCCCATATTTTGAAGGTATTAAATTCATGTTCCACGGGAATACTAAAAGCTAGATAGTCATAATTTTATGATCATTGCTTGTTTACTTCAAGAGTTTATACTCTTAAAGTATCCGTATTACTTGAAACATGCTAGTGCCATCGAAGACCACACAATCGAAGCCTACATGGACAGCATATGATTACCGCACATTATTTATTAGTTTATTTATATCTTTAATAGATGCACTATGAGATCCTAGTGATTGATTAAGTACGTAATACGTCGTGCGTTTAT